>JAUNZM010000354.1:1200000-1727457 GCA_033459285.1 Clamator glandarius | reverse complement strand
ACCTTCCCAAGATGGCGGAGCGAGGCGCTCTCCCCCCGCCTCCCCGCTCTCTTTCCCTCCCCAAGATGGCGACGCAAAAAAGCTCTTCCCCCGCCTCCCCGTGCTCCGTCCCTTCCCAAAATGGCGGCGGAGCGCGCGAGCCCCGCCTCCCCGCGCTCCGTCCCTTCTCAAGATGGCGGCGCGGAAGTGCCGGCGTCCGGTGTCCGTTGCGCGTGCGCGCGGCGGCCAGGAGCGCAGCGACATTCCTGGTGAGGGGAGGAGGAGGGCGGCTCGGAGCCACGGCCGCGCGCCCCTGCCAGGGACCCTGCGTGCTGTGGCGGCGGCCGGCGCCGAGCCAGAGCCTCCGGCCGGGCCGTGAGCGCCACTCGCCGCCGCTTCGGGCTCCACTCGCAGCGCCAGCAGCCGCGCCGTCCCCGGGACTCCCTCCCCGGGGAGAGAACGGGGGGAGAATGACGGAGCTCCAGTCCGCCTTGCTGCTGCGGAGGCAACTCGCAGGTACCGGGGGGCTTTCGGGGTGAGGAGGGCTGCGGAGAAGGGGGCGAGAATGGGGGGGCAGCGGCTGCTGGGAGGGAGAAGGGGGAGAGAATGGGGGGGCAACGGCTGCTGGAGGGGGAGAAGGAGGAGAGAATGGGGGGCAGCGGCTGCTGGAGGGGGAGAAGGAGGAGAGAATGGGGGGCAGCGGCTGCTGGAGGGGGAGAGGAGGAGAGAATGGGGGTCAGCGGCTGCTGGAGGGGGAGAAGGGGGAGAGAATGGGGGGCAGCGGCTGCTGGACAGGGAGAAAGGGGCGAGAATGGGGGGCAGCGGCTGCTGGAGGGGGAGAGGGGGAGAGAATGGGGGGCAGCGGCTGCTGTGAGGGAGAAGGGGGAGAGAATGGGGGGCCAACGGCTGCTGAGGAGGAGAAGGAGGAGAGAATGAGGGGGCAGCGGCTGCTGGAGGGGGAGAAAGAGGAGAGAATGGGGGGACAACGGCTGCTGGAGGGGGAGAATGGGGGGGCAGCGGCTGCTGGACGGGGAGAAGGGGGAGAGAATGGGGGTGCAACGGCTGCTGGAGGGGGAGGAGGGGAGAGAATGGGGGTCAGCAGCTGCTGTGGGGGAGAATGGGGGCAGCATGGAGGGGGATAGAAGGGGAGGCAGCTGGAGGAGGGGGCTGCGGGGAAGGGGAGCAGCGGGAGGGGGGGGGCAGTGGGCGCTGGGGCTGCGAGTAAGAGGGGAAAAGGGGGGGGTAGAGAGAGCGGCAACGGGGGGTCCGCGAGGGGGGGCTGCAGCGGCTGCGGGGAGAGAAGGAGAGATTAGAGCCCCCCCAGCCCTGCTGCCCAGCCGGAGCCGAGGGATCTAGGCCGAGCGGGGGAGGGGGAAGCGATGGCTGCCGGGGGGAGGGGAGCGGGGGGCCGGCGAGGCGAGGGGGTGGGGTGTAATCTCCCCTCCCCCGCTGTGCGAGAAGGGGGGACCCGAGGCGCCCCCGTCCCGCTGCCCCCTTTGTTGCCGGGGGGGCCGAGGGGAGGGGGGCGACACACGCGACCCCCGGTGCTGGGGGGGGGGCGGGACGGAGGAGCTGCGGGCTGGGAGGGCCCGAGGGGGTGAAGCCGGTACCGGGGAGGGGGAGCCGGGCTCTGGGCTGGGGGTCGTTTCCCTCGCGGTTCCCCCCATCCCAGCCCCTCCTGTCCCCCGGTTCCCGGGGAGGGGGAGCTGGGGGCTGGGATGGAGGGGAATAGGAAGGGCTGCGGGTCACTCCGCCCCCCCCCAATACCATCACGTCCCCCGGTCCCCATCTCGCGGGGGGGGGGGATGGAGCTGGGACACCGCACACGCGACACGAAGCTCCCCGGTGCTGGGGAGGGAGAGCGGGGGTGCGGGGGAACCTGCGGGCTGGGATGGAGGAGCTGGAGGGGCTGAGGGGCCGGGGGGGGGGTGGTTAGAAACGACCCCCGGGTGCTGGGGAGGGAGAGCGGGGAGCGCGGGGCCCCCGCCCCTCCCTTTGTCCCCGGGCCCGGCCTGGGCCGCCGCGGGGCGCGCATGCGCGGGGGCACAATGCGCTCCATGTGCCGCCGGGAGCGACGCGGCCCCCCGGTGCTCTCCCCCCAGGCTCACACCCAGCTGCCCCCCCCCCCCCCCGGTGCTCTCCCCCCAGGCTCACACCCAGCTGCCCCCCCCCCCGGTGCTCTCCCCCCAGGCTCACACCCAGCTGCCCCCCCCCTCCCCCCCCCCCCCCGGTGCTCTCCCCCCAGGCTCACACCCAGCTGCCCCCCCCCCCCGGTGCTCTCCCCCCAGGCTCACACCCAGCTGCCCCCCCTCCCCCCAGGCTCACACCCAGCTGCCCCCCCCCCCCCCGGTGCTCTCCCCCCAGGCTCACACCCAGCTGCCCCCCCCCCCGGTGCTCTCCCCCCAGGCTCACACCCAGCTGCCCCCCCCCCCCCCCGGTGCTCTCCCCCCAGGCTCACACCCAGCTGCCCCCCCCCCCGGTGCTCTCCCCCCAGGCTCACACCCAGCTGCCCCCCCCCCCCCGGTGCTCTCCCCCCAGGCTCACACCCAGCTGCCCCCCCCCCCCGGTGCTCTCCCCCCAGGCTCACACCCAGCTGCCCCCCCCCCCGGTGCTCTCCCCCCAGGCTCACACCCAGCTGCCCCCCCCCCCCGGTGCTCTCCCCCCAGGCTCACACCCAGCTGCCCCCCCCCCCCCGGTGCTCTCCCCCCAGGCTCACACCCAGCTGCTCCCCCCCACCGCGTGTCTCCCTCCAGGCTCACACCCAGCTGCCCCCCTCACCATCCCACCCCGCTGTCCCCCAGGTTCCCACCCTCTTGTGTCCCCCCCCCTTGCTGTCCCCCAGGCTTCCACCCTGCTGTCTCCTCTCCCCAGTGTCCCCTCCAGCTACCCCCCACTCCACTGCCCTTGTCGTCCCCCCCCCCCACCCCACCCCGGCTCACACCCTGCTGCCCCCCTCTCGACTCCCATGCCACTGTCCCACTCCCCAGGCTCCCACCTCACTGTCTCGCCCGCTGTCCCTCAGGCTCCCACCCCCTTCAAACTCCCACCCTGCTGTATTCACCCTCCCCAGGCTCCCTCCCTGCTGTTCTCCCTGCGTTGTCCCCTCAGGCTCCCACCCTGTTGTCTGTGCCCCTCACCCCAAGCTCCCACCCCGCTGTCCCTCATACCCAGCTGCTCCCCTCTCAACTCCCACCCTCCTGTCCCCCACTCCCGACTCATGCCTTGCAACTCCCCTCTCTGCTCCCACCCCTCTGTCCCCAGTGTCACCATCCCCACCCTGCTGTCTGTCCCTGCTGTCCCATTGCCCCCCAGGCCCCCTCTCCGCTGTACCACCCCCCCTTCTCTCAGCTCCCTCTGCAGCACATGTTTCTGCCTAGCGCCTTGCACAAATCCTGTTGCCTCTTTGTGCCTTATGTAAAAATTTCTTCATCCTAGAAGATGAGAGCAGTAGGTTCAGCTCAATCCCGCGCTGGCCAGGGTCTGCCGAAACAGCCGTGCAGAGGGTTGGGGGCACCGAGCAGTGCAGGGATCCCTGGACCAGGATTTCAGTCTGATACTGCAGTGGTGTCTTTGGAAGTAAGGGTGTAAATGGGTGTTGTGAGTAGTAAGGAGGTGAAGTTGCATAACCAGGTAGAGCTGGATGACGTGTGATGTGTCTCCAGCATGGTCTTCTGGGTTGAGTTGATGATAAGTGTCTGAAACTTCAGCATAGTTAACTCTTGGTGTAGGATTTTTTTTACCCCTTTAAGGGAGCATTCTTTAAAAACAAAAGCACCAAAATTGCATGAAATCTCACCGTAATGCACTCCCAGAGGTGAACACGCATCTCTTAGTGGTTAGCAGGGCATCCTGTGAAACGTCGGCATGTTCAGATATGCTGAGAACACCAGGTACAGGCTCACTGCAGCAGCTCCTCCCAACTGCATTTGATGCAGAGCTGCTCTTTCCTATAAATGGTCCCTCTAGGGAAGCAACAGTATAGAACAGTTGCTCTCTACCTTGATAAAAATGAGAGTTCGGTAACCTAATATAATTCTTCGGCTGCCTGGAATTTCTTTTTTCACTGACTAATTGTGCTCCATGAAAGAGTGTCATTTAGCTGAAGCCTCTTGGTAATGAGCATTAGCTGTTGGCTTCTGCTGTGTAGGGTTTTTTACTTGTATTGTGAGGTCTTAAGACCTTCTGTAAGCGCAGGCTGGTTGGATATGCAAGCAGACTTGTAGACTGCTAGGTTTGGAGGGTTAACTTCTGCTCGCCTCTCTACTTGCTCTTTTCTGAAGGCTTCACCTGTAGTGGTAGAAACTGGTAAGCATTTCCAGTTGCCCCATTACAGATGCTGATTCAACTGTGATGAGTCAAGTACTGCAACCATTTGCACGTACTATGGAAGTCTTTTGTGGGGTTTTTATGTTTTAAGTAATGTTAGTGCCTTTGGTGTCCTTTTGTATTTACTAAAAAAGAATTGAAACCACATTAAAAGTGGTTGTGAGTACCGAAGAGCCTTGAACTCTTGAAGTCCCATCTGGAGCAACTGACCTGAGAAAGAAAACTGTTTCTTCCTTGTGTGACAACCTAAGCAACCCCTGAACTGAGCTGAAAGTTGACTGACACTGCTTTTTCTGGTGGCAGGCTGCTTGAAGTCGCTGTGCAGACTGAGTTCACGATGTCTGATCTTCCTCCCCTACTCCTGACTGTCTTCTCCCAAGTCTGAGCTGCCCAGTACATCTCTTTTGTTTTACACCCACGCTGCCTGCTTTCCCTCAAAACAAAAATCAGCACCGTGGTTTTCTTTCCTGTGCCGAGTCCGATACTTCAGTCGTCCTGCTCCCTGCAGCCTTTGCCTTTTATTGAGTGTGGTGAGTCACTGGGTTGTACCTAGTGGTTGGGTTTTGGAGCACAGCGAACAGGCAGTGGGTGCGAGTGATGTGAATTGATCTGGTTCAAATTGCTCTAGATCACTCATTTGTCAGGCTAGTGTGACTCAGGGACAGGAGAGCTGAAGTTGGAGCTGTTGGCCTGGGAGCAAGACATGTACAAGTGCGGGGCTGTTGAAGCGGGAATCCAAACTCCCAGAACGGTGGAACAGTTGAGGAAGAGAGAGTTTCCTTAGTTGGTGAGACCTTGGATAGCTCTTTTCAGTGCCAAGTGGAGAAAACAAAGACAAGAGGAGGAAGGAATCTAGAAGGGTAGTTCTGGGAACAGTTACCTGTTTTGTCTTCCATACTTTGGTTCTTAATAAAGGCTTGTGGGGAAAATGGGTAGCACTTCAGTGAGTGGTTTGATTCCCGAGGACTTTGTTACAGTGAAGGTCAACTGCTAAGGCTTCTGGGTTGTCAGTGAGACTTAAAACCAAGGGTCTTATCGAAACAGAAGGAAACTTGGCAATGTAATCCCAGGCTGCTCCACTAAGTTTACAGAGAGAGATTGCTGCGTTTCCTGGAGCAGGCTGGCCTCTGTGGTAACTTGAGCAGCTCGCTGGTGCCGCAGCACCATGTGAACGACACGCTTGTCAACCTAAGTGGCATGTTCTGGGTGCTGATAGTGCGCTAAGAGAAGGGATATTCAATGACAGCCATGAAATGTAACTTCAAGTCAGATGTGGGTTGGCTTTTTTTTTGTTTGGTGCCCCCACCCCCCAAATATGAAGTAGCTTCACGACACTTTTGCTAATGAAATATTGAGCTGTGTCACCAGGAATTTGGATAGTAGCTGGTTTTATAGTGACACATGCTTGCCCCTGTTTAGGCACAAGAACAGTTTGAATCAAAATAGTCAGTCAGTTTTCCTTTGTTTTCTTTAAGTGTTTAAAGAAACTACCGAATAGGGAACTCTGGCTTCCAGAGCCAGTTACAGCTTGAGCTGAAGGGACGTTCTCCTCTGAGGATGGCTGTGAAGAAAAAGGCATTTAGCTTCACAGATCAACTTAATTGTAGGCTCTAGCAACTTCTGGAAACCTTTTAAAAATTCAGTACATGTATTTGTTCTTAGAGGCTTTCTTTCCTTTGAAGGAGAACGGCATTTTGTTGTGGATCAGAAATAGTGTGAAACAGCAGCTGTGACCCTCTGTTCTCCTCTCATGGATAAGGTGCAGTAGAAACTAAAAGGGTGGAATGCTGCTGAACTTCCAGAAAAGCCAACAGCAAGTCTGTAGGTTGGTTTAGCACTGGATTGGCAGAGTTCACCCCCAGGGGAGGACAAACCGTGCTCTCTGTGCAGCCCTGAAACTTTGTGCTTTTTAAAGGAGGCAGGAGACAGCCCAGAGTGCAAAGCTACTCTTCCAGTCTCCAGAGCTGTCAGGCCCCAGGGTTTTACAGACTGAGGCATTTCTCTGAATGCTTTTATTTCATCTTTCTGCCAAATCCTTGCTGACAGAGACTAGTTAGAGTAGGCAGACTTGTCTAGTTCATCCAGCACAGTGTTGTGGGGAGGATGCAGGTAAATCAGCAGTGTACAGTGGAACCAGAAGTGCGAGTCCTCTTTAACATAAACATGGATTGCTGAAAACAGAGGAATAACCGTGCCCTTGTTGGCCGACGTTGTGCTGTGTTGTAAGTATTCAGTAAATATACAGAAAAAACCCACACATTTTTCTCAAACATGAGAAACATGGCATTGTTTCAGTTTAAAGCGTATTGAGCTCCTATGTCAAAGCAAAAATGTCTAATTAAAAATTAACAAGTTGGAAAACTGTATTAAATACTTAATGTGACAGTGCAACAATTTTGCTTCCTCGTGTGGAAGAATCTTGCAGTGTGCTGTTGAGCTAGCTGGATTTACATAGGGTTTACTTTTAAAATATTTGAGTACTAAATTCTGAGGGAATTCTGGAATGGAGATGACTTTATAGATAGAAGCTGAGAGGGCATGTTTCTTAGGTGCCTGGTGGTGTGAGAAGCCTTTGTTTACAGTTAAGTACTGGCTATTTTACTGGTTGACAGTAGGTTTGTCTACCAGATAATCATTTGAGTGGTACTGATCTGAAGTGCTAGGTTGGTGTTGGTCTGCCTTGGCTTCACTGGAGAGGTCTGTGTGGTCAGTAATATTCTGTTAGTCTGAATAGTCAAGACTCTAAGGTTCTGCACGTGTCAAACTTCACATTTTAAGTGATACTGAAGTTATAAACCCCCTCTGTGTATTTTTTTAAAAGAACTCTTTCATGTTTATAGATAACCGTTGATTTTCATTGCTCTGATGCTCTTGGGGATGCTCAGATGCAGCATGTGTACACCATGCACCTTAGCATTCTTGCAGGATAGGACCCCATTAGAGCAGATAAGAGAATCTTGTTTCTTGTAAGGATGCATTGATGGAATCATCAAAGCTGCCTTGTTCATGCTGAGTTTATTGATAGTATCACTGCTAAAACACACGCCTTGTCCTTATGACAGTGAGTGGAGGCTGATTTCTGGCAGCCTGGATTTCTGTTGAGCTGCAAATAACATAATGGATGTTACTCGTCGCAAGGTTTACTAGCTGTACCTGTTAGTTTGTTAAAAGTTCGTCTTGCAGAAATAAGCTGAATTCTGCCTCTTCAAAGAAAAGAATATTTCTGACAGCGGGCACAAGAGCAAAACTTCAGAGGTGCTGGCAGTTCTGGGATGTGAGGTTTAGCGACACCTCAGAACGGAGGAACTCGATGGCTCAACCAGTTGCTTGGACAGGATGAAGCAGTAACAACCTGCTTTGTAAGCCTTTTCCTTGATGAGGCAGCTGCAGTCACAGCTTGCTGGCGCTGACTGGGTCAGCTTACTAATCCTCCAGGGGAAAAAAAACGAGCTTACCATAAACGATGAGTTCTTTCCTTCTCTGCTCTCCCCAAACAAGGCACTGTGAATTGCACCAATGTGTGTGACAGTAAAGTGGTTTCTTTCTGTTCTGTCAGGGAACAGTGGAATGGGAAAATGCTGCTAGGGATCCTGTGAGATAAGGAGCAAAATTACTACCTAGTGAGAAAATACTTTCATTAGAAATCCCTGCTTTATTGATTAGGTCTTTCTTTGAAGATGTTAAATTGCCTGAATCTCACTAAAACATCTTGCTCTGTGTGATTGATAGTGACTCCAGCTTTAGTGTTGGCATTTAGAACTGTGAACCTAAAGGAGTTGTTGATTTGCTATAAACTTCCTTCTTTCGTTTATGAGAAACTGATCTGGGATAAATCAAGTAGAGTGGATAGTCTTCAAATCAAATCACATGTTGTAATTACAACTGATACTGTCTTGACTCTTCTGTATCTCTTTGATTTTAATTTTTTAATGCCAGAAGGGCTTGGAACAGTACACATGTATTCAGCTAAGACGAGACTCCTTGGTCCCTTCTGGGGTTGGTACAGGTTGTATTTTAGTTCCCTCAAAGTCCTATTCTAAACATTTTGATGATAAGTGAACTTTGTAGGTAAAGCTTGTTTGCCTCAGGTAAGCATTCTGCTAAATTTTCTTCTTCTGTTTAATGCAGCCTCTGGTTTGATGTAAAACAACCTTTTCTTTCCAACGTAGAGGGTGGGTTCTAATAAAGTGGAACTGAAAGGTGCCTGCTGTTCTGAAAGCGTGAACTAACCGAACGCTAAATCGAGTGTGCGGAGTTGGGTGCCTGGGGAGAGGCGAGCAGGTGCCTCGGGTGAGGGAGAGGGCACGTGGCTCTTGAAACTCCCCCTGGCCGCTTTTTGTCCCAGTGCATGGGAACAGAATCCGTGTAGCGCTTCACATGCGGGCCTGTGCTATCACCACGCTGCACCTGCTCCGTGCCTCAGCCCTTGCTGGTGTGTAGGTATCTGTCAGCAGATGGGGCCTGGCAAGGTCTTTCACTTACGGAATGTGGTAGGTCTGAACTCTAGGCAGCCCTGCATGTGGAAATGTGCATATTTACTTCTTCTTCATACTCTCGGGTCCAGGGCACATCAGCAGGAACAGAGATCAGATATTGAAGTCTCCTCAGAACACCGAAGTACAGCAATCTGATTGAAATAAGGTTCCATAAAAATAACCGCTCTCCTGGCCATGAATGTTAGCTGTGCTTGTATGGGTTTAGAGTAATAGTAAAGGCTTTCACCTGCAGACTTTCTCTATGTGAATTGTTAGTTAAGGAAAACCTATTTCCATGCAGTCATCACAACACCCAGTAGGCTAAGCTGGCTGATTTTTAGCTGGCTTGTGCTTAGTGCTGATCTAAAAGATACTGTCAGGAGTGCTTGCAAAAATGTCTTAACAATTCTGAATGACAGCGTAGCTGAAATTAGGATATGCAAACCTGTTATTCATATTAAAAGCAGGGGAGAAAACAAGCTGGAGAGGTGCCCCTGACTTGCACAACAACTTATGAACAGGTTGAAGAAAGCTTCTGTTGAACTCCTCAGACATTAACATCTCCCCTTGGCACCTAGTGGGTTTCCTAGAACTGTGTTCTGTTGTCGTATGTAAACCACGTGCAGCCTAGGGCTCTTGGCTCTATCCAGCAGTGGTCTCCCATGGCTGATGTCCGTGTGACTGCTCAGAAGATACTGGGGTGGAATTGTTTTGCAGCTTTAGTCTGCTGGGAATTTGCAAACAGCTGTTAAGAAGTTAATTTTTCCTGCTGTCCATGCTAAACTACATCAACATGACTGACACTGAGCACGGCCGAGGGTGATAGACCTGCTAAGTCTGAGTGCTGCCTCCAGCACAGGTGGATGCAGGTACCTGTGTGATACACATCTGTCTGTTAGGAGTGGAGACGTTGGACAGTCCTTTTGACTGTCCTTGTTCTTGCCCTCAACATTCAACCCTTACTAGGATTTTTCTTATCAGACCCGTTCAACCTCCATTTTAACCTGGGCGATGGAACTCTGCTGGATTCCAGTCTGGTGGGATATGCAGCGTGCTGCAAGCCCTCAGCAAAGAGGGCTCTCCAGGAGACAGTTTATCTCAATTTCTACTGGAGATACATGATTGATGTTGATTTGAACATATGTTCTAAACTTACTGCTGAGGCTCTTAATTCTGGAAGCATAAATAGTTCAAAACTGTAAACAGGACTGTGGAATTTGATGGCATTCATCAGTATGTTTTGTATTTCCAGTGTTCTGTGGAAGCTGAATCGGACAGGAAAGTAACTCAAGCACCAGCTTCATCTTGTGAGAAAAGACTTGTGGGCTTAGCAGGCTCGCTGCGCTGCGTGGTTACTTCAGTTGCTGAGCTGAAGACGTTTGCTTAATGGCAAACACATCAAGGGAGGGGGAAAGACACCGGCCTTCTGCATACGCTGTGTTTCAAAAGGACTGGTTTGAGGGTGTGTTGCACAAGGTTTCTGCCTATGAAGGCTACGGAAATAAATGTCTCAGAATTGGTCAGCCCTGCTTGTGCCTGGTTTTACACCTCTTGGGTGGATTGGTGCATGGGAGCGGATCATGGGCTGAGTAAACTGGGTTGCCAGGTTGTATTGGTAGCTGGATATCTGTGGTCTGACTGAGACACCATGAGAGGGCTGATTTTGAGACCTCTAAGTTTAGATCAGTGTCTGAAGGAGCATTGAGAGTGTCTTATCAGTGGCCACTTCAGTGGACTTCAGCGACTGTAAGACACTACTGAAGACTGCAAGCTTTTGATTAGCGTGTTAAGAGTCAGTTTTCAACTAAACTGCTAACCTAAACTTTCAGTTTTCTGTCTTTGGGCATGCCACAACTCAGGCAAACATGGAGCAGCAGAACATATGTGACAAAAACTCAGTTCTTAGCTTATGCCTTGCATAACGTGACCCCTTACTAGTAAAAGGGCTCCAGACTCTATCTCGTTAAGTTTCTTTGGTTTCTATGTCCTTCACCCACAGACCCACAGCAGCAGTTGTCGGAGTTTCTGCCTCTACATTTGGGCTAGTGCTGTTGTCCTTTTGACTAGGGAGTTGACTGGGAGTAATGTGAAAAATCAGACAAGAAATCTACAGCCTTGCTCTCTGTCCTTCCCAAACGTGCTCTGCTGTGCAAATCCTTGCAAGGCTGTACGGGCGCAGCTGCGGAGCCGACAGCACAGTGTGTCGATGCAGCAGTGCACGAAGCTGCGCTGAGGGGATTTCTGTGAGCAACTCGCCTGCTCACGCTGACTGTACAGCCCTCCCTACCAGCTGTCTGAAGCAAGAGGGTTTATAGAAATGTGTGGTGCTGCCCTTATCAGCAAGGGGTGATGCACGGAACCCTGGAAGTTAGTTGCCAGGTTGAAATGAAGAGTCAAATCTAGAGCTGGTCTAGAGAGTCAAATCTGCTGCTGACCTGTTTGGTAAATCTCTTCTTAAGACAGGTTTTTCTGCTTCAGTCTCACTTCAGAATAACTACAACATCCTTCTGAGACCAAAACTGTTGTGTCTTAATTGCTTTCTTATTTGTCACTGCCAAAGCGGATGCCAAGAGTGTGCACGTGTATCATGCTCTGTTTTGTCTGAACTCTTTGGATGAGCTTGTGGAGCAAGACAGAACATGATGAAAGTAGATAGTATGGAGAGCTCTGGGAATCCATCTTTGCAAGAAGATGGTGTTACTTTGTCTGAGCCCTAATCTCCTGGATTCAGAGATTTACAGCTGGGTGTGCAGGCAGAAAGGAAAGTCTTGGAAATCAGAACTGACCTCGGTTAAGTGATACAGTTCTATGGAAGTCATGGCTTGAGGTGAGGAGGAGTGTAGGAGGAGGATTTCCAGTCTGTAGTGTTTTCAAGGCTCCTGGACTAGCGCTGAAACTCACCAAGAAAAAACAAGCCTAATGTACAGCGAATATAAACCTCTGATGTGGCCTGGGAACTGTGTGCAAGTCAGCTGGATGATTTCTCCTGAAGCCTTAGCTAGGACTTGGGCTGTCCAGTCTTCGTTTTCATGCTGGACTCAATCCACCGGCTGCACAGAGCTCAACCTCTGTGTAACTCAGTGAAGAGGCTGCTATGAAAAATAATATAGAAGCCTAGGTTTTTGAAAGCTTCGTACTGTTACGTAGCTTAAAATACTCTGGGGTGTTCATAGGCAGTGGTTGAAACATCAGGCTGAAAAGTTGAGATGCCGTACATAGCTGGGACGTGTAGCCATGGGGGTGTTTCTGCTTAGTCATTTCTGTTGATGCCGTTTTGCTTCTGGATTGGTGAAAGTCTCTTGGCTCATAGAAGGGCAATTTTAGTGAGTGTGGGAACATCAGTAGCTGGGTGTCAGCTAAACACTGAAACGGGAAGCACAGCTTATAGTACCGTGTTGGCTCAAGTTGAAGGCAACGGTGTCTTCATTCTGCTTTAGTAAGAGGTAATCCTGTGAAGGGGCACAGTGTTGTGTTGGCAGGTGATGTGGGAGGCCGGGCATTGGACATTCAAGGCTGTTCTGGATGTCAACAACTCAGATTATGGGCTGGTAGTTTTCCTCCTCTCTCGGATCAGGTATTGAGTCAAGGCTGGGATTCCAGGGCCTGAATGTCAGATTTCTGAGCAGCCCCAGGATTCTTTCCCCCATGTGTGGCAGCTTGGCCGCTGGCCGGGTTTGCGCTGCTTTGGCTCTTGGCTGCGGCCAGAGCTGCGCGAGGCTCTACCTGAAATGGCTTCTGCAGTGAATGCAAGGACTGTTTTTTCCCTGGGAAGAAAAATGTCTATTAAGCTGTCAGAAATGCAGAAAATATTGGCAGAAATAGTAAACCACAGCGTGTAATATATCATAGCAATAAATGGTACTTACTTAGGCACGAACATGACAGAAATGTGTTAATATACTCATTTATGTTTAAAAAGTGCAGGATCTCTTTAGCTGAACATGAAATCTCAAAGGTAAACTTGAGTGTTGAAAAAATATAACGTGGAGGGGTTCCGTTCTTCATTGGTGTCTGATTTTTCTGCTTTTCCAAGACTTGTAGGCTTTTTCACAGGGTGTTGTGGAGAGTACCTGCACCGCGGGCTCATTCCCTCTCCCTGGCTGGGGAGGGGATTGAGTCCTTTGCTTTGAAGGCTACTCGCCGTCTGTGTGCTCTTGTAGGGAAGCTGTCCGGGCTGGAGGGAGTTAATTGTTGGTTGGCAGGGAATGGCAGTGGCCGGGAGCAGGTGCCTGGCGCTGGGGCAGTGTCAGCGTCACCCGAGGCCGTGCTGGCGGCAGCAGTGGCGCTGAGCACTGTGTGCGCACTCTGTCCTCGCCGGAGGGGCATCGCTGTTCATCGGGCTTTCGGTGCATGGATTGCACTGCTGTGTGAGCCGCGGCTCTTGAAGAGGCAGGTGCTACTGTGAGTTAACTCTTCCAGTCTACAGCATGCACGATATCCAGGGAGAAACCAAACCCAAACAGACCCCACAGGCTTCAGTTCACGAGCTGTAACGAATAGCAGCTCTTAGCTGAAGCACCCAAGGATGATGTTTGTCATCTCCCAATGCAAAACTGTCCTGAGGTTTCCTTTTTTGTCTCCCAACCAGCCATTGGTTGGTGGTCAGTTTAGCATAAATAATCTGGATGGAGAAGCTCACTTTAACTTGCCTGTGGTGATTCTGCATACGTTAGTGGGGATGTTGTACCTCAAAGTACTTGTAGAAGCAGTAGCTGTTGAAACCACACTTCAGTATTGCTACCATGGAAGGAAAATGGGAACCTTTACAAGCAGAGACTAATACTACCTCAGTTAAAAGAAGTAACATCATAATTTGCTTCATACAACATCCCCATAGCAGATTTCCACGACTGCTGTAACTGGAGGTTGTTTTCAGTGGTTGTCCCCTTGATGTGCTGTATGGAGTTCCTGCATTCCCAGAGCTGGTATCCAGCCCTCTTATTCCTTCTCACAAGATTTCCTGCAGTAGAGAGCTGCAGGGTCCTAGCTGTGATTCAGAGCGGGAGAGCTCTTTCAGCAGACACAGGTACATGAAAAACATTTCAGAGGACTCAACGATGAAAAATGAAGTTATTTGGAGTTATTCAGATGTCATAAGAAATGGAAATAGCGGAGAAAATGTGTGTGTTGGATTGAAAATAGCGTGGCATGTTTAGAGAGAAGCACTCTGAATTCTTCAGTCTGATCTTCTGGCAGACTGGTTTACAGTCTTAATCACAGAGACGTGATAACTGGTGAACAATAAGGAAGCGAACTGTGAATGGCTTGAGTTAGAGCAGTTTGCACAGAGCTTGGCATAAACAGTTTTCTCCCTGTGGAAATGCAGAAGGGATCCTGTGTTTTGAGAGCTTAAGTTTGGGTTGGAAAGTCTTAGGGTGGGATACTCAAATCTAATATTTGCACTCCTTCTGTTGACTGCAGCGGTTGTCATGCTGGATATTCTATATTGCAATCTAATGTAACCCCAAAGGATGACTGAAGTGTCCTGAACAGAGGCATCTTTTTTGCACAAGCCGTAGACAATTTTAATGTAAAATCCTGCATGAAAAAGCAGTTTCTATTCAGTTACTGATGCAGTGGAGCTGGTGCTGTTAGGAAGGCAGCAAGGGACTGCTGAAGTCCCCATTTCATGAGACCCTTAGCTGGTCTCTGCTTCTTTCCCGTACAATTCCATGGGGCTGTTCCTCAGCCCAGGCAGCTGTTCCCACAAAGTTCCACAGATGCCAGAGGGTGGAAGCCTCTCTGCTTAGCGTAGGTGTGGCCATGCTACATTTCTTGGTTTTGCAGCCTGATCTTGGTTCAATAGCCTGTGATGGTACCTTTCATTTCAGGTGTTGTCTTGAGAAAAACCTGATTTGGTTCGATACCCAAGTCTTTGTCTCACAACTTGGAGAGCGAATGGTTGACCTCCTCCAACTGAACCCTGCTGAGAAGCCCTTCCAGGCAGTTAGTGGGATTTTAGCATTGAGTCATCTCTGTAGATAATTTTAACTCTGAATTGCCGATGACCAAAGTCGTTATTCCTGCTATCGAACTCCTTACGCCCTTGGTCCTTCATGTGAGCTGAGCACTTCTTTTTTTCCTTACGGACTTGGAATCTTCTTGTAGGGCTTGAACTGATTTTTCTTGCTTTTTTTTTTTTTTTAACTACAGTTTAAGTAGTTAAGTTCTGAACTGGCAAACAGTGACTGCAAGCTGATGGGCAAATCAGTTTGGATTAATGGTGGCCTTTTCCCCATAAAGGTGGGAGGTTCTCTCTAGAAGTTCTGTGTGTACCTGAGAGCGTTGTAATTAGCTCTGGACTTAGATCTGTAATGCCTACAAATCAACAGCTGTTGGGTGTCCAAGGAGACAATGTGTAGAATGTCTGTCCTGTGGAGTGTAAGGTGACAAGATGTTAAATAAGTGCCGTTGTAATTGTAAAACAAACAAACAACCCCCCCCTAATATAACCTGGAAAGTACTCCCAGCTGAAGGAATAGTGTTTTCTCTCCCTCCTCTGCCCCAAATAGCAGGACTTTATCTACTGCTGGAAGTGCTGGATCAAGAATTTCAGTTTGGCATCGATACAGCATTTAAGTTAGTGTTTACCTGACACCATCAGTTTGAGACGTTTTGGGCAGAACTCATTGGAGGGGTTTATTCCCAAATCTTAGGCTTTTATGGGAACAGGCTGGAAGCAAAACTCGGTGGAGTCTGTGTCTAGGTCTGACTGCAGAGCTGTTCCCAGATAAGCCTTCTATCTCGCAGTAACCACATGAAGTAGTCTAGAAACTCGGAATCCTGAGTTGTTATCGCTAGTGGATAAAACTGAAACAAAAGGAAAAATAAAAAAAACCCAAACCTAAACAGCTTAACAGCTTATCTGCTTTGCTCTCTTCCAGTTCAGAATGTTGTAAATCATCTCCAGAATGCACTTGGCACAGGTCTCAAATGTTTTCAGGTTCTGAAAAACAATAAGTGAAGTAGGATGTTGGTTTCAAATAAAAACATGGTGTGACTGTTCTTCTGTTGAGATGGTCTGGAGTTTAAGATAGATTTCGGTTTATTCTGGCTCCTTGGGGTTTTTCTAATGCGGGATGGATTTTTCAGTAGATCTGTTTTCTGACTTCACACGCTTGCGTGCACACTGGTATCTGGTTTAGGAGAGCGTGTCCCACAGTTTTGAGGTATTTTGGCCCTTCTGCTCATGGTGTAGTTAGCTTTCGAATCTGACTGTGGCTCTGGCAGCGTGCTGTCCGGTGTGGCAGGGAGCTGAGGATACCTATCCAGGCTGTGAGTCCAAATCACTGGAAGTCGTGGGGGTTTTTGGTCACGTATAGAGGCATGAGCAAAACCAGTGAATGCGTATCAGACACCTGAAGTCATTCTTAAATTCTTTTCCCTACACAGAGCTCAACAAAAATCCAGTGGAAGGCTTTTCAGCGGGCTTAATAGATGACAATGATCTTTATCGATGGGAAGTCCTTATTATTGGTCCTCCAGATACACTATAGTAAGTACTGATACTCATACAGAAACTTAAGTGAACTTGCATTTACTAGTTCTAGTTTGATCTAAGTGAGTAGAAGTTAACCTAAACCTTCATACTAAGTTAGGCGATGCTGTTCTGTTGCTAGTAAAATGCCTGTGAATAGCTGTGTTTGCTATATAGAAGTTCCAAACTGCTTTGCTCCCCTGAGAAAATTCAACACCGATCCCTTTGTGCTTGTGTAGAAATGAGAAAGAATAGGCTGTGCTTAGTGGCAGCTTCTGTTTTCTTATGCTTTGAAGTAAGGTGGTGTAACCCACTATTTCTGTCGCTGCTGAAAGGCTCTGGTTTAGCTGACTGCAATTTTAAACCATTGCAACTCCATGCTGGTGACTGGTAGGAAAATAATTCTGGAGGGATGTAGCTGGGGAAGCTGCAGCAGACCATAGAATGGTCCCAAGTCCTGTTGCTTTGAGAGGGGAGAACTTCCTAGTGTGCCCTAGAATACTTTATTGTTGATCAAATATGAAGTGTTGGCAAACTTTGCACAGTGGGCTTCAAAATGCTGATATCTTTATCTGAAAGATTGAATTCTTTAACTGATATTTGAACACAAAACTGTGCAGTTCATACAGCAACTCCTGTTCCTGGGGTGTAAGTTTGCTGTGGTTTTGCATTGCTCTATGCCTGAAGCGCTCTGCACATGCAGTGTGGTTTGTTTTTTCTTAAAAAAAACCCCCACCAAACTGAAAAAACAAAACAAACCCAAAAAACCTAAACTCAAAGCTCTGGGTAACTGAGAGAAGGATTTCTCTTTCTCATAGAGATTATATGTGATCATCTATTCCAGCTCGTGGGAGAAGGTTCTGTGCCCAGAAGAGGTCAGTTTAAGGTGTCGCTTTTGAATCTGAACTTTGTTCTCCTCTATTAAGCTGTTCCATTGGTAAATTGCTGATACTAAAGGCCTAGTGACATTTACTTGGGGTCAGTTTTAGTTCCAACATGAAGTTGTTGTACACCTCTGTCTGCAGACCTCTGGCTAAGTACTTCAGTGCAGTAATGGAATTGCTTTGCTTCTCCTCACGCTTGCTGCATTGTAATTCTCAAGTCTTCTGTTGGCCTCTTCTGAATAGTTTTGTGGCTCCATTATATTCTCGTGGCAGTTTTATAAATGCTGTCAGTAAAGAAACACTACTTCTAATTGAAACTCCTCTTACATGTTAAAAAACTGCAATAACGTTTTCCCCCAGTTCACTGATGTGCTGAGCTTCTTATGAGGCTTTTAGATAAGCAGCTCTCCTCTGCTCCAGTCTTAGTTGCTGTGTTTTAGGGTAGTGAATCCTTCCTGGTCTGTTTCATGGTGACGGTAGGACATAGTTGTTCAACTTAGCCAGGTGTCTCCAGATTTTCAAGCTTTAGTCTCATTCCTGGTCTGCTTTATTTGTTCTGAGTTTATCTGAAAAGGCTTAAGACTTGGTGCATGGCTCTACTGGCAAAGACTTCTGTATGGGAATATTTCTAAAAATAGCACTGCTATCCCTTAATTGACAGCTGTACCTCATTAACAGGTTTGTAATGTGTGTTCAACTCTGTTTTTACTGTGTTTACACGTAGTTGATGAGGGGCAGCCAGGTATGTGTGCAGCCCAGCAGCTTCAGGATCTGCTGCTGAAAGAAAGGAAGGGAGAATCTTTTTACTTTGAAAGAAAGGATTTAACTGGTTTGGGGCTATCAACTAATGTAATCTAACTCTGCTTTGGATGTTAATAGCCTTAAAATAGCCAATGTTTCTGGAATTCTTACCCCTCCCAGGATCAAGGATTCTTTGGGAACTGCCTGCCTTTTCTGAAACTTGTGGGAAATGAATGCTGTGGGTTCAGATTCCCCCAGCTGCTTTATTTGAAGAGCCAAGTCACTTCAGTGTGGCGTGTTTTGGGATTGAAGTTGTTTTTTCTTTTTGAGACACTTAATAGAATTACACATTTCTGGTGGTGGTAAAAGCTGTTATTGTCTCAGTAGCCTGTGGCCTTTGGGTACTGGCTCCTATTCATTTATGGATACCAGGAGAAAACATTGCACTGAACAGCTTTGCCTTTTCTCCACCAGTTTCGGGCTGCGTGGCCGCTGAGGAGCGGCTTGTGACATTGCACGTCTCGCGCCACCTTCTTGGGAGGTTATGTCCCATTTTTTGTAATTGCTGCCTTTGGAATTTCAAATTTCATTACAAACATCAACTACAAGAAATGACAGCAAGGGGGCAAGTGTCACAGGGCTCACATTAGCGAGAGGTTCCATCGGGGAGGCTTCCCAGCAAATACCGGCCCTCCTGCTATTTGAAGAGACAATCTCTGGGTATCGGAACTTTGTTATTTAAAACAACCAACCAACAAATTGTTACCTTTGTTAAACAGGGGCCTGTAACTCCACATAAAAACTGGATGTCTCTTGTTTATTGTTTTCCAGCTTAGTAAATGGCTACAATGCAGAGCACCACAGTGTCATGTCCAAGTCCTCCTAGTTTAGCATTGAAGAAGCAGTATTGGGGGTTTCCTTACAAAGTAAAGCTGTAGACGCAACTATAAAGCTTTCTGTAGCTTCACTGAGGGTTGCTACTGCAGACGGAGCCCAAGGAATCAGGACTGAGGTGTCTAAAGGAGGGAAATAAACATGTATCTCCTGGGTGGTACTTGAGAAGGGGAGTTAATGGAAGGATCCTTTTTTACTGTTAATAAATGTACTGGGAGAAAAAAATGGGAGTTGTAATTCCAGATGGTGAATTCCTTGGCAGTTTTTTGATTATGTATTGTTTTTTTTTCCCCCTCTGGAACATCATTGTAATTCTAAAAAAGGTTGTGTTGGGGAACTGGCAGTATCTGTGAAGGGATCTTCTCACCCTAGAAGCACTTTGCATTGCATATGGAAATGACGGTGCTGTTAATTACTAACATGATGTTAAGCTGCGTGAGGGGTAAGCGTAGAGCTTTTGATACCTCACTGAGTTCCAATCTTCAGCTTAAGCTTACAAGAAACTCTACTAAGATATTTTTGATTCCCCAGTGAAGGTGGTGTTTTCAAGGCTCATCTTACTTTTCCAAAAGACTACCCACTGAGGCCGCCAAAAATGAAATTCATCACAGAAATCTGGCATCCAAACGGTAAGAAATGTCAAAGTTTCAATTTCTTTTTTCAATTAAGAACTAAAATGTGCTGAAGACAAATGGATCCATTTCTCTTCATGTTAGAAATATGAAACTGCATTTCCTTTGCCATTTTCACTTCATAAAGAAGTAATAACCAGGGCAGAGTTTTTAATAGTGCTGCTCTGAGAGACTGTTCCTAAACTGTTCTCAGAAGCTACTGAACGGAGCTTCTTGAATTCTTAGGAACTGGTCAGGGAGGGTTTTTTTTTTTCCCTTAAGTGCAAAATTCTGGTCTGAAGAGAAACTTAACTGCTCCAGCTGCCTCTTGTACTTCCAGATATTTCATCCTTGTATTGCTAACTTGGCAGTTCAATATCAAAGGCACAAGGTTGTCTTTCTCCAGTGGAAAGAAATAACAGCATCTTTGAGTCCTTCCAAAGATGACAGCTCTTAATGTTTTGTTTATTTACAGACTGCTGGACACAGATGGGGAGGCTTTTACTGGGAAGGAGGAATACTCTTCAGTTGCTGAAGTTATTGCTCAAATTGTAGATGCTGAAACCTGGGGAGGAGACCAGCACAGTGCTCCCAGCATAAGGGACAGGCTGTTTTCATGCTGTGTCAGATTCAACTCTGGAAATATCAGAGTACTTGTCAGGAAGTTTCTAATTCCAGCAGCTTCAATGGTATTCCAGGATGTTGCTGTAATACCCAGCTGATGCTGTTGCTGTGGAAAAAGGAGTCACTGTCTTGTTTGCTGAACCCAACACAGAAAGCTTTAGTGGAAGCCTATCTAAATAGTCTCGATATTGTGACATGATATTAGAATTAAGTTCTTCCTCCCCATGTGCCTTCTCTGCCAGAGGTCCAAGCAGAATAAAACTTCTACCAGGCTCTTTTTATTACAGATTGTGTTCTGTAAGAGTTAATTACTTTCATTTTTTTGTAAAGCATCTTCACCAGCGTGTTTTCAGACGAGCTGGAGTGAAGATTAACAGTTCCCTGACTCCCCTGAAGAAATGCCAGCATGTTGTTCACTACTGAAATATGCTTTGTTCTGTTTTGTAGTTGACAAGAATGGTGATGTCTGCATTTCGATTCTTCATGAGCCTGGAGAAGACAAATATGGCTATGAAAAACCTGAGGAACGCTGGCTTCCCATTCACACAGTGGAGACAATAATGATTAGTGTTATTTCTATGCTGGCAGATCCCAATGGCGATTCTCCTGCTAATGTCGATGCAGCAGTAAGACTTTTTTTCTTGGTCTGCCAATTGTCTTCAGTGTAAAAACCTAAACTTGCAATGGAGGTTTTGCTTCTAGTTTGAAAACAGTACAACAACATTTGTGAGAACCTTTTGTATTGCAGGCTGAGGCTGCCTGTTTGTTGGGGAAGGCAGTTACATAGAACAGAATTACTGGTTAGACCTGGGAAATGCCTTACAGATCGCAAGGGAAAGATGCTGTCATACTTCATAGGCAGTGGTTTAATTTCTCCTATGCAATAATGCCTTTATTTATAGTAAATGACTTGGGCACAAAGGTACTTAGTCCATTAACTCCAGCTCCTTTAGTCTTAAATTCAAAGCAGCTGGCTGTGAAGTCCTCTAACTGTGTGCACAGAGCAGTTATAACTGCTGTGAGGTTCTGCTGAAGAAGTTAACGTATTCTAGAACCTTCTTGGGTTCCCAGTGTGGTGTTATCCTCTCACCACAGAGAAGTTCTAGGTCTTCTGACTGGGGTAGTGAGGAAAAGGGTGATGGTAATCAGAAGATGTAAAGTATTCCAGAAGCTTGTTTACCTGCTCTGTCACACCAGCTGTACCTTCCCAAAGTGGGTGGAAACTGAGTTTCCTGAAGCCCTTGATCTGCTATGCTGTCAGTATTTCCAGAGAATAGTCTCATGTGGAACAAGTTTGGTGGGAAGAGAAACAAATAAAATGTTGTAGCAAAGAATGCACTCATGTAACATTCTTCTGAGTGTCAGACTTCCCTTTCTTGTATCACATTACCAGTGGAAACAAACACCCAGGACACAGGGATGTTTTCTGCTGGCAAACCTTTGTGCACTGGAAGGAGCGAGTTATTAATGAAATGCTGAAAGCACAGCTAGAATTCCTCAGCTTACAGGCTCATGTATGTTGAATGTAGCCAGCGCTGGAGAAAGCTTATACGTTAGCTGTGCCTGTTGCCTTCCTAGCATCTTGTGAGGTTTAATCTCTCTGTAGTGGGCCTTGCGCTCTGCCAGCCACTTCAGGAGCTCTTTTGTTTGTTTCTTTTCGGCCTCAGCGAGAGATGCTGGATAGAAAGCTGTGAATTTGTTATCTAAACCTTAGGGTAAAGGTTGAAAATTGTCTAAGGAAACGCAGCATTCCTAGTCCAGCTTGAAAGAACAGAAAATTAAATCCAAACCCAGCATTGAAGACATTACTTGAGGCGTCACTGATGTAACTTTGGATGCCACCAAGAATTCTTCTGTGTGATTACATATAGCAAGTAACTTTTAAACTTAATGTGCTGCTTGAGCAGCTTAGCATCCCCAGCAGGATTGTGGATTGCAGATTGCATCCTGTTTGTTTTAGCCTGAATATAGTCATCAGTGTGATGAAGAATCAGCTCATATGCTTTATCCTGAGCTGCTATAGAGATGTCTTCTCTTTGGTTTACAAAGTACAAGTTCACTGCATCAGCAGCAGCAGTATTTGGCAGTTACCAAAAGCAGCTTTGTCTGCTTTCATTGATTTCTAGTTTTAAAGGAGTCTAGAAAATAAAGTGTTGCAGGTCACAGCATTACAGGAAGCAGGAGAGGAATCTGCTTCCTGGAAAAAATGAACTATGTACGTTGGAGTGCTGTCTCTTGGAGTAGGATTAAAATGAGAGGCAGGAACCTGAATAGGTATTGTGAGAAGTAAAATGGAACAGTTCATGACCTAAAATTGTGAGTTGTGGGGATATTGCTGTAAAATTGGAAATTTAGCTTGCTATTCAATTCTGAGCACTTGCTTCACAGAACTACAAATAGAAAAGGCAGAAATAAAAACTATGAATCTAAAGTGAGGAAGGCACAAATTTGATGATTTTCTTGGCCTCAAGCCATCTTGTGTAAGCTGTCCTGTGTCTCCGTCCAAGGAACCAAATGCTTGCTCTATAAATTGCTGAAAAACAAAAAAACAAAGAACAAATTAATTAGTAGCCTTGTTTGTGCTTATACTGGAAAGAGAGGACATGTTGGGCTTTCCAGTGTGCTGATGGGCTTTGTGCGCCTGGAGGTGGTGAATGTTAGGATATATGGGTTATCTGTATTTTCTCTTGATCAGATGTGCTACAACCTTCTCCCCAAGTAAGGGGTGAAAAGGTGGTGTGTGTTAGGCTGCTTCAGGTAAAAACAATGTGGGGTTGGGTTTTTAACGCTTTCCCCACCCCTGCAATAAGAATATTGCTTGTATTTTCCCACCGCTTCCTTGCCAGTACAGCACGTCAGCCTTGGTCACAGGGTTCAATGTTCCTGTGCTTTCATCTGAGCTGGTCAGGAGGCTGGTGCAGAAAACTTGGAACGGACTGTGTTTTTTCCAGTGGGGTTGGTGATGCAATGGTGTGCGTGTCTCTGGGTTCAGACTTGCCTCTTGCCTATCTTCCTGCTCATCTTTGTCTTTGTTCCTTGTCTATGCAGTTCTGAAATCAGGTACTTGTCACAGAGAGCATCCCCGTAGGTGAGGGGTGTTCGTTAAGCTCTTCCACATGGGTCACTGCAGCCACACCTGACTGGGATGTTTCCTTTCTATGGACACATCAGTGCCTCTTCTGAATACTCCTACTTCTGTATTTCTATCCTGGAGCAACCTGGCAAGGTTGAGAGGAAATCAAGGCTGTCCTAAAAATTGTAGAGTAACTCCTGGCTCCACGGTAGCTTTGTTCATCACAGTGGTTAAAGACGTTTTGTGTAACCCATAACAACAGCTTGTGGTCTGCAGTTTGAGTTTTCTGCTACTTAGCAGGCTGCAGTAAATTGACTTTGGCCTAGACATTGTGAAATATTGGCAGTCACCAGGTCAGTCTTGGAGAATACCTAAAATCAAAGGGAGAAAGGCTTTGTCCTCACTGTCTTGCAAGCAGCGTGCATAGAAACCCAGAGCAAGCTTTCAAAAGTCCCAAATTCTGCAGGTTTTCAGTGCCTAGCTCAGTGATCGTAAGCAGGTTTAGGTGTTGACTAGATGGGTAATGTCCAAAACTGCCAAGAATCTTCATAGGTCATGTCTGGAGTTGTAGGACCGACATCTGAAAGCTGTCTGTTCAATTACAGAAAGAATGGAGAGAAGACAGAAATGGAGAATTTAAAAGAAAAGTTGCCCGCTGTGTAAGAAAAAGCCAAGAAACTGCTTTTGAGTGACACTTATTCAGCAGCTAGTAGCTTCACTTTTTTCAGGGTAAGTATCCTTCTACAGACAAGTTTGTTACCTGAGCTGAGGACTTCCTAAGTGTTTAAGTAGTGTGTGTTCTCCTCCAAAGCGCAACCCTCACCAGCACACCCACCCTTTCTCCTCAGCTGCATGATCTCAGAGGTTCTGCGCCTGGAGGTGAGAGTAAAGACTGAAAGAACTTTCAAGTGCAGTAACAGCCCCTCTTGCCAAGATCGGGGTATTTCTGTAGTACTTGTGCATTTATGTTGTCCAGTTGAAATTCTCTTCCTTGGTGTTCGTCCTGCTTCATTAACTGTGTTTAGGGGTTGCTCGAGTTGTAAGAGAAAGGAATGATCATTCTTTCGTGTTCATTACTGTGAAGAACACCTGCTTGAATCTTAAAAGCATCCTGTCTTGTCATCTCAAGTTCATATATATGTGTGTGTAGTTGAAATTAAAGGTGTTGGTGCCGTGTTGTGTGTAGGTTTGAAGCAAGACTTTGGCAGGGTTGTTGAGAAACACTTGGAAAGGATCATTTCAGTTATCTATGGGAATTTTAGTAGGAAGTCTACTAGTGCTTCAGAGAGGACTGAGTTATTGCCCCTCAGTAATACTGAGAAAGGTGATCTTCAGCAGCCCAAGCAAGTGTTTTGGTGGAGGAGGCTTTGGAATAGCTCTAGAAAAACAGCTACGATCTGCTTGGAGAGTTAACTGCATCCTGTCTGAAAGCCTAGACAAGTCTTGACCCGAGAGTGGCTGACATGATATTTAGACCTTATGCCATCCTATTAGAAATGAGCTTCTGACTCAAGATGCTTAATCTTAATTTGAACAATCCCATTTTAGTGGGGTGGTTTCTTGTAACACAATAAGCTCTTGTAGAAAGCTCTGTATTAAAATGTGGCCCTTAAATACCTGGCCTTTGGTCACTTTAATCTTGGTGTGCCAAAGAAAAACTTCCTCAACTAGCTAATAATTTCCTACTCCTGCTTTTCAAAGCCAAAGAGAGCTTCATGTCGAAGTTGCCCTTTCTTAATGGTTGGTTTGGCAAATAAACTGCTCTGACCCGTTTGGCTGGAGAAGCCCAAACCCGTATGTACTAGCTAGCATCAGCGTACAAAACTGGGGTTGGAAGTACAGCTCTGCGTGTAGTTTAAAGGGGTTGCACTCTCTGAACAACTAGAACAGCTTATGAAATGTTACTAACCTGCTAGTTAGTTTTTCTTCACCCGTGTTGTACAGGAGATGCTTCCTGTCTTACACTTCAGGAAGAACTGCAGGGGTTGGGAACGGGGGAAGGCTCCATCTGTGCCAGAAATGCTTTGATTGAAGGGAAATTTCTCCAGCATAGAAAAATCATGAATATGCTTAATATTGATCAAGAGATTGAATAAAGGAACTGAATGTCTTGCAGAACTGCCTGTAAAAAGAGCTAAGAATTGTTAATGCAGCTGACAGTTTTTCTGCCACAGAGAAAGGGAGTAACTGAGTAACGCTCCAGCGTGTCCTTAGCTGACCTCGCTCCGTTGCCATGTTAAACTTGGCCATAGTGGAACAAAGCTCATGACAAATATTGAAGTAATTGGCTGTGTTGATTTTTTGGAAGGGGAAAGCTTTTCTCAGTCTTGGTGACTCCTCCTAAGTACGTGATGGGCAGTGAATGGGCTGAGAAGGGGCCCTGTAGCTGGTTGCAAACCTGCCTTGTAGCTGTGGGGTTATTGCTTAAGCACTACTGCGCTGTTTGTACTGAGCTCCGCTGCTGAAGCAGCGTCCATCATCCGCAGTGAGTGATGCACGGAAGTTTCAATGATAAATCAATCCATCCACACGCGTTTAGCCCTCTGTGTGAGTAATTGAACGGTTACGCACTGTGCACTTTGAGAAGCAACACAGAGGAGCCTGAAAGTCAATAGTTGAGCGTGGATACACAGAATGGTGAGCTAACTCAAGTCTTTCTCAGGTGATGGTTTTGGATTTATGCGTCTTCTGTTTAAGAGGTACGTAAAGCTCTTTGAACAAGTAATGATTGTCTTCCTTGAGCTGGAAACACTATTTAACATCTTAAATAGTTAACATCTGCTTGGGAAGAGAAATGGTTCACAACACAGTTCAGAGTCCCTGGCTCCACGGAAACCAGTGCTGAGTGGTGTCCCTCAGGGGTCTGTACTGGGACCAGTATGATTTAATCTCTTCACCAGTGACAGACAGCAGGGCCTGAAGTGACAGGAAAGGGGCAACAATTTTAAATGGCAAGAGGGGAGATTCAGACAAGCTCTATGCAAGAATTCTTTTCTGCTGAGGGTGGCGAGGCTCTGGCCCAGGTTGCCTAAAGTGGGTAGAGGTCCCATGCATGGAAATTTTCAGAGCCAGGTTGGAAGGGGCTTGGAGCAACCTAATCCAGTGGGAGGTGTCCCTGCCCATGGCAGGGGGGCTGAACCCGGTGATCTTGAAGGTCCCTTCCAACTCCTATCATTCTGTCGTTAAGATAACTGAGGATGATGAGGGGGTTTATTTTAATAATTGTGATTTCTTTGTAGGTCTTCAATTGAGAAACATGGCACTGTTTTTTTTCCTGCACTCTACCCACCTATTGCTGGACTTCTGTTGTTACAAGTTGGCAAACACTGGCTGGAACTGGGCTGCAATAAAACATGCCAGTTATCAATGCTGACAAGAGCCTAACAAGTGCCAACACAAGATGATTACGCATTTTGAAATCTAATGAACTGCTTTAACCTTCAGGAAGAATTGTAAAGATGTGTACATAGCACAACATGATCCGGATAATATATATACTGTTCATGTACATCCACAAATACACATTGTACCAAATAATGCTGTCTGTAGGTAGGAATAGAATCCTGTAAATTCTAAAGATTTTAGCAGGTTTTTCTCTCCCTATTCATTGTTTCCTATCAGTTTAAAAACAACAACTTGTGAAGCATGTCAAACTAAAACCAATTAGGATAAAGTTGTTTGGTTTTTTTTTTCCTCTCCCCACTTTAATTTTCCTTTGACCCACTAAGGCTTAATTAAAATTTCTTGCTTATTAAAGTTTAGTATCTTTTTTTTTTTTTTTTTTGTTTTTGGACATGTGTTCCCTTTTATTTCCCCCATCAGAACTTCAAATTTTCCTAATTAAACCCTGAAAGGATTTGCTATCAATTACACGTGTCTGCTTTTATGATGACCTTTGTAGTCTCAAAGGTGCTTCCCCTCCTCTCCCTTTTTTAAACCCAATTGCACGTACTTCTTGAATTGGGTATAGCAATAAAACTGGCCATGGAGTACCCCCGAGCAGCCTGCTGCGTTTTTAACTTCCAAGGGACTTGAGCGCTTTCATGTGGAAGTTCAGGTGACTAAGTTAGTCCAAGATAGGCTTGAGCTGCTTTTTATGGGTAATTTTTTTTTTTTTTTGCCTCTTTCACTGCCTGTTTGTGGGACGGGGTGTGTGCGGGGAGGCTCTGTTTCTTCTCCAGGTTGAGTTCAAGCATGCACAGCTGTAGGCTTTCAGATGACTGACTTCTGAGTTTGGTATCAAAACTAGTTTCCCTCCTTTTCCCTTTTCTCTCTTCTGTGGCCCTTCATATTCTTTGCCTTCTTACTTCAGAGTTTTCCTCACCTAATGTACAAAGAAAATGGCGATGTATATTTTCATGTAATTTGATTTTTGGAATTCTGTCACCTTCTGTAGTGAGTTCTTCCAAAATATAATTTTTTCCAATAATAATGTGTCAAACTGCCTGTCTTGAGTATCTGAGGAAGAAGGGCAACTGCAGCTGAAGCACAGCTTTCCCAGACATCTTCAGCAACATCACATCAGCAAACATTTGTTGAACGTCACACTGGATTTAATCTTGAAGTAATTAAAAAGCAAACACAACACACACCTTTCTTGCCATTGTAACCATCATCCTTAGCCCTCCAGTGAGCAAATACCGATCTCGGAGTAGCTGATAACAAGAGTTTCCCAAGCCTACCCCACAATACCTTTCTACCAAAGAAACTTCATAAAGGAACTTGCAACTACTTGACTGTTCTCTGCTCTGTCACAGGTCTCCCACAGCTTTTAAGAGCACAGAGACTTCCAGTGTTACAGAGTCATCTCGTCAGAAGCCTTCAGTTCTAATTTGCTAGCTGGCTGCACTTCGTCTCAGGTTGCTGTGCTGAAGGCAGATATTCCAGGTTTCTGGAGGGGTGGGCAGGGGTGGGAGGAGGTGACGGTCAGCAGTGGCAACACAGCCATATGGGATAAAAAAGCCATTTAGTGTGTATAAGATGACAAGTAAAGGTATTGCTTCATCCTGCAGGTGTTTTAGATAAGCATAGATATGTTTTAATGTCCAGGTTTACATATTTGGTAACTAATTCTTTTGAGATTTCATTGTTAATTGGATAGCCAGCTCACGTAGGCAGGCATATGGGTGCAGTGCTTCAGAGCTGTTAGTGCCCAGACACAACAGCTGATTTAGTTCCCCTTTGAGTACTTGTCTAACACTGCTGGAGAGTGGGTTTCTTGCCCACCAGCTGGGCACCCTTTTTCACTTATCTAAGAGTTGGGAGAGCACCGTCTCAGTGGCATGGTGCCAGTCTTTCCATAAATAAAAAAATTGGGAAGAAGCTGCTCTTCTTAAAACTACCAGTGGACTTCTTCCCCATGGGCTGCTTGCCCTTTTCCCCTTCTACTGTGTATCTAAAGAGCAGCAATTTAAGGTAACTTAAGGTACTCCCTGCTTTCAGCAAGTTGAAGAGTGTTCTCTGTTTAGTCTTCTGATAACACACACACTTCACAACTTACTCCTCTGTAAACTTCACAAAATAGTTCAAAGCTTTGTTTTTTCTCATTTGTTCTCCAGAAGAGCTGCTCCTTTGTTCTTTAAGGGGTAGGCCTGGAAGCGTTAGCCTGGCATCTGTGTTAAGGAAGAAGTGTTAATTCCACAGTGGTGATAGTTCCCTTTTTTGTAAATATTCAAATATAACCCCACTTTTCTTTACGCCACCTGGCTGGTTTGTGATTTCACGTGACCCAGATACTCCAAAGGCAGGAGCTTTATTGTGAGGTGCTCTTAAGATGTAGAAGCTGTAGGTGTGGCTGATACCCAGTGAAAGAGGCAGCTAAGGGTCTGGTGCCAAGTGCCCAGGTTACAGAAAGCCTCTGGCAGGCATGGGTTTAACTTTTCTGGGATCACAGCTGTTTTATTGTTTCATCTTGCACCCTATGTGAAGGCAACCGGGCTTTGAGGGTGACTGATACGACCAGAAATGTCTCTTAGCAGTGTTCCTGTCCCGAGGCTGAAGAGATGCTTTACGTACAAGTGGTACTGAATACTTGAACAGTCAAGTAAACCAGCATTCTTACTCAGTTTTACTTGTACCAAGATCTTGTATCTAGTTTGGTTTCTGTAGGCTGTTGGGGTACTGGATGATTAATTACACTTTTTCTTATTCTCTGGAGGCTTGTAATTACGGCCCAGGTTTTCTGCTGTTCTTTCCCCTGACATGTGCTGTCCTGCTCTCCAGATAACACTGCATCACTGGGGGGAAAGGAAAAGACAAGCATGGAGCTTTAGTAAAAAAGTAGTATGGCCATCCTAATTCCTTTTCTCTATTTCTCCATGCTGCCCCTTATGCATCAAAGATCTCTGTGCAAATCAGATGGGCTGTTAAGCTGTCATTCTGAAATTCTTCCCTGCTGTGATGCCTAGAAAACGCTTATTGAAAGTAAATGATCAATAAATGGAGAACATTAATTCTAAAGTGATTAGAAGTGTATTTTGTTTTTTTGGACGTTTGATTGTGGCTGTACCATCTGGTGTGCTGCTCTTGGTACGGTGCCATCGCAATGCCAACAGGAGCACCACGAGTCTCATAATTCCCATGTATCTTCAGATGCACGCACGAGTGATTTCACACCAAACCAGAAGGTGCCTGGGTTTTAAAGAGGGGCTGTAATAAAAAGCTCCTTGCCCAGGCAGATCTTCAACAGAAGGAGACTGCTGATTCCCCAAGTGCAAAACACGGCACTAGTTTGGGATCTGATGTCTGGTGTTGCTCAGAAACTCTTTAAGATTAAATCTTATCAGGCAGTAGGAACTGTTTCCTTGCAGTTATGATGATCAATAGCACCCATAAAGCAGTGGTGTAAGCTGGCTCCTAGTGAAGACAGACACATTTGGCACTGAGCTGTGAAAATCAAGATGGGTTGTTTGATGATGCAGGCTGTCGCTTGCCTAGCTCTGGTTTCACTGTTTTGTCCAACAGACACAGAAAACGAAGCTAGCAGGCAGAGCAACTTTTCAAATATCACTTAATGGCCAAGTCAGGAGAAAATGAGATCTGTAAACCCATCCTGTGCATGGCATGTTCAAACATAGCATGCAGAAATCTTGGGAAGAAATGCTTTCCTGTGAGGGTGGGGAGGCCCTGACCCAGGTTGCCACGGGAAGCTGTGGCTGCTCCATCCCTGGAGGGGTTCAAGGCCAGGTTGGATGGGGCTTGGAGCAACCTGATCCAATGAGAGGTGTCCCTGCCCATAGCAGAGGGGTATTACTGGATGGGCTTTAAGGTCCTTTCCCACCCAAATCATTCCATGATTTATTTAAAACTTGCTCTTTAAAGCAAACAAAAATTTGCTGATGGATCAGTGTAGAATATTTTGGTATTTTGTATAATGTTTCTGTTGTATCTGGACAGGAAAGATGATGAGCCCAGTCGAGGGCTGGCTGCCGCTGTACACAGGGCTTCAGAAAGCTCTCTCGTTACTGTTGGCCATTGCTTGTGGACTTGCAGTCACTTACGTTGCCCACTGGGCACAGATCCAGCTGCCAGTGCCACAACTGGAACAAAAGCCCTGTGTGCAGGAACTGACTTTATGATGATACAGAATCACAGAATGGTTTTGGTTGGAAGGGACTGTAAATATCATCCAGTCCCACCCCCTGCCATGGGCAGGGACACCTCCCACTGGATCAGGGGCCCCAAGCCCCATCCAGCCTGGCCTTGAACCCCTCCAGGGATGGGGCAGCCACCACTGCTCTGGGCAACCTGGGCCAGGGCCACCACACCCTCAGAGGAAAACATTTCTTCCTCTTCTCAATTTCCCTTATTTCAGTTTAAAACCATGACCTTTGTCCTATTGCTACAGACTCTGCTAACAAGTCTTTCTCATAAGCCCCCAATAAGTATTGAAAGGCCGCAAGTGCTACGTGAGCAGCAGCCGTGTGCTGAGCAGCCCCCCGGCAGAACCCCACTGGCACTGCTAAACTGGAACCAGCAGGGCGGCACAAGCCACGCGTGGCTCTCGCGGGTGCCAAGGCCCTGGCACAGTGGTGGCTTTCAAAGCAGAGCCAAGGCTGCCATCCCGCCCCAGCCCCGCTGCGCTGCCATCGTGCTGCTCCACTCCCCGGCACCAGCGAGGGGCGCCCCCTCAGGGCGCCATGTTTGAGAGAGGGCACAGCCTCTCCGGCGCGGCTACAGCCACCGACGGCCGCCCCCTGCGCCCCGCTGCCTCCCGAGGGCCGGGCCGGGCGGTGGAGCTGCGCGGGGGCCGCTCCCGGGGCGCGGCCGAGACGGGGCGGAGCCACCGGTACCAGACAGGGCGGAGCGAGGCTCCCGCTGAGGGCAGGCGGGCGTCATGACGGGCGGGGGGCATTCTCGCGAGATTTCCGGGCTCTGAGCCGTGGGCGCTGCATCAGTCTCGCGAGGTTTCAGGGCTCAGCGGGGTGAGGCTCCCGCTGAGTTCCCGGGGCGGTGGGGCAAAGAATGCCCCTCAAGTCTCGCGAGAGTTCCGAAATCAAGACGACGGGGATGGTGGACAAACCTCGCGAGATCTCTGGTTGGTATCGCGAGAATTCCGAGCTCTGTCTCACAGGGCTCCCGCTGGGCGCCGCTCCAGTCTCGCGAGAGTTCGTGTCAGGGCTGAGGGGCGCGCGGCGCCTCTCGCGAGAGCTGCGGCCCCAGCCCCGACATGGCGGAAGGTAACGGGGGAACGGGGCCTGGACCCGGGCGGGGCCGCGGTGCTCGGGCGGCTCCCCGCCCACGGCCGCGCCTGCCCGCCCGCGGCGGGGCTGGGAACGCTCTTCGGCCGCTTGGGTGCTGGGGGGGCCGGGGCGGCTGCGGTTCCGGGGCGGCTGAGGCGCTGCAGACCCAACCCGAACCGGGACAACCCGGCGGGGGCTGGGGCTGTGCTGCTCCCTGCCGGCGGGGCTGGGCTCGGGGGCTCCGCTGAGCCGCGGGGCTGCTTTGGTTTGGCTCAGAGGCTTTCAATGAGATCATTCTCTGGATGCTCCGTCTCTGGAGGTGTTCGAGGCCGGGTTGGATGGGGCTTGGAGCCCCTGCTCGAGTGGGAGGTGCCCCTGCCATGGGCAGGGGGATTGGAACTCGATGGGCTTTGAGGTCCCTTTCAACCCAAACCGTCCTGTGCTTTCAGAATTAATTTAATTGAGAGAATAGGATTTGAAAGAACATTTTGATCTTTGCGATCCTACTCCTTTCTGCAAGACGGAAGCTTCCTCTTTTCCAGCCTGGAGGAAACTGAGTTGGCAAAATGAGCTATAATGCTCCAGGTTACAAAGGAAGTGAAGGCTCTGGCTTCTAGGCTGAAAAGCACAGCCTTCAGCAGAAGTGCAGCTCTCAAATGGTGATAGATTTTCAAGCCACATGTGGAAGATTAACTAGGGTGTAGCAGATGCTGATCTGGCATGCGTAAGTGAGATACTGCAGCCAAGCTGGTGTAAAAACTTCTTAGAGCAACTCCTGGCTTTGTGTGCACTGACATACCACCGTTTCATATTTAGCTGGCCAGCCTGTTAGACTTGGTTTATAAAAAAACCCACAAACCCCGAGCTTGTTTGGTAAGTTCTGTAGGAGTTCTATATCACCAGTACCAGGGGGTAAGGAAATAGACCCTCTCTCAAGTATTTTGTATGTGCTGTCGGTCACCCATTGCCTGTTGCCTCCCTGCGTATCTCTTTGGATTCAGCTCTCTAGTTGCTCTCAAATACTTTTATGCCTTCTCCTATAAGAAAACAACAGCAAACTTTTCTGAAGTCCTCTTTGGACTCTTTGATATTGAACATAAATGGTCAGTTCATGAGGTGCTGGTCTGCCTGACAGAAAGCGGTTAACGAACACGGCTCTCGAACAGGGCTCTCACTTTCTTGCCTCGCCATCTGTTAACTCTGTACCTGGACTATGGGCTCCGGAACGGAGTCGCTCTATGTACACCTCTGCTGAACCTAGGCGCCCTCTCCTGCTGCCTCTGGATTGATGTTTAGCCAGAGACTTACTGGTGCCTTCCAGCAAGGTTCATCAGGCAACTTCTTGTTCCTAGCATTTGAATTTGTATGACACGTAAAAATCTCACTGCATGAGCAGTGGTGGTGTTTATACACTGGGGTTTTTTGACATGATTCTTGAAGTGTCTTTAGCGATCACTCTCGGCTCCTATGAGACTTTTGCTCCTTTTACTGTAACAGCAGGGCTTGCTTTAGTGCTGCCCTTGACATCTTCCTTATGAATCAGTTGGGAAGTTGCTGAAGACGTGTCCCTCTAGTTCTGAGAACACTGAAACTGCATTTAAACTGACAGAACAGCAGAATTTCAGCCCTTCTTTAAGGGCTGATGTGGTATTGGTAGCACAATTCTGAAATCGTGGTATATTCCAGTAGAACAAGGGAAGTAGCTCCAAGGCGATCCATCTGTTAACTTCTAAAGGATGGAGTTAAGTCAAAGGCTGTTGAAGCCATTGCCAAACCTGCTTAGGTAGCATTAACTGAAGAGTGCTTTAGGGTAAATTGCCTTCTCTTTATCCATTGCAGCAATTGTTATGTTAAAAGACTTAGGAGGGAGCATTTGGTGCTGCAGTCTGTGGGGGAAAGACTGCCTGAGATATTTTGTCTGCAGCTGAGCCGGAGGAGGCTCCCTCCTGGGGAACTGTGGTGGAGCAAGGCCAAGGCCAGCTGTGCTGTTGAGCTCCTCTACAGAAGCAAGAAGAAAACACTGGTGATAGAGCTCAGCTTCTCATTGTTTGTAGTAGTGCCTTCTGTTTAATAAACATTCGCGAGAAGCTGTTGAACAACGCATTCCTGGCTGGCAAGGAGTAACCTTGTAGGAACTTTCCCACTTAAAATCATTGGTTAGCTTCTGAGTTTCTCCTCCCTGCCCCCTCTCATCTTAGGACCAGTTTGGGGTTTGCACCGTATTTAGAAGATTAACTAGATGATGGGGGAAATAATCGATTAAGCACACTGGTCAATAGCTACGTGTAGTTTGTGCATCTAGTCCACAAAGAAGCATTTGTAAGTCAGGCTGCTTTTAGGCACTTGTACAGGTATTTCCTTCCAGCAGTGAAGTAGAAGTGGCCTGGGATGAGTCCAGTGTTTCAACCCTGTAGTAACTCTGTGTGCTTCTGCAGAGGAGGTGGCTAAGCTGGAAAAGCATCTGATGCTTCTCCGCCAGGAGTATGTGAAGCTGCAGAAGAAACTAGCTGATACAGAGAGAAGATGCAATCTTCTGGCTGCCCAAGCGAACCAAGAGAACGCCAGTGACACCTTCATCAGTCGACTTCTTGCCATTGTAGCTGAGCTCTATCAGCAGGACCAGTACAGGTAAGAAATCCCCCTGTGGGGACAGGAACATCACAGAAACCCCTGACTTTGACTACAGTAGGTAGCAGTCTTAAACAAGGACAATTCTTTCTCTGCTGCCTGTTGTGAATAGGGTCCTCAAGTGCAGTGGTAGTTGGAACAGCACGCAAAGATCAGGTTGCACACGGAATCTAGTTCTTCAGTCAAGAGTTCTAAGTAGGAGTTAATCTCAGAGACTCACATTTCAGACAAGTTTAAAGAAAACTGTTTTCATTGTCAACAGCAAAGCCCTCTTTGAAGATAAATGATTTTAAAGTGTTCTCTACCTAGTTGATGGATTGATTATACAATGTATTTCTAACAAGCAGAAAGCTTTCCTTTCTTCAAAGGATGGGTTCATGAACCTGGGTTTGTACTCTGGTTGTGTGTTAAATTGGCCTGTTGGGTTGTGTGATGTAACAAGGTTTGGACAGTGATATGTGTGACTCAGTAGTATAAATGATACTGTATTTGGTTTAATGGTTCAATTTGGTTTAGTGGTTTCTTTTCCCTGGGCACTTAAAGGATCACCTCTAGATCCTCTGACCACAATGACACTTACTGATTTCTTTGCTGAAAGCAGCACCAATGTAGTAAAAGGAGTAAAGGGGAAAACAAATACTTCCTTCCCATCACACCTCTTCGTGAACTTCCCTGAGAAAAGGCTGTGTGCCTGGCAAGAACTTGCTGTAATATGATAGGTAAAAGATTTGTCAGATAGTGTATGTCAGAAGAGTTGGATCATTTAATTTCTATTGAGCTTTTGAGTTTTAAAGGCACAGAATAGTGGTCTGGTCATAAGAGGAGAAAGGCAATAAGTCCTAATGCAAGTTTTTTTTAAGATAACATCTCTGTATTCTGTACTTCAGTTTACAGTGGTGGTGCTTTGATTTAGAAAATGGTGTGGAAAATGCACCTACTTGGTCAGGAGCTCTGGGATATTAAAGTAAACAAAGCGGGAACTTCTAACTACAAAGGAAAACTGGTGTTAAAGGGGGTCAGAACGCAGAGTTCTTGACAGCTAAGGTCCTGGGAACTGAGGATTCTTGGAGTCTGCCTTGTGCTCAGACTGCTTCAATCATTGTTTGTTCTCTTGCTGATCTTGCCTGAAGCTGTCGGTGCTCAGCTGACAGTGTTAATGTGGACACAGCAACGTAAATATGTGACCACAAGATAGTTGGATTTTCCTATCTTCTACAATAGTTCCCTTGCAGTTTATTCCAAAATGGTTAGTAAAGAAAAAAGCCAAACACTTCAAAAGCTAATGACTTGCTGCATTTCTCCCTAGAAAATTAAGAATTATGTCATTTGGCATCATGTTCCACTTAACCGATTGAATGTGTTTTGATGTCTTCAACAAGTTGCACCTGAGTGCGGATACCAGGAGATAGATACTGTGAAGATGCTAAATCTGTGCGCACCTAAGCACACGGCAAGTCTGTGGTTTACCTGTATCTGCTTTTTTTTTTTTCTCTCCTCAGTGATCTGAAGATAAAGGTCGGGGACAAGTGCATCAGTGCTCACAAATTTGTCTTGGCAGCACGCAGCGATGCTTGGAGTCTGGCCAACCTTGCCTCGACAGAGGAGCTGGATCTGTCAGGTCAGTCATTGCTCCGTAATGTGATGCTTCAGTTGTCTTTAGGGTGGCTGGTGAAAGGGCCGGTTGGGAAGAGGTTCCTTATAACCCTCCAGACCGCTACTGTCCGCAAAAAGTGGTGCTTAATCCATGAATTGTGGAGCTCTGTCTCTGAGATGTGGTGGTTCTCTTGTGAACTTGGTGCTAGTGAAATCAATAACCTGACTTCTTTCTCTTTAATGAACAGGGGTTGAGAATGGTGGTCTGTTTGTCTTTTCTAGAGTCAACTAAACATAATGAAAAACAAATCTGTATGGAGGAGCTTGACTTCTTCCTTTAAGGACAGGGCTTTTTGAGGTAGTGTGCATAATTTCTCTGAAGTGTGTCATGGAAATACCTTGCTGCTTGTTAACAGAATGTGTGGGGGAAATGAATACAAATACTCATGTGTTACTAAAATGTTATGGGCTTTGGCACTTTGATACCTTTGCAGAATAGGTGAGGGAGAGAAGTTTGCTAAAAGACAGCCAGTGTTTTGTTCTGCTGTAGCTGTTTCTTGCATGTACTTACACTGAGTGTTATTTCTGCACATCAAAACTCTTGACAGCTTTTTCTTCTGTACTTAGCAGTATAGAAGAGCCTTATACAGTTAATTTTTGAGCAGTAAAACCAGGCATGCAGTTCAGCAGGTTTGCTGGCTGGCATTTTGAATATTAAGCATTGGCTTCACTTTCTGCACTTCATCTTATGAATCCTAAGTGCAGACAAACTGGAAAGAAGCAAGTCACAGCAAGCTGATTTTATAAGACATCACAAGCTTTCTTGCAAAAGGATTTATGGATCTTTCTGCAGCCACAAGAAAAATAGATGCCAAGGAGTTTTTAAACAGAGTGGTATGCTAACAGAAGGTTATTACCCGAAAGCTCTTAAGTTAATTGTAGTCTTGTTGGAAGTGACAATTCATATAATTTCTAGCCCCACTTTTAAGCTAGTCTGAGAATCTCAGATGTAACGGCAGTCTTGCATGTTTAACAATGCAAACACTTCTTATTATAGAGTGATGCTTAAAATAAATGCTTGTAAATGATGCTTTCCACTGTTTGAAACTCATGTATTTATTATTTTCTTATATAAAATTTGATAAATGGCACAAGAATTGGAGTATGAAAGAGTTGCAGCAAGCAATGAGCTGTCCTCTAAAAGCTGTCATGGCTTTTTCAAGTGGTTCTCTTAAGAACTTGGAAGCGAAGATTGCCTGATTCCTAACTTCAAAATACAGGCGGCACTGCAAGTTGAGTGTTTTTGGAGTTTGTGTAGTTGGCAGAATTTTCTATTCTTTAAGAAGAGCAGAAAGAGAACAGATTCTCTTGTTGAGAGAGAGAAAATGAACTCTTATCTCTGCCAGGGCAGAGCTGATTTTACAGCTCAAGTAGGTTTTCTGATTACTTCAACTTTGGCAAAAGATCCTTTTCTTACTAAAACCTCCTGTTTCTTAGGAGGCCGTCTACACGCTGTGCTGAGTACTGTCTGATACTGCAAATGATCTAGGGCAACCCTTCATGTAAAGGAGATGCTCTAGGGTGGGTCATGTTTGTTTTCATTTTAAAAACAAACAAAAAAGGATTAAGAGACTAATGTGATTCTACTAAATGAATTGTATTTTTTGTTGTAATTGGTCTGATCTTAAGATATAGAGTTATTCTCATCTATGTCCTCGTAAATAGGGTTGTCACTAGACTTCTGATGAGGTGACAAAGGTCTCTGGCCATGGGCTTGTGGATCTTCTGTACTGGAAATTTCTGGGTTTATCACTGTATAGAAAAATCAGGTTAATGATCAGTGTTGTGAACACCTAAGTGGGACCATCTGCTTAAACTGACTGGTTTGCACCTTTCCTAGAAATGGTTCCCAGCAGTTTTAAGTATTTGTAGTCATTCCAAGGTGTACATACCTGTATTGGAATGCAACAGTTGATAGTATGGCTACCGTACTTAAATTGAAAGGGGAATCTGCGCTTGTTGGATGCAGGTGAGGATTTAGCCATACAGGAAGGACCAAAGACTTGAAAGGGGCATCACTGGCCCCTAAACATGTCATGTTGGTGTAGCAGGCAGGAGATGTTTGAGAGCTCCCTGCATTCTGCAGTGTTCCAGTGGAACACATTTTCCTGCTTGGTGCCAGCATTGTTACCAGTTTTCACTCCTGAGCAGTTTTGCCTCTGTTTTGACATTTTGATTGAACTAAAGCAGTACAGTTCGAGCAAGGCATCTTTTTCATGGTAGCTGTGGCTTTAACAGGCAGAGGAATAGCAACTACTTGAATAGGTGATTGTTCTTTGAGTATTCTATTAATCCCTGTTGCTCCCTCTACCAGATGCTGACCCAGAGGTAACCATGGCAATGCTGCGCTGGATCTACACAGATGAGCTTGAGCTAAGAGAAGATGATATCTTCCTGACAGAGCTTATGAAACTAGCTAATAAATTTCAGCTCCAGCTGCTTAGGGAAAGGTGAGTCTTGGTAAAAACAGTGAACCTTGTTTGAATAGAAATAGGACGATAGCTGCTGAGAGTTGGATCAAATTTTGCTTTTCCCAAGTTTTGAGGTGTTCCATAATACAGCAGGATGTTCAGTTGTTCACAGGAAATGAAGCCTTGCACCCCAGGTAAACTAGAGCAGTTTTTCTCATAGCTTTTATGTTCACTTTCTAGTTCATCTCATTGTCAAACTAATCTCCCTAATTTGGTGTTAATACGAAGTACGTGGCATTTCATGGGACGTTAGCTTAGGTTCTGCTTCAATAGGAGTCTGCTCTTTAGGAAACTGCCTTATAGGTCTTCTGATTGAAGCATGTTTATGCTCCTCACCCTTATGATAAAACAAGGCCAAGCATTCTTCTCCTGGTGTCCAGGAGAAGGGGTGTATAGGACCCCGTTACAACACGGGAAAGTGGTTACAGTAAAGCTGTGTCCTGATTACTGAATATTGGCTTTCCTGTTTTGACAGATGTGAAAAAGGAGTCATGTCACTAGTTAATGTCAGGAACTGCATTCGTTTCTATCAGACTGCTGAGGAGCTGAATGCCAGCACTCTTCTGAACTACTGTGCTGAGATAATTGCCAGTCACTGGGTAAGTACTGTCAGTGGGAAGCAAAAGGAGAAATGTTTGCAGAGTATAGGAACTTAATTAGTAGAATTCTGCTTAACTTACTGTACTACTTAACCTCAGGAGTGTCTCTTGCTGTGCTAGCATTCAGGCATTCCAGTTAGGGTGGTGTTAGGATGGGGGCTACATGGATTCCTGATCACCTTCAGTGAATAAAGTAACCTATTATGCTGACCCTTGTGTGTTTGTAAGGAGCGACAGGGTTGATGAAAAGCTGTCACACTGGCCTGCCCTGCACCCTGAGGTGAGTGCAGGAGCGGCTTTTCCCTTCCCGTCTTTTTCAATTGTCTTAATAAAATGTGCTTTTGACACGCTGCGTTAGTTGGTATTCTCTACAATACTAATTCATAATTACATGTTTGAAGGAAAGCACATTAAATGGCTCTTCCTCTAAGAGTTTTTTGTTGTCTTTAGAGGTTATATCCATTGTCTGTTTTGGTGTGAATACGTTTTGACAGGGAGGGAAGTAGCTTATAGCCTGCAGAGCTGTTGTATTTATTGCAATACTTCACTGTAAAAAGCATCTCACTTTCCTAAACATGAGGCAAACCAAAGAGACTGTGTGCTAAAAAGCAAGAGGATTGTTTATCAAATCTGGGCTCTGACCTTTAGGAGTTCATCCATAGTTGGTCTGTATGGATCACAAATTCCAGGCCTGCTTTTACTTCTAAAAATAATCCAGGGCAGCCAGGGAAGATTTCATCTCCTGTAATGAAGGGAGTGGCGAGGGAGTCTTGCAGCTGACTTGGGTGTTTCACTTCCTCTGATCTGTTATTTTGAGAAAAGTTTTGATTACCTATGTAAAGGATGAGCCTTATTTTAAAGGCTTATCAACAGCAGACCTGTACGTGAGGATTTAGGTTATTCTAAATCTAAAATGTGTCATGCAGATGTGGATGTCTCTGTTTGGTTGGTGCTGGAGCAGAGGGGAGTGCTTTGTTCTGTGAATATAGAAGAAAAGATTCTTGTATCTGAACCTGCAAGTCAGCTGTTTTAACTTTTTCCTGCTTCTAGCCCCTACTTGTGACACTGTATTCTACTTGGAAATGACGTGGTTTCTGTTTAGTCAACTGAGCACTGACTCAAACACAAGGTCTTTCTACTTCTAAGTTTCTGTTTGCTTTTATTCATTTTTTCAGAGTTCTGTGGAGTTGTCGGTCTTCAATAGCCGTAGGCTGTTCCATCACAAAATTCTAATCTGGGATTTCAGTCCAGATAGAGAATTAGTTCAGAGACCAGTTTTTAATCTGTTGTAACTTCTGATAATATGCTCATTTTCTGTGTCTGTAGACAAAAGGGAAGAAAATTTTCACTCTCTGTTCTTGAAACTAAAATATAAGTCATAAAACTTCCTGAGTGAGACTTCCTAGTCTTGGCTGTGATGGATTGTTCCTGCTTGTTGTGTTTTTTATCAAAATGGAGCTTTGAACTGAACTAGTTTTGTGAACTTCATCGTTACATTGTGCAATGCTTTGTTAGTTAATAAGGAGTAGTGCTTACCCTTTTTCTTTCTTACTTCCAGGATGACTTGCGTAAAGAAGACTTCAGTAGCATGAGTGCTCAGCTGTTGTACAAAATGTTCAAGTCAAAGACAGACTATCCCTTGCATAAAGCTATTAAAGTGGAGAGAGAAGATGTAGTCTTTTTGTATCTTATTGAAATGGATTCACAGGTACAGTGAGACTGATTTGTTCTGTCTGTAGGATTTGGTTTTTCAAATAACTAGTTTCTGAATAGCAGTCTGAACCTTGTTATTTTTGTCACTAATTTTTATTTGCATGTAGTTGTAGTTACTTCTGTGTATGTAACAGAGCTCTGGCGGTAAAGGCTTCATAAAGTCATAATGAAGTGTTGTGAATCACTGCTGGAGAAGCGTTGGGCACACCATACTATATCTAATATCATCCATTAAAGCTGAATGGTTTAATAGTCAACTTTGCTGTTCTGTGGCAGTGCAGTAAGAGTCATTTCTTAGAGCAAACGCTTTTCCTCTTCTCTTGAATGTTTGAGGTAACAGTGTTTGTTCTATTCAGACAAGCATTAAACAACTGGGAAATAAGTTGTCCCTGGACAAGGGGAAAGCAAGAATTATTCAAGTATTAATTATCAGGCATTATGCAATTCAGTCCTTTTAGATGCCCCGAATTTTTCTTGGAAGCTGGGACTGTATCAGTACTTAGCACCCTTAGGTGCTAATCCAGTTGGGCTTTGGAATATCTTGAAGGAATAACTGAGTAATTCTTCCTACTACCGCATTGGACAGAAGTATGTAGGCTGCATCTTTTAAGAGCGTGCTAGTCTTGCTTCCTGCGAGTTAAACAGGGCTTGCAAACAGAACTGTTTTCCCATGGAACAGCCCTCTGGATGGACCTGCACATGCTGGTGCTTCTCTTGTTTCTGTTAAGATGCACTCAAATCAACACTGACGTATTTACTAGTAGAGCTGTGGGTCTGACACTGAGGGAGTTGGAACAAGCTGTTAAAATATTACATTGGGCTGGTGAGCATTCCTCTAACTAATGTCAACTGACTGAATTTCTGTTGTAGCTTCCTGGGAAGCTCAATGAATTGGATCACAATGGAGATCTTGCTTTGGATCTAGCCCTTGCCCAAAGGCTGGAGAGTATTGCAACTACACTGGTCAACTACAAGGCTGATGTGGACAGGGCAGACAAGAGAGGTTGGAGTCTGTTACATAAAGCCATCCAGAGAGGTGAGTAAATAGGATATGAAGTCTTGTTAAAGTGCAGCTTTTCCTAGTGTGGAAATATATATTCACGTGTATTCATTTTCAGAACTTGTGTAAAGTATGTAGGGTTCCAGTGTGTCCATAAATAACCTTGTTTTGTTTCACGAAAGGTGATAAATTTGCTGCAAACTTTCTCATTAAAAATGGTGCCCGTGTGAACGCTGCCACGCTAGGAGACCAGGAGACTCCTCTGCACCTTGTGGCATCGTACAGCCCTAAGAAGCATTTGCCGGACGTCATGGCAGAGATGGCACAGATTGCCGAGTCCCTCTTGCAGGCGGGAGCCAACCCCAACATGCAAGACAGCAAAGGAAGGTAAATACTGTGTGAAGTGAAGTCTGCTGCCAGTTTAACAGATAACACTGTAGTGATTAATTGCAGCCCCCTGAGAACCTGCGCAGGTCTGTCAGAAAAGCACAGGAGATACTGGAAACAGGAAAAAGGAACTTGTTAATCCAGTCACAGACTGGTGGGTAGTGCTTATAGCAGAAAGTTGTATAGGCTGAGTGGTACTTTGTCAGGACTAATTAATGATACCTGTAGGAAGCTGGAGTGAGTTGGTTGTGTTAGAACACCTGGCACACAATTAGTTTGCCTTTATAGAATCCCTGAACAGTAAAGCAAGTGAACAAACATGACAAATGGTTTTCCTGAAAGGCACTTGTCTCTGAAACTGTCAGAGAAACTGAAATTATCTGAAAGAGACAGTGTCTACAGTGTGTTTAACTGAAGCACAAGGCCTGTAAACTGCTCTCCAGCTTAGGCTGTGCTGGCAAACAACTGCATAAAATGATGCACAAGACTTGGAGTGTATCAGCTGCTCAGTTCTGGTAGATTGAGCTCTTATGCTTTTTCCTCAAAGATTAGCTCTTACATGAATGTGAAGAGTTGCTTACTACTAAATTAATTGGAATCCTGTCCACCAAAAAGGTAGATTGCTCTTTCTTTCAAGCTGTGCCTGTGCTCTTCTGCAAGCAGAGACAAAAGTTAACCCAATAAATCTGTAGGAGCATGTTGGTGACCAAGTCTTAAGCATCTCCCTTGATCCTAACTTACCTGTGCTCTGTTCTGATTGCAGGACGCCCTTACACGTGTCAGTTGTGGTCAGGAATGAACCTGTGTTCAGTCAGCTTCTCCAGTGCAAACAGTAAGTCTCACTTCAATGTAAAATATGCTGGGGTCACTTTGTGCAGTGAAGAGTTGAAAAGTGGCTGAACAACTCTCCTGTGCTTTTTTGCCTTGTGATAAGAGTAACGATGGGCTTGGGATGCAAAAGTATGAAATATTTGCCTAACTTAAGACACTACGACAATGCCAGGAGCCAAGTAAGTTTTTGCCCTGCATCTCAGTGTTTTTCAAAGAGCGCTGAGTGAAATAATGTAGCAATAATTTAATTTGTAATGGAGCAAAATGGCGTTATAAAACTCTTTAAGTGTCTGAATACATCCTTGAGTTCTGCTTAAAGCTAATACAGGCAGCTTCTTAGGGTCATGAAGCAAAACATTCATTTGGCTCAGTTTCTGTGTAGTGGAATTCTGCAGTTCTTGAACACAGTTTTACTCTAATACAAGATGATTTGCCTCTTGTGGGAACCTGAATCTATCAGGGCCACGCTTCTAGGAGCAATGAGCCTAAATGTGGTAGTCACTAAAAAGTGTCTTGCTTGTTTCAGAATATTCATAAATTCTCTGAGGTAATTGGAGCCGCAGCAGACTGTTTGGCAAGCAGAAGTTGTCAATGAAGTATTAGATAAACTACTACAGCTGTTCAGACACTTGAAACTTAAGCTGGGCACCACTTTTTAAGGTATAAATTGGGGAACATTAACTCTTACTTTTAGACTAGACTTGGAGCTGAAGGATCACGAAGGAAGCACAGCCCTGTGGCTCGCAGTTCAGTATATCACCGTGTCATCGGATCAGTCTGTAAACCCCTTTGAGGATGCCCCTGTTGTAAATGGAACGTCATTTGATGAGAACAGCTTTGCAGCAAGGTTGATCCAACGAGGCAGCAATACAGATGCTCCAGACACAGTAACAGGTAAAACAGAGGTTTGTATTTCTCTGTAAGTAGAAGGTTTTTAAGTTAATTACATAACACTAACTGCATCCTGAGGAGCTGCTGGAGGTTTCAGCAGCGTTTGCTGCACAACAAATAGTAAGTGGTAGAGCTGGAACAGTGACAGGTCCCAAGCTGAGTTTGACTTGCGGGAAGTAACAGAAAATCTGGACTCTTTGCCAGGTCCTAACATCCTCTTCACAGTTTCAGAATGCATGCTTGCTAAATGGCAGTGCGTGTGACTGCCCAGCGTTGCAAGGGGCAACTAGGGGGTGGGGTGTTCCTTGTTGTCTTGAAATTTTGATGTTGTAAGCTAGTGGGGTGGGTGCTAGCATGTTTATTTGTATCAAAATGTGGTTGGAGTAGCACTCCAGCAGTGTTTGTGATTTTTCTTTAGGAAACTGCCTGCTTCAGAGGGCAGCTGGTGCAGGAAATGAGGCGGCTTCTCTCTTCCTAGCAACGCATGGAGCAAAAGTCAACCACCAAAACAAATGGGTAAAAGTAGAAACTTATAGACTGTAGCCTGAAAGTTTCCTTATTTTTCTTCAGGAATAAGATAGTGGAGATCTCTTTTTGCTAACCATAGCTTAAAGCAAGCTGGAACACCTGCTAAGCCTTTTGCATGTTTTCAGTTATTTACTTGTGATCAGCCAACAATTATGTTCTCATGGCTCTGTTCTGGCAGCATCACCAGCTGGTAACATACATGCTTTTAACACTTCCCTCGGTGCCTGCTGTAATGAAGTCCTTAATATAGGCTAACTCATGTAGTTTGAAAGTCCACAGGAGTTTCAACTACTAGGGCTTAACCTCTTTTCTCCTGTTCTTGTGGGCATAGTAGTTTAAAAGCTACTTCTCTTCTGGGTTTCATGTCTCAAGCTATTAACATGGTACTCTCTTTAATAAAGGGAGAAACGCCACTGCACACAGCCTGTAGGCACGGCCTAGCAAACCTGACAGCAGAACTTCTGCAGCAAGGAGCCAACCCAAACATCCAGACGGCAGAGGCAGCACTCGGGCAGAAGGATACATCTTCTCCGGTGGCAGAACATGTTTATCTGCAAACTCCTCTTCACATGGCTATTGCTTACAACCACCCAGACGTTGTGTCAGTCATCTTGGAACAAAAAGGTGAGGGTTTTCTGGTTCATGCTGTACTGATGCTGTAGTGGAATGGTGAGTCAGGACGGCATTTAAAATATTCTGACGAATTACTAATAAAGCATGTCTTCCTTTAAACATTGTTTAAACAGATCAATTAGTAAGACAGGCTAAACTTAATCTGAAATCATCTGCTTGTTGAGCCTAGAAAATTAATTTGCCCATAAATAATTATAAAATCTCCACTGTAGATGATGGACTCACTTAGCCCCAGGTTGTGTTCGGGCTGTATAATTGAGACCCCTTTTCTCTCCCTCTCAAAGCATTTGGTTCAGGTAAATGCTGGAATCAATCATGGATAAAGGCATCTTTCAGTGGTAAAACTTGTGCCTCCCTCAGCACATCCAGTAAAAGTGGTTTTGTACAGAGTAATGCTGGAATTGTGATCGAGTTGAGGTGTGGATACTGAAATACTCACAGATGACAGTTTGCTACAAGTTTGGCTTCTCCTTTCTAGGAGCAGGAGGGGAGTTCAACAGCTGATGCAAGGCCTGTTTTGTCTCCTCCCATAAGTGGGATTTAGAATGGAGTAGGTGAACTGGGGAAAATATCCTCTATCCAGGGAGCTGAGAAAGGCTGTACTGCGAGATGGTGGCAGCATTCTTTGCTTTTAATTGTCAGAGCTTGGTCTAGGCCACTGGTTGGAAATGGAGGTAGAAAGGGGGCAGGTTAGGCCTCTTAGCTCAGAATTTGAATGTTTTTCAGTATAAGTATTGAGATGAGGCAGTATTGGCCTGAATCCTAAACAGTGTCACTTTTGGGATGCTGAGTGTACCTGACTCAGATCTCTTAAACCGACTGCTGAAGGAACAGCCTACTTCAAAATGTGACATTGCTATTCCTGCAGCTTTCAATGTGTAACTGTAGGTCAAGTACAAGAATTCTCTAATTCCTTATTCTTGTTTTCTCTCTAGCTAATGCTCTTCATGCTACCAACAACTTGCAAATCATTCCTGACTTCAGTCTAAAGGACTCGAGAGACCAGACTGTGCTGGGATTGGCGCTTTGGACAGGTACGTCCCTTCAGAACAAGATGAAACCCAACAAAGATACAGAAGCTATAATGCAGTAAGATTTTTTTAAGACGTAACTAATTTTATGCTGCTATTGAGAAACTGTTGAGAGGAGCTTTAGATGATTCTTCAGCTTCTAAAACTGAATGATCACATCTGACTTACTGATAGACTTCCAGGCCTACAGCTTTCCTTATTCACTAGCGGGTAGCCTGGAACCTCTTACCCACAACTGTATTTGCCACTCTGGCATTGTTGCCCTGTGAACTCCCTGGTAATTTTCATATCAGATCACCATGTTGTCTCTCTGTGGTTAACTCTGCTCTACAAGCTGGTTCATAGCGTACTGCTGACCTTTACAAAGGGAAGGTGAGCTACTTTAAGGACTGAGTAATCAATGCTCGATAATTCTGTAAACGAATATTCAAGCTGTGTAGGGTCATGAGTTGGTTCAGCCTTGTCTGTGTAAATTTTAATAGGCTCTAGCATTGGTTGAGTACATCTTTTAACGTAATTACTGAAAATTAATAAATAAAGCTTCAAGGTTTTTATCTGCAGTCTGTCTCTCTCAGAACTGAAGGTAAAATACTAACGAGCTTTAACTCTTCAGGCATGCACACAATAGCAGCTCAGCTGCTTGGCTCTGGGGCATCCATCAATGACACCATGTCAGATGGACAGACTCTGCTGCACATGGCGATACAGAGACAGGACAGCAAGAGTGCTCTCTTCTTGCTGGAACATCAGGCAGATATCAATGTCAGGTAAGATCTTAACTGATCCAGCGCTCTGTGTTTAGGAATGGATAGAGTTGACTGCCTTTAATACACACAAGAGGAGGTGGTTCTTGGCTTTGCCAGTGAAGTACTGTTACAGAAGGCTTCATATAATGTCTTAACACACTGAACTATATCTATTACAGAACACAGGATGGAGAGACCGCCTTACAGCTGGCTATCAAAAACCAGCTCCCTCTCGTGGTAGATGCTATTTGTACCAGGGGAGCAGACATGTCTGTGCCGGATGAGAAAGGAAATCCTCCTTTGTGGCTTGCCTTAGAAAATAACCTGGAAGACATTGCATCGACTCTGGTAAGACTGACAATTGACTTAATTTAGTCTCATTTATGTGCATTTTGCTAGCAAGAAAGGGCTTATCAGGAAAATCGTACTCAATGCGTGAACGGAGCAGGGTAGTCCTATACCACTATTTAACCTCTAGAGATTTTTCTTCACCAGAAGTTCCTTTTTTCTTGAGAAATCTTTAAACACTCTAGTCTGTGTGGCCAAATATCTGGCAGCCACAGTAATCAAAGTGTAGAATATGCTATGTGGATTCCTGGTGCTGAAGAGTAAGGGTCTATTAAAGCCATTAGACTTGTGTAATGATCAGCTTCCTGAATAAAACTGAACTTCTGCATGGATGCTTTGGCATTTGTGCTGGTTTTAATTGCATCTTAAAGTCCCCTCAAGAGGGCTTTTAAAGGTTTGTATTCACTATTAAGACTCTACCTTCAGGCATAGGTGGTCCAGCACAAGACGACTTAGGAGACACATGTTGAGCTCTTGAAGTCTCCTTCATAAGGAAGTTAATTGAAAGCTTTGCCTTTGATATCCAGTTATATTTGCTAGAGAAAACTATTTGCAAGCTGTGTTGATGGCTTGAGAAATACATGAAATAAGTCTTGTAACTGTATGTGACCAGTTGCAAATATGTGATGAGAATCTTTATGGAGTCACCACTACAACTACTCAAGTATAGACCTTGTAGATAGTTTGTAAACTGGAGCGGAACAAGTCTTGCTTAAGTACCACATTGTCTGAGTAAGTTGTTCTGTAGTGGAATACAAACATTAGAAATACAGTTCCTGAAACACCGATCTCTGTTTAGCTGAGTGTGTAGCAATGCAAGTGAATAGGCCAGATCTTCAAAGGCAGCACTTCCTTGCTTAACTTGCTTTAAGCACGTGTCATTACTGAAAGTGAGAACTGTTACCCAAACTGGCTTAAGGCCTGTTTGTTCAGAGTACATGGCTGGATATCCGAACTGTTAGTAAGCACTGCGTAATCATTATGGAGTAGAGCAGTAAAGTATTGATCTGGAAGACATTAAAATAGCTTCCTAAAACTTGGTGTCTGTCACAGGAATAGATAAGGCATCTCACATTCTCCCTCTAATGGATGATATTTCAGAATTAGCAGGCAAGGCCTGTATGAAGTAGCAGGAACCTGCTGGAGACATAAGTACCTCACTCCCTCATTATGCTTCTTCTTCCAGGTTAGGCACGGCTGTGATTCAACCTGCTGGGGGTCAGGACCAAGTGGCTGCTTACAAACCCTTCTTCATCGAGCTATTGATGAAAACAGTGAACAAATAGCATGCTTTCTTATTCGCAGGTCAGCCTCCCCTTCTAAAATACGAACCTCCTAATGTACATGTACGTATTTTACTGCCTCAAAATAGCATTCAATTTATTTATGCCAGGAACAGCTGTATGCTTATTAGACTTCTGGTGGGTGGATGGCACTTCTGGAAGACTAATCTTAAAGACACATCTTGTTATCTGTAGTAGCATTGTGTTCTTGATGGCAAGGGTCAAGCTAAAACCAGAAACTTGTGCCTATGTCGAATGTGTCAGCAGTTGCTGTATCAACTCTTGTAAACTTTCTTCTGATGCTGGTTTTGAACGGGTAACTCTAGATTAAATGTAATAAATTGACTTTATTGTCTTTGGTTTAGTGGTTGTGATGTGAATAGTCCCAGAAAGCCAGGCCCAAATGGAGAAGGAGAGGAAGAAGCTCATGATGGACAGACCCCCCTACACTTGGCAGCCTGCTGGGGACTAGAAGAGGTGATCCAGTGCCTTTTGGAGTTTGGTGCCAATGTCAATGCTCAGGTGGGTGGAGACCTAGTGCACAGTTTCTTTGAAGTTTATTCTTGGCCTTTAATGTAGGGAAAACAAACTTCCCTCTCAGCAATGTGTTTTGCTCAGTAGGAAGAACATCCTTGAGCCAATGCAATGACAGGCTGCGGTCCTCCTTTCTTTCCTGTCCCTTGGTGTTGTATCCAGTGCTCATCTGCCCATACGATGGGTTAATCCAGGAAGTGATACTGAAGGAAAATAATGATATGGAAAAATTCCTGCAATGGTAGTTCTCTGATGTGATGATTGGAATTCAGCTCTTCTCGCCCTGGTGTGAATTAAAGGCAGGAGCAAAGCTGTGTTCTGCTGCAGTTAATCATGAGATCAGCTGTAGTACGAAACTCCAGAATTCTCTGCTCTCTCAGTGCGTTTGGGAAGTGTCTTTTGCTACTGAGTAAACGGAGGTGAGGTGACCGAGTCACGCTTCAGTTTTGATCACACAGTAATCCTGAAACAGAACCTTGACAAATAGCAGCAAAAGAAATGAAGATGTAATATTTCTAGGCCCTGATACTATTGAAAATGACATCAAAATGGATGACAGAAGAGAGTCATAATGCAGCTGCGGCTGTAAATTGCTGCTTGCTGCAGACAAGTGCTTAAATACTCTCTTTGAATTTACTAGACTTCAATGTAGTGTTGGCATAACAGAAGTGCCTGATGCTGTTGTTTTTTCAGTGAGGGAACTTTCATGTGTTCAGCTTAGTGCTGTTGCCTGAGAGTCAAAGCAGGGAATCTGTAGTGCTGGATCTGTAGGAATGATGCTTCAGGTTTGTATGCTGTGGTCTGCACTTTGTTGTTTGACATAAAAATCAAATTCTACATATTGTTACTACTATCAACTATTAACATCAAATATCTCAAACTAATATTAGTTTGAAAGCATTCTCTTGGAATGCTTGGCTGTGGTCTTGAATGCTCATTTCTGCCTCCAAAATGTCTTCCCTCCTTTTCGGAGTTAGGGATGGATTTGTGTATTACTGAATCTTCATCTAACAAACCTCCTGGTTTCCTTTCTAGGATGCAGAAGGAAGAACTCCAATCCACGTTGCCATTAGCAACCAGCATAATGTTATCATCCAGCTTATGATTTCGCATCCAGATATTAAGCTAAACGTACGGGACAGGCAAGGAATGACACCCTTTGCGTGTGCTATGACATATAAAAACAACAAAGCAGCTGAAGCAATTCTGAAGAGGGAGCCAGGAGCAGCTGAACAGGTAAGTTGGGAGTATTCAAAGCGCATTGGTCTTCTTACTGCACTCGTCTGTGGTATGGGTGTTCCACAAGCAAATTCTGCCTGATCCTTTGGTGGCTTTATGTGCAGTGGTGTTTGCCAGATGCCAGTTCTCTGTAACAGGATTTATGAGGAAACTGTAGGTGTGTGCATGCTTTCTTTGAGTAAGAATATCAAGGGTTAGTGTTGCATCAAAGCTTATCTCATCTTGTCATTACTGAACTGAGGAATGGCTATATGTGTACACAGGGAGAAAGTTCTAACCCTATTCTTTGTCTTGTGCTGCACTAGTACAAAAATAATTTATTACCTAGCTTTCCTAAAGCTGTCCTCCTCTGGTGTTAATTGCCAGATTGACTCCAGTTTGCTTCACTTAGTGAGTTCATCTTCCCGGCTGCTCAGTACTTGCTTTACTACAACAGCTGTTAACCTTTTGTGTGTCATAATACTCCCCAGTCAAGGGATAACAAGGTTACACAGTAGAAATAAGGTACTCTGAAGCAGAACAGAGTGAGCAGTTGCAGCTGATAATGTCTCAGTTCAGTTTATTTGATAGTCACATCTATCAAATCAGTCTCCAATGCCAAACAGTGAAAGGAACAAGACTATAGTTCACCTCAACTGGAGAGAGCAAGTATCTCTTGGTAAAAGTATGTCCTACTACACAACAATTTTCTGTCCTACAGCAATAATGGATTTCACTTCACATGCTCTTTCTGCCACAGGTTGATAATAAAGGTCGGAATTTCCTACATGTAGCTGTTCAGAACTCTGACATTGAGAGTGTGCTGTTCCTGATAAGTGTACAGGCTAACGTCAACTCCCGGGTTCAGGATGCCTCCAAACTAACACCTCTCCACCTGGCTGTACAAGCTGGCTCAGAGATCATTGTGCGTAATCTGGTAGGTACTGGAGACACATTTTTCCTCTCCTTAAAGATGCACCTTCTGTCTTAATACACATGGCCTGTAGGCTGGAGGAGTCAGCTGAAGGCGATAACACTCTCGGTCACAGAATTCAGACTTGCATAAAGTTCCCTTAGCTTGTACTGTTAGCTGAGCTGCATCAGTAGCCTTCACATGAGCGTTTGACTTGCAGAGATGAGTTGGTAGTGTGGCTCACTTCAAAGGAAGAGCCTTGCTGTGCACTTCCTGCAGATTTGAATATAACCACAAGTTGCCACAGCTCAGTAATGACAGCATTTTATATCTTTGTACAGTGGAGTCTTGTGTGCTTCATTCACAGAAATAAACTGTGGACTGAAACCCCTGAAAACATCTCTGAACATGTTCCTTCTTGCATCCTGACAGCTGCTTGCAGGTGCCCAGGTGAATGAACTGACGAAGCATCGTCAGACTGCTCTTCACTTAGCAGCACAGCAAGATTTGCCCACAATTTGTTCAGTCCTTCTGGAGAATGGAGTAGACTTTGCAGCTGTAGACGAAAATGGAAATAATGGTAAACTTCTAAAGACTTACAAGTAGATGTAAACACTGCAGAAAGCCTGTTAATAATGTCTCCTAGTGGTACTGAGAGTCCACTGAACGGGCTCACTCTTCAAAGATGAAAAGGAGAAGGAAAGCCCAAGAGATCAAATCTGACGAAAGTGGTTTTGGAGAGGGAAGGTGGGGGAAATAGAAGGGGAGTGCTTAATGTTATGAAGCTGTAATTACTGCTGACATTAACTACTTCAGAGTTTTGAAGCTTCTCTTCTGCTTTTCAGCTCTTCATCTGGCAGTGATGCATGGCCGTCTAAACAATATCCGGGTCCTGCTCACAGAGTGCAATGTAGATGCAGAAGCCTTTAATATTAGGTAATTAACATAGTCTTAACAGACTAAAAGAGCTGCGGTGTCTTTTAAAATGTGTGCTGGTATGACCGTATAAAAAACCCCAGAGATGTGGTTCATATTGTAGTATTTCCTACACTGATTTTACAGTGAAATGTGCAGAGCATGCTGTGTCTAAATTGTGTGGAGATTACATATTCTGAGAAAAGGGAGTTAAAGTAGTTAGCTGTGTATGATGTGCTGAGTTACTTTGGTTCAGCCTTAGACAGCGCTGCACCTGACTTGAAAACAGAGAGCTGAATGCAAAACTGAGCACGCAGAGTTTGATCAGGATGGCAACCTCTCTTCCCCAGAGGCCAGTCACCGATGCATATTTTGGGACAATACGGGAAAGATAATGCAGCAGCCATCTGTGACCTCTTCTTGGAGTGTATGCCGGAGTACCCTCTGGACAAACCAGATGCCGAAGGGAACACAGGTAGGTGAGATTCAACAGCTGTTAAACTTAAAAGTCACTCAAACCATCCTAGTGGTGCGTAACTTCTAAAGCTGGAATAATTGGCAGTAGGATTAAGTACATAAACTTCAATGTAATGTTTGCATCTTAAAAGAACTAAAGATTCTGCTCTGGTCTGAGTGTAACACAAGACCTACCACTTTGTTAGCAGGAAATGTCTTATTTTTTCAGTGCTCCTGTTGGCTTACATGAAGGGAAACGCAAACTTGTGTCGTGCAATAGTGAGAGCTGGGGCTCGTCTTGGAGTCAACAATAATCAAGGAGTCAATATCTTCAACTACCAAGTTGCTACAAAACAGCTTCTCTTTAGGCTGCTGGGTAAGTACTCCTTGCTACAGTTGGAAAGTGGTTTTAGGTGATGCTCTTGAGATATCTTGGTGAAGGATAGACTGGACATCTGACTCAGATGACAGTAATTCCAGAGGGGCTGAACTTCTTTATATTCTACTGCTTTAAGTGTGGGGTAAAAATATTCATTTTTCTCATGATCAGCTGAAAAGTTGCCCAGTGCAGGCCTGTCAGACTTAAATATTACTTTTTCTGGCAGGACAATCATGGAGAGTCCCAGCTGGTGTCATAGTCTAATGTAGCTTTTAACCTCGCTACTGCTTTTACCTTGTGTTGTCTGGTTGGTATGGATAATGTGATGTTGATGGAGGCAGCTGTACACGGTCTACACAGAAGATTGCAGCTACAGCAAGGATAGTTACAGACTGGATGCAACCTGAAACTCAGAAAAACCCCCTTAAAGTTACGGTGGACTCAAAAGTTACCTGAGCCCATTCTGCCGTTGTTTTTGCCTCTAACAGATATGCTGACAAAAGAACCTCCGTGGTGTGATGGCTCCAACTGCTATGAATGCACTGCCAAATTTGGAGTCACGACAAGAAAGCATCACTGGTAATGTGATATGTCCTGCTGTGCTTACAAGGAAACAAATTCCTCTCCCAAGCGTAGCTAGGCCTCCTTCTGGAGGTTTAGGAAACGTCCATGTTAACATAGGTTTAGAACCAGTAATCCAGCTGAAACATTCCACCTTGTCCTTGTTGCTAGATGAGTAGCTTGAAGTCTGGCTCAAATAATATCTCAAGCAGTTTGTGCACTTACTATTCTGGTCTGTTGGAAATGAGAAATTGTGAAGTCCCAGAAACAGATTTATACGGCCACATTCAGTGGTGGGGCTGACTTGCTCTGAAACAGGCCACAGATTTGGGCAGCCGCCGCTGGCTTAGGCTGGGGTTCCTGTTTGTGGTGTGGAAATGACTGAAGATGCTAGTGTGAGTTGCCTTTTCTTAACTGGTCTGAACTTCTACAAAATATGCTGGGTCGGAGGGTGTTAAGATAAGATTTTTCCTAGCAGAGGTAACACTGCCCAGTGTTCCAGAGAAATGGCACCTGCTGCAGCTGACGTAGAACTGGGTGACCGGCTGGTGTAGGAGCAGTGTGTGATTTTTGGCATTAGTATTCAAGTATTACATGAACATATTGGGAGATATGTCAAGAATGTAGCATTTTAGTTGCCGCTGTGCCTTGTTAGTGATGCTGCCATTGATGAAGAGTATCAAACAGTGAAATCCAGGTGTTGGCTATGAGTGAAATTACTTTTTCTTCCTCCCTTCTTCTGTCAACAGCCGACACTGTGGACGCCTGCTCTGCCATAAGTGCTCAACAAAGGAGATTCCTATCATAAAATTTGATCTGAACAAGCCAGTTCGAGTTTGCAACATATGCTTTGATGTCCTGACTCTGGGAGGAGTCTCCTAGTTTGCTGTGCAAGTAAAGGGATTCCAGTCAGTGCTCCTGACGGCAGCTCTGCTTACGAGCCCTCTGGATAGGGAAGAGGAGGCCTATATGTGTCTTCTGCAATAGACTGAACTAATTAAGGACCCTGTTAAGATATATTCTGGTATACATGACTTTGTACGACTGTAAATGTATTGGGCTGTGATAGACTTCACTAGGAATTCGAGTGGATCGTGGAAACCAAGTGACAAAAGAATTCAGACCCTCTTCTAGTTGCAGTGGGGTATGGAAGCTAAAACCGTTAGGCTGATGTTTGAGTCAACATGAAACAGGATGGTCCTTGATATGGTGCTTTGCACTGAGCAACTCTATTAAGTCCTGTGGCTTTCAGGCTGCTTAGTAGAGATGGCATTAAGTTTCAGGGTATCTTTCTTTGCTTTGTCTTAAAGGTAAAAGTTCCCTTTCTTTAGAGAAGACTTTTTGTGAAGCTAGGCTGAGCTGTGGCAACCACTGTTCACTTCAAGAAACTCTTCAGAGCTGGGGGCAGTTCTAAGCATAGTGCAAGAATTGTGGCCTTACAACAGAAAGCTTTACAACATCTGATGCAAAGCAGTCAGAATTGCAGATCCGCATCCTGATACCTCCTCAGTAAGTGTCTCGTTAGCTTTAGCATGTTCAAGAGAAGCGCAACATGGTTTTAGCCAGTAATTACTCTTTCTCATTCCTGCTAGAGCTGTCAGAGTCTCTGTTGCACTTTCATTTTTACGTTGGTAGTCCTTCCAATTCATGGAACTTGTGTAAATGACCCCAAGTGTGCTGGGATGCTGAAGCGTACGCGAAATGCAGAAACACTAGAACTGGTTAAGGAGTCTAACTCACAATACACCACTAACTGCTGAAGTGCATTATGAGCCCCCTGAGGGAGAGTAGCACTTTCCTTTGGTTAAAGACCCTAGTTAACTGCTGCAGAAGAGCCAGTAGCCTTGCCAGCGCAGGACAGGCTGCACCTCCAGATGCTCATTGGGTCCAGTTTCAGGGCTGCTGGCGAGTGGGAGTGTGTTTGGAGGCTTCCTAGTATTTCTGAGGCTGGCTTGGAAGGAAGGATTCTGAGCTGCCAGTGTACTGCCAGCCATTTGGATTTAATCCACAGTGTTTTAATCTAGGCTGGCTGTGCTCTCTTAAACATGCTGAATCTGTACAAAATCCAACACCATGTTGTCCAGGTAAACAGGAAAACACTTTGCTGATAGACAGGGCTCTGGTTTGGTGAGCAGAGGCTTTGGTCAGAAAAATATGTGTGCTGAGGCAAAACCGCATGCCACGATAAGGCTGTTTTCATCCCAAGAGCTAAACTTAGTTTTGACTCAGTTCTGCATTCTTCATCTCTACTTCACGAACTGGCGAGTGTTTATTTAATGAATGTTATCTCCAGTGCGCAGCGTGGACGAGAGGTGGCACGTTGCCCTGTCTGGGATGGTGACTTGTCAGTCTTGCAGCAAGTTAAGAGGACAACCCAGGCTGCCGTTGTGGGGGATCGGCCTGAGGTTTTCTCAATATTGTACAGGAAAAGGATGGGAGAGGGTGTAATTGCTGACATTTGCACGATGGATTTCACATCAAGTCTTACTTGATCTGCACCTTGATCTTCCAATATGCGTCTGTTATAACTGGAATCTCACCCTTGTAACACTAGAGAATAATGGATGGTAACGCAAATTCGCCTCGCTGTTCAGTGTCTGCTGCTGCCGTGTCCCAGCAGAGCGCCCTGGGGGACACAGCTGCTCTCTAGCACAGTTACTAACACGAATGGTGCATTTCTGGTGTAATATTTTAGGTGAATGAGGTGGAAAACAATGGTGTGTAAAGCATTAACTGCAAACTACAGTTTGTTTTTTTGAGTGAAATAGATGTTGGAAACCACTGTCCTAGTGCACTGCTTTTGATGTTTCAGGGCATCACTGGTTGTGAGTCACTAGCAGTGAAAGATAACGATGGAGAGAAAGTGCATTTGGTGTAAGAAGCCTTGACTCTAGAGTGTCCTATGATAACGTGTTGGCTTCCTTCTGGGTCTGGAGCTCTAGCGCTCCAGAGTGGGGAGCGCGTGCCCAGAGTACGAGAGGTGGTGGAACCAGAGTGTTCTTCCAAGGCCACAGCTTATGGACTTTGACTGAATTGGGAAACTGCACCACAGGTAATTGCTAAAGCATTTCAACGTCGCTTTTCAGGGACTTCCCCGATGGAAGGGGCCGGGGAACAGGAGCTCAGTTCTAATGGCTCAGGCCTTTTAAATGATGACAGACTGGGGTCTTGTGGAAATGCGGTTTAGCTGAATGGCAAGCGTAAGGCTGGCTGGTTGTTCTCTTTAAAAGTGTAAGATGAACTCTAACTGCCTGAAGCTCTGGGAAACGGTACGTGATGCTCCTAGTTTGCAGCCAGCACTGTACCAGCTTTCTCACTGAAGTCTGAAAGGAAAGTTAAGATGATTGATAAACCAATGCATGGCCTGAAGCGTTCATTAGTTTTACAGCACTTAAGTTCAACAGATTTGATCATTTTAAAGTGCCTTTGAGATAGTTTCCAGCCAGCTCTAAACAGCTTTCTTCCAGAGTCCCAGGGGAAAAGCTCATGACTCGAACCAAAACCCACGCTAGTTCTGTTCTTGTTCCTCCACTGAAGAGCCCGACCCCACCAACCACTGCTGGGGCTCTGTCCTTCATGCACTCTGCCTGGTGTTGGTCTGCACTCTTGGGCCCCCAAGATGGGGGGAGCAGTGACCCCCCGTGGGGTACAAATGTGCATGGAGACTCTTGGTCAATGCATTTCTAACTCCACACCCACCTGCTCTTCTTTTTGCAGAGCTCTCCCAAACCCCAGCCCTCTCCCCCGCTGGCTTTGAGTGGTGTCTGATGACTTGAGCCACAAGCCTGTTTGGTGCTTGGAAAATGAGTGAGTGGAAAACAAACTCCTGTCCCTGGGCAGTGATGTTGTCAAACCAGGCTGCAGGCGCCTCAGCAGGGCTGCGTGGGAAGTCGTGGCAGTTCATGCTATAGCTGTTTGTTCTGAGACTGGATCACTTTTCGTTGCAGTCATCCAGCACTCTTAGATGAGCACAAGATGCAGGCTGGCTTCAGGTTTAGTTTTTATGGCTTAAAAAGCTGTAATTGGTGTTCCACACCACAAAGCAGGGCGAGAATGGTGATGGTAAAGGTACTAATGGAGCAGAGCAAGCTGCTGGCTAAATGCTGACAGATGCCTTAATGATTTCTGTGCTGTAGATCACGGCTTGTACAGCTTCTCCCCTAGTGCTTATAAATTAACACGTAACGATACGGGAGGCCAAGGCTGGGTGGTTTTATAGCTCCAGTGCTTGTAGACAAGTCCTATTGTTCCTGTAACCAGCAGCGTTGGGTACTGCAGCAAACTCATCTCGAGAAAATCCAAGCTTGTATGAGTGATGAGAAGTAACTGAGTCTTCTAATGCCCTCTGTGAAATAGAAAAGGAAGTCTTAGAACAACGGCGTTTTATCTGCGATGTTCGTCTGGAGTCATTGTAAAAATGTATTTTTCCAATATGCATTACTCTGTGTAATGATTCGACTTGTAATAAAATGCGTAACTCGATCACAGAGCGTGAGGTGAAATGTTAAGGAAGCATCTTCTGATGCAAAGACAGATGCCCCTCTGCAAGCTGCCCTTTCCAGGGGTACAGCATTGAACGGAGCCTGACCCCGTAATTCTTGGTTCTGAAATAATTGTGGGTGTTCTAATGTTGTGGAGCTGCTGCAGCTTTTCTGGCTGGCAAGTCCTGGCCTTCGTGGTTACACCGCTCAGTCTAATGGTGAGGAGACCCCCTGATCATTATGAGACAGCCCTGCCTTGCTCCAGGCCAGAGCTGCTGCAGGAGTAAATCCACTCTCAGCCCAGGTGTGTTTACACGGAAGAGCTGAGCTGGGCTGACTCGAAGGAACAATGTTAGTGCAGCATCAGGAAAAGGAAAGCCTTGGCACAATAGCAACGCTGACCAAAGCATGTTCGCAAGACTGTGTTGGTTAATGAAGATTAGTCTTTATTACAGAGGAAAGGGGAGCTTCCCTAGAACACCCGAACCCTGGCTGTGACCATGGCTGCTCTCTTCCCTTCTCTACAGGGGGAGAACCCAGCTGGGCTTTGGAATTGCAGTGGAAACAGGATACTTGACAAGTGCTGCGATTTGTCCCACTGTCACTGCAGTCTATGGATTGCTCTCGCTTGGAGCAATGCTGCCCGGACTCCTTAATCCCATTAGTTACTAATTAATTACTTAGATTTGCGGGACTTCTTCTAGAGGTGGGAGTAGCTTGCAGCAGTTTATAAACAGGTGGCTGCTGCCTTGAGGAAAAGACCCAGACACGGCCTGCTGGGGGTCAGTGCTGCTGCTGGCCCGTGTCCAAGCTGTTTGTCTCTCTTGGGGCTGCAGCTACACCAGAAGCCGATTCTAACAGCAGCCTGGGTGCTACCACATCCTTCAGCCGGCGTTGTGGCACCCAGGCCCTGGGCGTGAGCTCGTGGTCCTTTTCAGCCCCACCCCGAAAGGGCAATAACTCACCCTGCTCTTCTTGGGGTCACTCACGTGGCTGAGTCTTCCAGCTGTGATAAAAGACAGAATTTAAGGGTGCTGGGCCTTGTGAGCATCCCCCCAGCCTCAGGTTAGAGCCCAGCAGATGAGAACCTGAGAGGAGGCAGATTACAGTGAGATGGCCACATTGCCACCTAGCTCTTCTTATCACCTGTCTAAAACTACCCATTCCTGATCTGAGGAGTTTAAAAGCGGTGAAGCAGAGGCCCAGGATGGTGAGGTTAATATAAAACGAAGATCCTTGGAGGTGGCTTCCGGGACCATCTTTGCATGTTATCTCATGCAAACATGATAGGAGGAAATGGCTGTGACCTTTGCCTTCTGTGCTGCAAGGACTTGATAAGTGAAGCTTGCATGTAACTGAAATACACGGGTTCCTAGATAATCTGTACCTTAACTGTAGGGGAAATCCAGGCTTCTCCCTGCTACCTTTAGACTCTGGGGAGTGATGGGTGACTGGGAAAGAGCGTTAACCCTACGATAACAGAACACATCACACTCCCCGCCCCGTGTACAGGCACCTTATGTAGTTTTAACTATAGTTCATGTTGTGCATCTCTTACCAGATGTAAAAACACCACAGGAATAAAGCACTAAGAAAGAAAAAAAAAAAACTTGCTACTGATGCTTTGGCTGCTAACTTGGCTAAAGTATTTCTGCCTCCTCTCATCTCCACCTCCACAGTGACAACACGAGATTGTTACGGGTCCCTTTGTTCCCAAGGAAGGGAGCAGAGCCGGATCTGCTCACCCCAAGAGCTGCATTTCCCTGTGGGGCTCGGTGCCCTCTCGGATCCAGCAGGTGGGCTCACGCCTTCAGGACACACTGCTGGGCCAGTGGAGGGCAGCCCTCGTATTCCTGCAGGTGTGGGTTGTCCAGGTCGCCTCTGTCGTGGTGCTGGCTGGTGACCGGCTGCCCCCACGGGGGCCCCGCAGTCCTCACGCACACGCAGTGACTCCCCTTCGACCCAGGCTGGAACAGCTTCCGGGGGACCCCGGTCCAGTCTCTGTTCACTCCCCCGCTGCAGATGGAAAATGAAAATAAATTACAATTCAAAACGCTTCCACTGAGCAGGGAATCATTAGGAAAAAGCCAAGACCATCCGGGAGAGTTCCAGGTACCAGCGCCCTCCCTGCCATGGCCTTTGTTCATGGGCTCTGCCTCAGAAACCTGAGCCCACAACTGGCTTTCATCAGCGCTGCTGCCGCTCTCACCCTTCTGGGAGCAACCGACTCCTGCTTCCTATGTTTCTATTGCTGGAAAAGCAATGGAAGCCTTATGTAGCACAGCGCGTCTGATGGGAAAATGCCTTTTCTGGGGGCAGCTGATTGCTCACGTATCACTGCGATCTGTTCCTTGACTGAATGTGGGGCTTTTGAGAACTAGAGCAAAAGGAAGCATCAAGCGCTTCCTTAACGACTTCATAGCGGCTTTTGATGTGCCAAATGCTCTGCTCCCAAGGGTCCTGCACGACAGCAGGAAGGTAGCACTCACCTCTCTCTGGAGCACCAGAACCGGGTCCCCATAGCAGAGCTCCATTCAGAGTTGCAGGGTGGAAACTGCTGCTTCCTCCGCTCGCTTTCTGCGTTGAGCTTCAGAGCTTCCTCAATTGCAGCCTCTGCCTGCCTTAAGGCTTCCGTCGGTGCCCCATTTTCATCATAGAATCTGCCCACCAGCTTCCCTGGGGGAGAAGATCTATTAAGACTGCAATGTTTCCAGGCAAGGAAAATAAAAAAACCCAAAACCAACAGAATATTCTACCTCAAAGACCCTCACCATGCTGGAGAGGGAACCTGGACCCCCATCGCGGTGCTGCAGACCCACCCTTGCCCTCCCGCTCTCGCCTCCCCGCGTGCGCCCAGCCCGGCCGCAGCACCTACCCACGGCAGCACCTACCCACAGCGTCGTAGTTGTTGCTGTAGAAGTTCAGCCAGCTCTGCACGGCCAGCAGCTCACCTGGCGACAGCCCCGAGACGTCGTCCACCAGCCCTGTCGGGGTGAAGTCGCCGGTGGCGAAGGCCCTGGAGGCATCTCTGCCTGTGGAGCAGGGGCAGGCGGTGACCCGGGAGCCCCTGCCAGCCTCACACTCCCCACCCCATTGCCAGGGCCCCTCCAAGCCCCCTCCCTGCTCTCAGAGCCTTCTCAGAGCACCTTCCCTATTGTCAGGGCTCCCTCAGAGCCCCCTCCCCAATCAAGAGACCCTTCCCCGTTGTCAGGGCCCTCTCAGAGCCCCCTCCCCACTCTCGGGGCCCTCTCAAAGCACCTTCCCTGCTGTCAGGGCTTCCTCAAAGCCTCTTCCCCATTGTCAGGGCCCTCTCAGAGCCCCCCTCTCCATGGACAGAGCCCTCTCAGAGAGCCCTCCCCTCTCTCAGGGCCCCCTCTCCACTGTCAGGACCCTCTCAAAGCCCCTTCTCCATTCTCAGAGCCCCCTCCCCACTGTCAGGGCCCTCTCCTCACTCTCAGAGCCCCTGCCCCACGGACAGAGCCCTCCTGGAGCCCCCTCCCTGCTCTTAGAACCCTCTCCCCATTGCCAGGGCCCTCTCTGAGCCCCCTCCTCGCTCTCAGAGCCCCCTCAAAGCACCTTCCCCACTGTCAGGGCCCCCTTAGAGCTCTCTCAGAGTCCCCTCCCCTCTCTCAGAGCCCCCTCAGGCTCCCGCCGCGCTACCCGCGAAGCCGCTGTAGGCCCCGCCGGGCCCGTAGTGCTTGCGGCCGCGCTCCACATCGAAGACGCGTCCGAGCAGGGCGAGGTAGAGCCCAGGCTGCCCGGCCGCGCCCCGGTACCGGCCCAGCTGGGCGGCGCTGAGCAGGCGGACGCGGGGCTCGAACTCGCGGCTCAGCAGCCACGCGACCGCCAGGCCCAGCGCCGCCGCCGCCGCCGCGCCGCGCCACATCACGACGCTTTCCTCGCCGCACGGCAGCGTGGCGCCGGCTGACGGCAGTGTGGCCGGCACGGGGGTGAGGAATGGACGTGAGCGACGCTTTACGGCTTTACGCTGCCCGTGCGGTAAGGGCTTTGCGGCAGAGGACGTCGCTTGGCGGCGGTGTGGCGCGGGGGGGCGTGGATGTGTGTCTGGGTGTCGCTTTACGGCGAGCGTTGCAATATCGCCCTTGCAGGGAAGGGTTTGCGGCGGTGGGTGTAGCTTGGCGGCAGTGTGGCGCGCGGCGGGCGCTGACAGGAGCCGCGGCCCGGGGAGCTGCTGAGTAAGGCGGGCGGAGCGGGAGGGAGCGGCGGCTCGGCCCCCGCAGCGCTCATGGGGACGGCCGCGAGCCGCAGCAGCGAGGAGGAGGAAGAGGAAGGCGCCGAGGAAGGCATGGAGGCGGCGGGCGCCGCGCCCCAGCCCGGCCCCGCCAGCCCGGCGCCGCCGCTGCCCCCGGCCGAGGCGCTGCTGGAGCAGGCCCGGCTGCGGGAGGCGGCGGGGCGGCTGCGGGAGGCGGCGCTGCCCGAGCCGCTCGTGTCGCGGCACCACAGCGCGCTGGTGCGCTGGCTGGAGGAGCGGCTGAGCCGCGGCGAGGAGGCCGTCAGCCTCGAGCAGTTCTGCGAGGTGCTCGAGAGCGTCTCCCGCCTGGCGGCCGGGGCCCGCGGGGAGAGCGAGGAGGTGAGGGGGCGGCGGGGCCGCTGCCCGGGACGGGGCCGGTGGGAGCGGGGGAGCGGGATGGGGGCGGGGACCGGGACCCCCCGGGCCTCTCTCGGCCTCGGTGGGGACCGGCTGGAAGGACCCCCGGTCGCCCCTTCGCAGTACCGGCCGCGGGGACCTCGATTCGCCCCTTCCTGGTCTCAGCTGCGGTGTCACCTGTCACCCCTTCCCGGCACCGACCGCAGGGACCGTCAGTCGCCCCTTTCTGGCGCCCAGGATGCAGGGAACCCCAGTCGCCCCTTCACAGCACCGACCACTGGGAGCCCCAGTCTCCCCTTCCCCATACGCGAGGACCCCAGGTCACCCCTTAGTGGCACCAGCCACCCGGAGCCCGGTCACTTGATCCCAGTACCAGTCACAGGGACCTTGGTTGCCTCTGCCCAGTGTCGACCATGGGGACCCCCAGTCACCCCTTCCTCGTGCTGGCTGCTGCGATGCCGGTTGCCCCTTGCTGGGACTGACCGCAGGGACCCTGGTCTCCCCACACTGACTGTGGGGCCCTGGGCTGCCCCTTTCCTGGCACCAGCCACGGGGAATCCCAGTCACCCTGTCCTGGCGCCAGCTGCGATGACACTGGTCACCTCTTCCCGGGACCGACTGCAGAAACCCCCCAGCTGCTCCTTTGTGGCACCGACCATGGGGATCCCTAGTCACCTGCTCCCAGTACCAGCCACAGGGACTCTGGTTGCCCCTTCCCAATACTGACCATGGGGACCCCAGACACCCCTTCCTGACAGCTGCGATGCTGCTTGCCCTTCCCTGACACTGACCGCAGGGACCCCTGGTCACCCCTTGCTCGCATCGACCCCACAGCCCCTGGTCTCTCCTTCTTGATATCCAGGCCATGGCCAGACCCAGGGGCTCTGCAGCGAGGTAACAGAAGCAGCTGTCGCTCCTGCCAGGCAGTCAGCTTATCAGTATTGCTTTTTAAACGTATCTCTCTTTCCAGTGATCATGCTGAGCAGGCACTTGTGAATAAAGTGTTTCTTTACAGCAGTATTTATACTGGTGCTGCTGTTAGTGCAGCTGGTGGTAGCACAGGTAGGAAACGCTGGGCTAGTGATTCCTCCGAGATACTTCTTAATGGTGTCAGCAGGTCTGAGTTACTGGACTTAATGTTGTCATTTGCTTTTCAAAATCAGCAGCAATGTTGTCAAATACCCCATGGGCTCCCCAGCAGTAAGACTGTAAAGTATGGCTTTGGGAAAACTTATAGGGAAGCACTGTAACAGAGTTCCCCCTGCAGAGACAGAAGGTCTGCAGAGGAGGTTTTAGTTGGTAGAAGAGAGTACAATTTCCTTTCTGCTGTGGGAGGAGACATGGGGAGCATTTAATCTTGACCTTTGCTCTCTAGCCAGCCTTTAAAATGCAGTGGAACACCCTGTTGGGGATTTCACACCCAGTTGTATCTGAATTTCTTACTGCATGTAGTTCCTGAGTCTCATCAGTGCCTTCCTTTTCTCTTTCATTGCTCCCGAGCAGTAGAATAACTTGGTAAACTGTTAAATCTCACAGACGTGCCTTGAAGTTGGTGCTGATGTATTAACAAGCTTACTGGAAACTGAGAAGAGAGTAATTTCGTTGTACAACATTATACCAGGCTGGTTTAAGTAGCTCACTAAAACTCTGCTTCCATTCCCCATTCCTCTTACAAGAGCCGGGGAGCTGCAGGAATCTGGTGAGGATTATCTGTATAGCACTGTGCATCCTCCTTTACATGTAGAGTAAAGTTTGGCTTTTTTTTTCCCCCTTGCTGTTGGGAGAGGGGAAAAACGTTGTCAAGGTGTTTGTTGTGGTGGGAGGTGTGATCACACCTACTCGGTCTCTCAGAGTTGGGATGTGGGGATTAGTTTGGAGACCTTGATGCCATTGTCCCTGTCACTGGCATTAGCCCGTGGGCTGTGGTGTTTTAGATTTCCAGGATGTGTTCTACACTGATGAGCGGTTCGTTTGTGGGTGGCAGGTCAATAAGTTTCACGTTTAATGTTGACAGAATCCTGTCTGACAGAGAATAAGTTTTAATCTGCCCATTAAGCTTTTCTGCTCTCAGTGCAGGGCTCATGAGCCACATCCTTTGAGTGCTTTACAGGCAAACTGAACCTCTGTCTAAAGAGAAAATCTGTTTTCTAGATAAGCTGAACCTCTGAATCCTTTTTATCCATTAGTGCTTCAGCAGCTGCCGTGTACTCAGCTTGAACCATGAACGGTTCAGCTCTCCTGAGAGCGAGGGATGAAACACAGCGTTTTTGCAAGTCGCACTTCAGATCTTCTGCCGTTGCCCAAGTCCCGGGCTGTCTGTGAGACGAGGGGGGGATCTTTTCATGTGCTGTGTTTCCTAGCAATCCCTTTAGTCATCGTTTTCCAGGAAACGTGTTTCCCTTGTGTTTCTACATGTTTGGCATTGAACTGGGTGGGAAATGTGCATGCTCACTGTGTTCATTAAGGAGCAGAACGTGGCTGAGCTGTGGTGAAGCTGTTGCTGTATTTGTGCTGTGTCCCCATGGTGAGCACAGCTCGAAAGCTCTCACTACAGGTTTGAATACTGATTTTTTTTCTTTTTTGTCTTATACCTTGCCCGAGGCAGCTTGATTGAGCAGTGGAAATTGTGTATGAGCATAATAAACAGTCACAAAACAGACTTTTAGTAATTGCACAATTTGACCTCAAATGTGAGGAACAAAAGTTGTAATGGCAGGAACAGCATGGTACAAAACTATCCATGGACTTGTTTTGACAACTGATTATGTTTGCTAGTGTTAATTCCCTCAGGATTTTTGTCCTCGAGCAAAGATCTTTGCTTTATTGCTCCAGTATCTTCCCCGATGCCCAGCACCAGCTGTCCCTGCTGGCTGTGGTAGCTCCTGGGTGCCCAGCGCCGTTCCGCTTTGCTACACAGAATCATTTCTTCAAGGGTGATTGTGGTCACCATGGACTCAGCCGTATGTTTAACCAGAGTTTATCAACTTCAGATGCTGTTTGACCTTTAGTCAGCTAAAATACAGCACCTGGATCCGGTTGTCTTCTATGGACTCTGCTCTCATTTAAGTGGTGTAATTATATCATGGTTAATTGGCAGGTTATTTTTATCTAATCAGTTTGGATTACCTCTCTCTAGGACGGTACATAGGTGCATTATGTTTGATAAGCAGGGAGCAGACCCGGAGGTTGAAGCACAAGGTTCCTCCCAGCAACGGTGGCTCAGACGTGGACAGATGCCCTCCTGTAGGCCACGTTTGCATGGCTGGGTGGCCCAACTTGAGATACCGTGTTCAGGGCTGGGAGACTGAAGCATCTCTTGTAAAGAAATCTCTTCTGCAAGCGTATTCCTAATTCACATGAATAAAAAAGGATGTTCCTGGAATTTTACATTTGTTTGATGGATGTTCATTTTTTTTAGGAGCAATTAGACAAAGTTTGGCTTAGAATTGAATAAGTTTGTGAATATATTGGGGTGTTTTTGGTTTTAGTAGTGTGTCCCTGCCCTGTGAGTTCTCTGAAGTGTTTAGTTTAAAAGTTTATATTTATGAGCTTGGTTCTGTTATAGGTATAGCTGAATAATAATGTCTTGGACATCAGGATGAAGGTGACACGCGTAGCTGTGTAAATGACTCCTTATAATGAGCAGAAGGCTTCTTAGCATAAAAAATGGAGGTGTTCAAGGCCAGGTTGGATGGGGCTTGGGTAACCTGATCTAGTGGGAGGTGTCCTACCCATTGCAGGGGGGTTGGAACTACATGATCTTTAAGGTGCCTTCCAAGCCTAACTACTCTGTGATTCTAAGAAAAAATGTTAGAGGCTCCTATCTCCATTGATTTCCACAAATACTTTGACAAGCCATCTTAAACTGGTGTTTAGTGCAGGAGGGTGGAATATGGAAGGAAATACATGTTAAAAAATATCTGATGCTAAAAACACTTTCTTGAATAACGAAGACAGTTAAAACTTGAGACAGTTTGAGTGGCTGCAGTGAGAGATGGAAATGGCAGGAATGAGTCATGGACGGCTTTTAGAACTAATTCACTTTTCCGTTCAAGAGATTTGTGGTGTTCTTTTCTGAGTGCCTTTGTCATGGTCCCTGGTGTTGGCAGCTGGATGCTGTTCACTGGTGTAGGTGATGGTGTTGTAATGTTTGCTGCCACAGTTTCTATGAAACATCTTCAAGTTCTGCTTGAAGTAAGTTCCCTGAAAAACATTTTCCTGTTTTGTTCCTCTCCAGGCCTTTGCACAATTCGATGCTGAAGGAGATGGCACTGTAGATGTGGAGAACATGCTGGAGGCTCTCAAGAACTGCAGCGGCGCTAATCTTCAAGGGGAGCTTAGCCATGTAATCAGGCAATTGCAAGCTTGTTCGCTAGTTCCAGGTATTAAGAGGGAGTCACAAAACAAATGGTTTCCCAGGTCCTGCTTCAGTAAATTGCTTTAATAGAGTTGCTTGTCCTCATCTTACCAAAACCACACTCAAAGCCATCCTCGCTTGTCTAGTATCAAACAAGTGAAGTGGCTGTGAATTAAAAATTGCCCGTCCTGCTAACTTACTTTCATAAATAACTGTTATTTTTCTTCTCTGGGGAGCTGCTTATCCTTGTTGGGTTTATCTCACAGACGGAAAACAGTTCCTTGCAAAAATTTTGTTGGGTGCTTCGTTAATGCAGTCCTGTACTTGGTAGCTGGAGGAATAAATCTTTTGCTGGGTCTGTGTCAGAGGATGATTCATATACTTTATTATATAGGTGTTTAGCATTTGGAATCCTGCTAAAACATAGTTCACATTTTATAACATGTAGTTTGGAAAGCGTTGGTTTCCAGAATTTGATTTCTGGGATGAGTATCAGTTACTGGCTTTCCTTCCCAGCTTTTGATGGTAAGTGGCTAAAGGGGATTTGCCTTAGCGGATCAGAGAAGAAGTGTTAGGATTGTTAAGTCAGAGGAGAGTTCTTCTGGGGTAGCATTGAAACACACTGTGATTCAGAATGCCGCAGCTCAGGGGCTGACGTGGCTTACAGAGCTGGTGGAAAGCATTAGGCACCTCTCTGGGAATGATCCACGATGCCAGAGGGAGATGCTTAGTGTAGCTCAGGGCGAGTGGTGTGAGTACATGAGCTTGTTAGACAAGCAGCACCTGTTTCACCAAGATACTGAGTGCAAGAGTTTGGAAATCTGGTGCAGCCATAAAAGCATAAGAACCAACGCTTTTGGTATTATTTGAACACCTCTGGGCATTCCAAATAACTGGCAAAAATATTTGTCTGCCCCCTTCAGAGTCCTGCTGTAAAGGTTGCAAACTTGAGCTACTTCTTGTGGTGGAATGTGGTTCAGTATTGGCTCCTGTGCTTAACTTGGATTTACCCAGGAATAAGATGTGGAGGGGGAAGATGAGAACTTGATCAAGTCAGATGTTGCAACAGAGATAGAAATAATGTCTCTTTCTAGGTTTTATTGATATATTTTCCGAATCGAAAGAGCGTCTCAGTCTTCATGCTTCAATGATACTGAAGTTCTTGCACCGGAATCGGATTTCTAGTACTGCCGTCCCTTACCCGGTGCTGGAGTACTTCAACAATATCTGTACAATGCGCTCCTCTGTATTGAAGGACTCTCTAGATCGGCTTCTCCTAAAAGAAAGAGGTGCGGAATATATTTATTTTCTTTTTTTCAGATTGATAAATACTATAACTTGAAGATAACATAAAAAACTTTCTTTCCTGTTTAAACTTTAACAGACATGACTTTTTATCAGTTGGTCCACATGTTTCTGGGGGGTTTTCTGGTTTTTTTGAGACACATAAATTGCTTTCTTGACTGACCAGCAACCCAAATAACAGACTTGGATGTTTTTCATCTTTCTCCTGAACTATTTCAGAACGATGATTACTGATCTGTATTCTCTATTCAGTCAAATGCTTCTACTAGTAGCCGGAGACTTAGTTTGAGAAGGTGAATGTTTTCTGAAGTTGACTGCTCAATATTAAAATCATTTATTGCTGTGGGGTGAAGGTAGTGAATCTTCTGTTGTATTTCAGATGGGACTGTCCTGGTTTTTTCCCTAGAGGGTAGGCTCCTTTTCTTCACAGTGTGACTTGATATCTTCACATCTCTGCACCTCTACTGAAATAGATTGAGTTACTTGGGGAAACAGTCTGCTCTGTCCCTCCCTTAGAATAGCTGAATGGAGGTTTCCTCCATTGTGTTTTACTTTTTTCTTTCATCTCTTTGTATTTTGGCATAATAATAATAAAGCGCTGATGAGACCAGTAATGAAAGGAGGAGGTAAAGGCTATGGAACTTCTGGCAGAGTAACAAGTGGAAGATTGAGATTGATGTGATTTCATCTGAAATGAACCTTTGCTGTCTTCTCGTTCCTGTCAGAAACACTTATTTGGGAGCTGTCTTCTGTGCCAGCAAGTTATTTTATATGAGATTATTATAAAGTTATTATAAAGGCATAGCAGTTCTCAAAAGAAGAACATTATGAATGATTTCATTTCTTTGCAGAGTACCCCGCTGATTTGAATGGAAATCAGGAGCTGGACAAACTGAAGTCTGTCATGAAGTGCTATACGCACATAGAAACCTCATCCAACTCTGCTGATATTGACAAGATGACAAATGGAGAAACGACGTCCTTCTGGCAGTCGGACGGGAGCGCTCGCTCACACTGGATACGGTGAGTTTGGGGTCCTTGGTCGTTTTACAGCCAGCGGAGTAGAACGGAAAAAAGTTGGTGGAATTAACGAGTGGCAGATGAATAGAGTTGAAAGCAGAAGCCGTTAATCTCTGTGTGAATTTTAAAGGCCTAACCACCAAGGAAAAGTATTCACCTGTGAAACGCATGCTGATGCACCCTGGCTGTGTAACTAAGGTCTCCAGACCCTGTTACAGGCACAGGGGTTGGTACTTGGACAGAAGCCGCTGTCTAGGAAGTTGCTGCCTCCCGGAGCAGCCGCATTCTGTGTGGTTTCAGTAACAGACCTGAGAATGTACACTTCTAAATAACCTCATTTTGGTCATTATTTACGCTCCCTTATATTACTGAGGAGTGAATTCTCAGTTGAAAAGCTGAACAACAGGAAATTCTACAGTCTTGTTACCTGAGGTGACTGTCGATTACTAGTTTTCTCTGTCTGCTGTGACATGGGGCTGGTAATCCCTGTGAATTCCTAGTGGATTCCTTTGGGTTTGTAGAAGTGGAAACAGAGTGAAGCTTAGCTACATGTGAAGTGCTTGACTTCTCTTCTCTTTGCAAGAACTGTTTTACCTTTGCTTTGCAGTTTAAAGATGAAACCAGATGTGGTTTTGAGACATTTGTCCATCGCGGTGGCAGCTAACGACCAGAGTTACATGCCACAGCAAGTCACAGTGGCAGTGGGAAGGAGTGCCAGCAGTCTTCAGGAGGTCCGAGATGTTCACATTCCAAGCAATATCACTGGATACGTAACACTGTTGGAAAACGCTAACATTAGTCAGATGTGTGAGTCAATAAAGATACCGTTGGCATATTGTTTTATTGCTTTTGAAGGCGAAAGGTCGGGTAGATCGTGGAACGATGTGTTAAAATGTCAGTCATTAGAGCAGAAACTTTTGTCCTTGTCCTTGTGTCAGAGAAATTGTTTCAGTTGTAGTTGAATTTCTAGCCTGTGGTGTCTTCCGAGTCTTTCTCATGGCTTCTGTCTAGCTTGGGCCAAGGGCTGAAGAGCTGGAATGGCTAAAGATGCAGCTTAGCCTCTCAGTTTGAAGGGACTAGGCAATTTTAAAATATCTTCACTTGCCAAGTGACAGCATATGTTGAGTAATGGTATTTAGAACAAAATCTGCTTCTAGGCAACTGGTTTGTTTTTTTGGTAGCAAAAATTTGAAGCTGGTCAGATGATTTCTGTAAAGCAGGTTGCCTGCTAAGGATTTTTAAGCAGGGTTATTTTTAAGTCTGGTATGTCTGTGGGAGCTGCGTTGGAATCAGTCGGAGGAAAGCTGCTCCTTCCTAAGATGAGTTCTGCAGCCTCAGGAATTCTATCCCTTCAGTTCAAGTAGGCGCTTTTCACAAAGCTGAACTTTCTCTGCCACAGAGCAGGGCAGCAGGGATGTTCCTCATGCGTAACTCAAACAATGTTACCAAGCAAAATGGTCAAGAACTTAGATGGCAAATTGTTATGTAACTTAAACTTTGCTTTCAGCTTTTGTTCCCTTTCCCCTTGTCTTCTCCACTGCCACTCTCAGACACTTTTCATGTATGTAGGTAAATATACTACTGAGGGTCTTTTACTACATTTTTATCTAGTTTCTAGCCATACAGTAGGTAATGGATCACATGGGTCAATTGGATCAAAGGCTAAATTTTCCAAACTGTAGGGTGCACGGTGTGAATGCCTCTGTAGTTTTGTGTATGTGGGTGTACGATTACCTCTCTGCTGCTGGTTTTCTAAGAGTTCTTACAATAATGATTGCTTTGAGTCTCTGGATTCTTCTAGATCTGATCCAGCAGAAGAAATGGGCAAAAAAACCCCCCTGTTTTGTGTTCTGACAGATGTACAGATAAACATCAAGCGTTGCCTTAGCGATGGCTGCGACACAAGGATCCACGGGCTCAGGGCTGTGGGCTATCAGAGAGTTAAGAAGGTGGGCGTCTCCGTGTGCGACGCCTCCGCGATCTGGTACTGGTCTCTGCTGACCTCTCTGGTGACAGCTTCCATGGAGACCAACCCAGCCTTCGTCCACACTATTTTACAGAACACTCAGTAAGTGCCAAACTTTCATAGGGTGGGAGGGTCTTCTTAATTAATTCTTTAAATACTTCAGTAAACTAATCCACCTTGCGTAACTGGTTTCCACTCCCTCCATTAAGGTGTTCAAACAACCTTATCTGCTGTCACATTGTTTAAATTGCAGTATTTCTCTTTTATCCCTTTGCACATACTAGAACAAGTGTAATTCTCCTGGGTATTGTATCTAATCTAGTGGTTAAGCCATGACTGAACGGACACTGAAAAATACGCTTTTTACCTATCCTTTGACTTGTAATCATTCTGAGAAGCCTAAAATTAATTAATTTTCTGTATTAATTTTATTGTTTATAAGGATTGAGCACCTTCCATTTAATCAAGCTTAATTTAGCTTAGTTTTCAGCAGATTTTTGTTTGTGTGATGACTTCTCATGCATTACGGGGGGATATGGTCGGCTCTGGGCAGTGGGGCTTGGCCATTTTCTGTGTAACGTTTCCTTGTTTGACTGCCAAACACTGCTGCTTGATGACTTGAAGGATTGGAATCCTAATAAAATTGCTACACACCCACATCAACTTTTATAGAGCCTGGTTAGCATGATGCCACTCCACTTAAAAGCGCTCCTGTCATTAGGTTAAGGAGCACTGTAGGCTAAAGTCCATTAAGCCAATCTTTAGTTTGTATCATCTATGGAACTTCTATAAGGTTCAGATAAATTTATACCTGCTTATTTCTGAGGAAGGTTCTTAATTCCAAACTTGACTGAAAATGTGCATTCAGGAACTGCAAATTCAGTGTTTGGAACTATAAAGCGAACGCCCACACTTCAGCATTAGGTAGAATGACTTTGAAACCACTTCAGGATCCCTGTTTTTGGTGGTTATTGCATTATCCTAGGAAGTCAAACAAAAATTCTGGTCTAAGCTAATAAGTTTCTCTCTGGGTTTCTGTAATGGTTCTGAAAGAACTTAAGAGCAATTTTCCCCTCATTAATAGAACTCATTTCTAAACCCATTTGAAAAGAAGCAGGACTCGGATGTAATCTATTCCTAAACACTGTTCCAGATTTAATTTAGCCCCCTCTTGATTTATTTGTCTCATTAAATCTGAGATTATGAGACTGAGATTCAAGATCACCTGGCAGTCAATGAACTTTCTCCACCTAGATTCCACTTGTTTTTTTACCTTGTGAACAGATTCTCTGTGTAAATAGATTTTCTGCCTTCAGAATCTGTTTGTAGAGACCTGCTCATAAAGCATAAAGATTCAAATGTCTGATTCATTTTAGAAGGGTATTTTCTCGAAATCTGTCTGATTTTCTAATGTTATTTTCTGTCTTTTTTTTTTCTAGGAAGGCACTGCAGCACATGCCACCTTTATCCCTGACACCGGGCTCCACAGATTTTTCAAGCTTCTTATCTCCAAATGTTTTGGAAGAAGTCGATAGCTTCCTTATAAGAATAACAAGGTGAGATTGGGGTGATGTAGTACAGAATTGTAGAGGAGAATTTGTGTTGCAAACATATCTTATTTTTACTCACCTGCTCACTAGTATCTTGACAAATTCAAAGATGTTAAGAAATGGTCACCTTGTTTTTTTTTTTCATGTGAGCACTATTTGTCTTTATTTAAACACAAGGTGTCCTGAATTTTCTTCTCATACTGTTGTTTTTCCCCCTCCCCAGCTGTTGTACGACTCCGGAGGTTGAACTTACGCTCCTGGCCTTCGCCTTAGCCAGAGGGAGTGTCGCCAAAGTGATAAGTTCGCTTTGTACGATCACTGATCATCTGGACACGCCGTACGAGGCCTCATCCCTTATCGCTTCCATGGCAACAGTCAGACAGAACCTACTGTATAAATACGGTAAATGATTAATTCTTGGATCTTTTACTGTACACGCTTAAGACAATACGCATCTTTGAGGTGTTCTGCATGTTCTGGTAGGGTTTGAAGTGATACAAGACTTGAAAATAACAAGTGTTACCAAGAAGGTAGCATGTGAAGCTAAACTGCCCTAAAAGCTGGCCTTCTGTGATCTAAGAACTGAAAGACCTTAGGTAGCATCATCTTGATGGAGAAAACATGAACTTTGTAGACTGTGGTCCCTGTAGAACAGCAGTGACCATTTTTATATTGTATAAAAGGCAAATTAGATCAGATATTCCAATAACACACTGAACCTCTTTGTGTGTTGAGTGGTCTCTCTTTCAAATGTGTGCGTGTGCGCAAATTTGAGATGTTTTAAAAGTTACGTCATTAGTGTCCGTTTGCATTTCTTTACCTTTGCCCATGAATTCATTGGAGTGTGTCGTGAGTGTGAAGCTGTTTATGGGCTGCTGTAAGATTTTGCTGTATATGGTTATCGTTAGTCTCTTATGAAGAGTTTTTCCCCTTTGTTTGCCTTTTAGTTTGTTTTGTGAAGACTCTTGGCATGTGCCATGGAGTACATCTTATAATGATCTTATCAGTATTTATTTTCAAAAGTTTCGAGTGCTGTTTCATTTTTTCCTGGAGCAGTTGCCTCTTTAACAAGACAGGAGTGGTGTTTCATGTGTTCTGAATTCCAAAGTGTGCAAACAGTTGAGAAAACATTTGATTGTCATGATTTTCACTTTCCTTCTGTCCATGTTTAAGATTCTAGCTGTGTTAGATTACTGTTGTACTCCTGTGTCTTCCTCCTTTTTCTTTTTATCTGACAATGATAAAACTACATGGTATAGTATTTTTTTCCTTTGTTTTCTGTGTGAAGAACTTAAAACTTGAAAACAGGCTTTTCTATTTTATGAATTTGGTAAACCTGTTAATTTTCTTTAGGGAAGCCATTGCGACTGACTTTGCAAGCATGTGATGTAAAGGGAAAAGAAGATAAATCAGGGCCTGAAAACCTCCTTGTTGAGCCATGGACTGGGGATGGTAAGAGCCTGGACATAAAATCCAGAGGGTTTAATAAGACACTAAGGCTGTTAAGGAGGCTGTGGTGCTGTTGCGTATGTATTTTTATATATTGGGTGCTGCTTGATAGTTTAATGATATGGAAAATCTGTTAAAAAGCAAATAAACCAACAAAATCTCCACAGGAGCCGGTTTATTGTCAAAACAAAACAATGACAAAAAGATTGGGAACAATTGTTGATGCTCTACCTGGAAGTCAGCAATGAGCTGTCACAAAGAAAGCGATTCTAGAGCACATTCTGTGGGTTTGAGTCATGAGTCTCTCCCTGCAGTTTCCCAGGTTCTGATGTAGAGGTGGTAGGAGTCCTTGAAATTTTCACAGACTGCACATAACCATTCTCCTTTAAAGCCTGTTTGTCTTAGTGCAGTGCTTTTAGGTGCTGGATTCAACCTAAAGGAGGAGATGTGTGTTTCCTGACCTCTATTTTAAGTGAAATGCCACCTAATCTTTCTAAAGAAGATAATGCAGGCCAGGGGTAACTGAGAGCTGTTGTGATAGGAAATCAGGCATGTTCTAAATGCTTGTTTTACCCCTTTGTTTGCTCATGCATAGTGTTTGATTTCATTCTTTAGTTCTTTTGTGGACTATGTTCTGTTGTTTTATGGATCATGGTTTGGGAAGCAGTGAATTATATCAGTGAAGAACCACAAGCCAAAGTAATGTTTGGGAGTTGCAGCCTTTCTACTTGTCTTTTTTGTTTGTAAACATTTCTTAAAGAACATTTAACTGGGAAAGCATCATGGTTTTGTTTTTCCTCTTCAGTTCACAGTCTGAGTATTCTCTTTCAAACAGCGCATGCTAACAGTCCTTCCAACCTCATTCCATTCCCACTGCTGCTTTAGGTTTTCTTACGGAAACTGGGAAGACCAGAGCAAGTATCATTCTTTCTACTGGAACGGAATCTTCATTTCAAGTGACACAAATTAGGATAAAGGTATGTGGTTCCTCTGTGTTTTTCAAGTAGTTGGCTTGCTTTTCCCTAAGGGCAGAATTGAATTAGAATCTTTTCTTTGTCTGAGTTGAAATATTAAATTAGTCATGCATTAGTGTTATTTTGGGGTTTTACTTGCATGTAAATCATAGAGAACTTGAGGAAACTTCATTGCACGGAGGTGCATCTAACGCTGGGATGCTGATAGGAATGGTTGGACTTGATGATCCGGTGGGTCTCTTCCAACCTGGTTATTCTGTGATTCTATGAAATGTTAACCCTGTCCATGATCCTGGCTCAGTGAGTTATAAAAGTTTTCATAACATTTCTCTAAATGTGTTTCATTTTCCTTTAGGTAGAAAGTGCAGTTCCAGCAATCAGCCCTGTCAGTCCTCGGTTGCTTTCCCTAACTCTTTGCCTGGGAAATCAGCAATTTCCTTTATTGTCAGCTTTTCAATGCACTGGATTTTTTTCCCAGGTCCGACGAGGTGCCATTGGGGCCCAGTGTGGGCTGGTGTTTGCCTATAACAGTGCTTCAGAAAAGTTCCACGCAGAGGAGCATTTCAAAAGATTCGAAAGCTACGACAAATGGAAGCTGCAGGAATTCAAACAGTTTTTAAAAAACAGGTATATGCTGGCTTTTCTATAGGTATGGAAAATAAATGGTATATATGATCCTTGTGCCACTTGAACTACTGAGAATTGTTCCAAATGACTCAAAAATTATAATTGTTACTTGTTTGATTTTAATAAGCGTCAAATTGATGTTTGAGGAAATTATATCTATAGCTGTTGTTTTCAACCTCTTTATTCAAAGGATGGTTTAAAAAGGGATTACAAACTCTCTGCTTGAGGTCCAGATCGCTAACAGAAACTATTAATAGGAAGACTGTATGATAATTACCCTTTAATACTTTCTCAGAACTGTTGCTTAGGAGCGAGGGGAGGTTAGGGACCATGACTGAAAAGTTTTCCTTAGTTTTCTTACCTTGTTTGGGTAAGTTTGATGGAGTTGGGGTTTTGTGCAAGTTTGTTGTCTCTCATCATGTTTGTATGCCAAAAATATTTGGGTAGCATATTAACAGCTTCGCAGTTCCTTTAAATGTCTTCTTCACAAAGTTTGTTACATTTTATACACAGAAGCAGTTGTCCGTTTGATGATTTGGGAGATGATGATCCTGTCGGCTGGTTTGAAGTGGAAGAAGAGTGGGATGAAGTTGATGTCAAAATCCAGCGGTGCAGGATTTCTCAGGTAAGAAACCGTTGGCCCAGTTGCAGTGGGCAGAGGTTCATCTCTGTGCTTTGCATAATGCCAGTTGAGACAAAAATAACTCTTTGTTGTGCAATGAGAACCCTTCCGTATAGAGGTGAACACCAGCAGGTTTCTAGTTAAATATTTCTGTTACACGTTGATCATCTGCTTGCTTTGGAATACAGCTGGTAACTTAACCTGCAAAAATGCTGTAGCTGTGAAGCCACGCAGAATGAACGGAACCGATAATGAATTAACGAACTTTGCAGATGCTTGTGCAGGTCACAGAGCTGTCACTGTGACTATTTTGGAAGTCAGGAGAGTTCAAATTAAGCCTGGATCTTAGGCTCAGTATTTTAAACTTCTGAGGGTGATGGACAGGGATTAAGGCTTGTCCCCACCACCACCTTGCAGCCCCTTTATGTATGTATGTCTCTGTCTTTTATAAGCCAAATTCATACTAACCATTAAGCCCAAAGCTTGTGCTCTCTTTTTATCCTTCTAGTACCTGATGATAAAGTTCTTGTGCACAAGACAAGACACAGCAGAACGGCTTGGAGTTCAGGGCCTGAGTGTCCTTGGCTATCTTCGGCCAATGCGCAATGAGCCCAATAGGAGCATGAGCTGTTTGCAGTGCAGGAATAATGATGCTGATACTGTTTGTGGCACGACACTTCTCCTGAAGACACTTCATTTCATCCAGCAGCTGGCACAGGACCTGGTATTTTTGCTTCTTAGTTCGTTTTAAGCATGCATTCGCTAAAAAAAAAAATTCGTTTCAGAATGCTATTTTTCAGTGTATACTTACTGAAATTGACTAGGAATATGCCTGTTTTGAGTCCAGAAGAGAGTTAAGAACAATTTTCAGTATTATTACAATGCTAGGTGAAATAGATGCCAGAGAAGGATGCTTTGCTATTTCTGGAGAAAGCATGGGGAACAGTGCTTAGACAGAGAGCTGGAAGAGATGCGTAGATAATAACATGTCCTGTTTTTCATAGTTGTGCAGTCTTTCCCTCTGTGAAGGGGAAGATTTCAGCGTGAGCTGCAGGATCCATGGAATTCACGTTAGCTGCATATTTATAGGAAACCATGCTTCTTTAAGCCTAGTGCTCAGGGATTTACTTTTTATAAATGTGTTCTGTTTAGAGTTAATTTTCCGATCCTGCCTTTTCTTTTGCCTTTCTAAGGTTCAACAGAAGGAGAGTGGATTGAAATACAAGTCATTTTTAGATTTCATGGGCCTTGATTTGCAGGTGTTCTGGAATTTTTACAATAAACTTCACCAAAAGTAAGTCACTTCTTCACTGTGTGGTGAAGCACTGATCTCTGTGTGTGTATGTGTAAATACACTTAGTTTTGGTGGAGCAACGTCTTCCTGAACTACATCATTTACATAAATAACGTTTTCCTGCTTCTGCCATATGGATTTTCAACTGTAATGTTGTGTAGAAGCTTGAGATGTAGATTAATCTAGCTGGTAGCTATACTTTTTTTGACTATCTGTTCACTACTCTGTGTTTTTTATGTGTCTGAGTGAGAGAGACTTTCACAGCATTAGCTATTTGAGGCAAAAGAGCTTCTTTTCTAGTGTTTGCTTCTGTTTTATGTTTTCTTACAGCCCAAGGGAGGAATGTATCTATGCTCAAACACTGCTGTTGCAGCTTCTCCAGAGCTGCTTCGCTGTACTTGCTGGAGACAGTAAAACTGCTAAACCTCAAGAAATTTCTCAGAGCAAAGCATCTGGGCATGCAGAAGCTGCAGAAGAGCTTTATAGACATCTGTGTGAAGGTAATTGATATTGAATATATCGACTGCTCTGCCTGTATGTTACAGTAGTGACAATTTGGGAAAAGGTATTTATTCCTAGAGGCCAGGTCAGCTCCTGTTCCTTTGTCTCTCCTTCAGGTTAAAGTGTGTTAATCAGTCTGTCACAGAGAAACTTTCCCTGACCCTGTGGGCTTATAACTTTCTGACATGTGATTTGGAAAGAGCAACGTGTCACCTGCCTGAACCAGCAGGGGATGTGATCCTGTAACTGGGATATTACTGGGGATCATTTATATCTGACATTTTATATAAATAGGAGCCTGTCAGGTTTACACAAACACAGGGAATGTTCTGGAGCCAGTGAAGGGAATGGGAATTACACATTAGATTTCACTGGATGTAGGATGGCATCCTCTTCATTCAGGTTTAATTATTTTGTTAATTACTTAACAGTCTCCTTAAAAGCAAGGTAAAGATGAATCAGATTATTTATTATTAGCGCTGACAATTGTCAAATCTTAATGTTCCCAGAATGGATTTACTCAATGAATGAATAAATCTTTAGAAAAGAGGAATTTAAGTTTCCCACATTTTCTGTGTGTATAATGGGAATCGCTGTGTAACGCAATGAATTCAATTATACCTCTAATGTATTAGATGGAGTATTAATTTCAACTTGTAATTTTGTTTCCTTTTTGTGTGAGCAGTAGTGGATATGGGGGACAGTAACTTCATGCCACTGAAAATGCTAAAGGAGGAAGTTAAGAACACCCTACTCAGTGGAGCAGCAATCTTTTTCCCAGATAGACAGACCAGGCGACAGCAGCTCTTCACCATGATGGTAAACAATTACCTGAGAAATTGATTGTTCAGTACTTGCTTTCTTTATGCAGAAAAGAGCACTAATCTGAGTTCTTGTCAAATATTGTCTACTTCGTCCCATTGAAGTAATTTTTCTTTGCCTCTTTTTACCCTCCCCCTTCTCTCTCTCTCTGCAGCTTAAATCAAAGAACGAGGAGCTCACTCTGCCTTTCTTACCAAAAATGAATAGTAGAACGCAGAAATTAGAATTCTTTCTCACAGAGGAGGGAAACAGAACATATCATAAAAATAAATCTTTTTCCTTTTCTAGAAAAACATCACAGAGCAAGAACATAAGCAATCTGTACGTCTTGCCTTCAAGTCCTTGTGTACCTACTTCAGGTAAGGGGTCTTGAAACTGAAAATAGTTGTCTGATACTCATATCTGTTAAGATCATGTTTAATCCTCTTTAGCAATGATATTCCTCTGGAGAATAATTCTCCAAAATAATCCACTGTCCTTGCTTTAGAAGAGAGAAGACAGCTAATTAATGTATTTGTTAACTAAATAGCTACAGAAAACATTGTCCAGTGGTAACAGTTGGTGCTAAAGTCACATTATATTGGTCATAGGCTTCTCCTGGGCTGTCTTCCCATTGTTTAAGTGATTGCTTATGGCTGGTATTGATTTATTCAGTTTGGAGTCATCGGAACCCAAACACTTTTGATTTTCATGGTAATGATGGAGTGAGATCTCCATGGATGTGTCACAAGGAGAGCTTGATTTGTGTTTTGGAACTTTGTTGCTTGTGGCTAGTTAGTGAGAAGATCTTTGTTTTCTAGTGATCAGGATCCAGGCGGGCTCTTATTGTTACCAGAGAAAGGAGTTTCTGCAAATTTTGACATAAATGAAGTGCTGTCAGTCATGGATACGCTGCTGCTGGTGGCAGCAAGAGAGGTAACTGTCTCTGCACTGTTGCTTTTCCTACTTTTCAGCCGCGATTCTTGTATGTGCTCAAACATGATATGGATGCCTGAAATGTATGCTAAAGAACAAACTTTCCTCCTGGATTTAACTATTCATGGCTATTCATAGAATCACAAAACTGTTTGGTTGGAAAAGGCTTTTGGGATCATCGAGTCCAACTGTACCTGTCCACTACTAAACCAGATCCATGTTCAATGCTGTAGGATTTGGTTTTCCAGCCAATTGAAATGTTTTCCTCTAAGCATTAACATTTCATAATAGTGGAGTAAGTAAATTGTAAGATGAAGAATATTTCTATAGCATTAAAAATACTTTGCAACACCCTGTCAACACTGGGAAACAGTAGCGATAATTCCGTATTGAGAGGTTTGAACTCATCATGCCCCTAAGGGAGGGATAGATGGAGGAGCATCCTTTGCACATGCAGAAAAAATGTGCTGAGGACATCGGGTGACTCATACGTAGCCATTTCTACTTAAAACTGATTTACGACAACAAAATACATGAGTTGCTTCATGGTGTTAGGAGCCGCGTGTCAGCTGTGTTTAATCTTTCTTGCGGGGTGAGTGGGAGGATAATGTCCATCACAGTCTGCTTAGTTCACATTGCATGTCATTCTGCAGCAAAGAGGATATCCTTTTGTTACCTTCTTTATTTTTCAGTGTGAAATGATGATGCTGGATGTTGCACAGCAAGAGAGCGGCACGGTCTTGTCTTCCTTATTCTGGTCTGTTCAAGGTAGCCTCCTTTCCTGGTGCTACCTGCAGCTTAAGGGTGGCGATAACGCAGCCAAGGATCTTGCAGTAGAAATACTTAGAAACTGTAAGTGCTGGGGTTGAATACAGAACTAAACGTGGTGTCATGCAGAGATTTAAAATGTGATTTGGCAGACAGCAGTGTAATAAGGGTTCACCTGGAGCTGCCCGAGGCGTGCTCGTAACTGTCACAGCATTTCTGATCTCTCTAGGAAGGAATTTGGAGGCATATTGAGCAAATTAGAATTTTAGCCATACCGATAATTTTATGTTGGAAGAGTCATCAGAAAAGCTTCCAATAAGCTTTGGCGGTTAAATACTGAAAAAAAAAAAAAAGTAATTAAAAAAATCCCCAAACCATTACGGGCGTTAGTTTGAACATTTTTGTTTCTTTAGATGGCCCTTATTTTGATAAGATCCTCAGCAGTGATCTGTATTTCCTTAGCTCTTGGTAACAGCAAGAAGAAAGGAGCTCGCTGAAGATGCTGGGCACTTCTAAGTGGTGGTTTGCTACAGCATTCTGGGTTTTCTGCTTCTTTTTTTAACGCAGCTTAGTATTGAGGAGTTTATTGGGCCAAGCACTTAATGGAGGTGTAATTTTATGTAAAATTGTTTATGTTATATTATCTTTGTTATTGTGTATAAATAAGTTTGTTGTGTTCCTCTCTTACAATTAAAAATGATGTGAGACTGTAGCTACAGATGATTAGCTTTGCTTCCTTTCTAAGCTGGGTTTCTTAGCTGTGTAGGAAAGCTACTGGAAACACTGAGATTGTTGCAACAATCTTGAAGTGTTTGATAAAATTATTCTTCAGTCATCTTTTTTTTTAATTGCCATTGATAAGTATGACTTGTTTCCACAATAGAAATATCACAGAAAGCTTCTCTGAACTGTATTCACCCGAGTGTCTCTGCTTTGGGGCAGCAAATGCCTTTCCTTCCCCTCCTTGTGCACATCACCACGCGCTTAAGTGTTTGATAAAACAGGTTGTGGTAGCAAATCCATAAGGTGGCTATTAAGGGTTTTTTTTCTCTTTAGATGTGGGCCAGTTCCTGTCAAATATCAGAACGATTTTGCAGTCACTTTTATCTCATTATAGTGGCAAAACAATAGTAGAAAAAATAAGTAACTCTGTCTTTGCTATGGCAACTCGTCAGCTGGTAAGTGAACGCTGGGATTCTGTACTATTCCTGGGTGGCCTGGCTGCAGTTATGTGCATTTTCATGAGACCTGTATTTTCTCCTAGGTCATCTTCCTGCTGGACTTCTGCACTTTAGACATTCCACACTGTGCTCTGCTACAGGGATTCAGCACTTTGATAGAACCACTGAAAAGCCTTTGTTCTGAGCCTCATAAGGTAACAGGCCCTGTTAAGTACGGGGAAGCAAAATTGCGAGAAAAACGTAGAAAACTCAGGTGATTCTGTTGGTTCATGTTTGAAGGGTGCTGGAAAGCTTCTAAAAGCGTAGGCTGTGTAATGAAATACTGAGTGAAGGACTAGAAATGTTATCTGTACTGATACGGAAGAAGAGCAGTGTCCAGAAAGCCTAGAAGGCCTATGAGCAAAGTGACCAGAAAGTCTAGGATGAAGGGATTCTGAGGATGAAAGAGGAAAATAAATTAAAAATAGCACGTGCTCAACTTTTTTAGCTTCATTGCTTGTGGTGATGCAAAGAAAGTCTGGGTGTCTGCAGTGTGGATGTTTCAGTCTGCGTTAGTCATCCAAGCTGTCTGTTATCATCGAGAATTGTAGGCCCCTCTGAGGTGAGGCTGTCTCCTCCCTGGGTAGACTAGATGAATTTTGCTTTAGAAGTGCCTCTGCATGATTAACAAGGGTGCCTTTAACTAGTTTAGGTGTAAATCAGTGCTGTAACCTCTTAAATGCCACCTTGTGCGTACATCTGGCAGCTTGAAAGTGTAGGCACAAAAATCTAGTGTGGTAACTTTCTTTCTTTTAAATGCTTTACATTTGTATCTCAAGAATACATTTTTGTTCTACAGATGGAAATGGAAGGCTGGCAGCAAGAACAGCCTGTAGTATTGCGAACGTGGACGATGGAATCCCCTCATAACTATGAAAATAATTGCCATGAGGTCTCAGTCTTCCTGTGCCATGGGGCAACTTACTTTGAGGTGGAATTTGATGACAAATGTGAAACTGAAAGGAGGTAATTTAATCTTGTGTGTGCTTTTGGTTATTTATTTTGCTTTCTTTAGGCAAAACTGTTGGCTTTGTTTCTCTTGGTAGCAAATCAGGCATATGCCAGATATTAAAATAAGCACCCATTGCCAGTTCTGAAGGGTTGGGAAAGTTCTGGAGCTGTGTTTGCTGAGACAAACGTTGCCTTGAAACGTGAAATCAGCTCCTTAACAGCCCCGTGAAGCAGCGCAGGTGTGGTTCAGAGAGATGTGACAGGGTACACGGAGATGCTGCACTTGTGAAAGTCCAAAAGCAAACATTTTCCCGCAAAACTTAAAAAGTAACTTTGGAAGTAACGAATTGCAATTTTCACAGGTATGATTACCTGGAGTTTACTGATGCCAGAGGTGCAAAAACTCGTTACGATACAAAGGTTGGCACTGAGAAGTGGCCCAAGGTGAGCACCCTTAAAATTCTGAACCAAGTGATATATCCAATCTTAAGAAATTATTATGATTCTTGTGGAAAACCTCTTGTCTAAAAGAGTGCGTGCAACCACATGTGTGTGTGTGTGTGTATTCCCTCTTAAAGGTGGGGGCAAGGGGTGAGGGAGAGAGTCTGTGATAAAGGGAGTGAATGAATGAAGGTTCCCTCTTCGTTGCTGTTATGAAAGGAACAATCAGTCAAAATGAAAAGTAATAATCACATTTAATTGCCATTAACTAAATGAGTAGAACTTACCCTGCCCTCGTGATTTTTTACCTCCCGAGACAAGCGTAGTGCTCCTTGTGGCTGCGCTGTCTCTTCAATGACACCCACTCTAATGGCATGCTTTAATTGTTTTATGGCTCCAGCTTCTAAAGCTGAATCATCTATAAAATTCCTCATTAAGCTGTTGAGTACAAGTTTTGCCTGCTTAGTGTTGTGGGTTTCTCATTCAGATGGTGGGGGAAATTAAGAGCTGTTATGGACAGAACATAATACTGAGAAATCACAGTTGCTGAAGGAAATTCATTACCCTGAAACGTCTTCCTGTCATGTACATTTGGCAAAATGAACTGTTTTGTTGCTCTGTAGAAAGTGACCTTTAAGGCTGGCCCACGGCTGCAGTTTCTCTTTCACTCTGACAGCAGTAATAATGAGTGGGGCTACAAGTTTTCCGTCACTGCTTATGGCCTACCAGATGTTGCCGTTTCTTGGGGCTTGGATTTACAGCTTCTTGTATCCCGACTGATGGGGCGCTTGGCTTCCCGAAGTATGGCACTGAAATCGCTCCGAGGTGAGTGCACTTAATGGCTCCAGGAGTTGGGGTGCCGTGTCAAAAGAAGATACGAGGACCTTGCATTTCACATCCGCTGTGAAAATAAAGCTCCTTCTCGATTTCCCTCTTGACTGAGGATGGAAGATTTGCTGTATCGCTGCCTGGCAAAGTTTGTCATTGAGCTGTAGCCGTTTTTTACGCTCTGTGCAGCAAGCCTGACCGCTGTTCCGCAGAACCACACCGCGATTTTTCTAATAGTCAGAAATCAGTGCTAGGAGAGGTGGACACCTGAAAGTAATCACACTGAGCTGAATTACATTTATGAAGCAATATCAGAGTTTGCCCAACTGAATCAAGTTTAGTTAATTCCAGATGTTAAGTCCATGGGATTTGGGCTATTGAAGATAAGTGAAATACAAAATGTGAGATACCTTATGGAAACGAGCGAGCGAATTGTCTGTTCTTTCATTTCAAACCCAGAATGCTTCTAGCTGGCTTCCTAAATCTGAATTTGTTCACCACTTTAGAGAAATTCCACAGAGCTAAAGAGTTGTTACTGCAATCGGGTGTTCAGTACTTACCTTGGAAAACCAGGCAGGTACTTAACTGTGAATTTAAGGAACTAATTGGGGTGTTCTTACCATAGAATATTGTCTTGCTTTGTTAATATGAACAGGCTTACGTATTGCAAATTGTTAGGAGAAAAAAACTTTTTAACTCTCTTGCAAACTGAGGAGTTTCTATGCTTGTAAGTACAGCAAAAATGTTTAAAGTCCTTTCATAAAGGAACACAATGTCACTATGAGATAAGGTATTGATTCTGTCATTAAAGAAAGGCTACATTTGTTTTCTGGACCACATTAGAGAAACAGAAGCCAGAGACTGTTGTTAAATTACTTGGTCAGTCTGTTTCCATTACCTGTTTTCATTAATCTATAAAAGTGAACGCAAATATTTTTTAACTGAAGCATCTGTTCTGAATTTCTTGCAGAATTAGGTAGCGAAGCAAATTCGCCTCCTTTGAAAGTCACATCAGTTCTTAATTCTCCTCTGTGGAAACCTGTCTTCAGGCACCAGATGTGTCCTGAGGCGCTGCCGGGAGCCAGTCGGGGCAGTAAACTGCGCCAAGATGATAAAGAGGTTTGTGCATTCAGACTTAATTGCTTGATATGTCCTTGAGCATATGCTGTTGTGCTGCTGTTGTCATAACTTGCACTGTTGAATTCAAGTATCAAGGGGAGAAAATCTTTCTGTACTTTTATTTGGTTTCCGTTTTTATGGAGTCGTAGAATGGTCGGGAGGGGCCTTCAAAGCGCGTCCCGTTCACCCCCAGCCACGGGCAGGGGTGTCCCTCACTAGGGCAGGCTGCAAGTTGACTTAACGGGAGAAATGAGCTGCAACAAGTTTTCTGGTAACATCAAAGTAAATGTTTTCTGGCACTCTTTCCAGGCTGGGAGCTCGCACCAAGACGACTGCCGTAACTTTCTCCTCGAGTTTGCAAAATCAGATCCTGCCCAGGAGTTCAGTGGGCAAAAATCTGACCTTTTCAAAGGACTCATACAGGCATGTAAAAAACAGACCCCAAAGACAGATATAGTTGCTGGTTCTGCTGTTGATCAAGCTGTGAACTCAACGTTTGCTGCTTTGGTGTATCTCACTCCAGATTTATATGAGAAGCTTCAAAAATATGGTAACTCTAATATTAGACTCTCTTAATAATGAAGAGTTAAAGTTTGTAAAAGGCGTCTTCAGTTTATAGACTTTGAAAATCCAGTTTAGTCTGACATTTGAAGTAAGGTGTTCTGTACAAGAAGTCATCATTTCAGTAGACTAGGTGAGCCTTATCCTAGAGTGTTTATTTTTTAGTAATATATGCTTTTATCTTCAGATAAAGGACTAATAACCATAGTAAGCCACTGTCTAAGCCTTGTGAGGATAAACCCAAAGAGAGCAATGATGGCCTCTGGGGTTTTAATTCAGCATAATGTAGCTCCCAGTAATTATTTTTTCTTTTATAATTTTCCACTCTCATTGTATCTTTTCTAAAAAGGCAGCATCAACTTCTGTATGTTTCTAAATGTTGGGAGTGGAGGAGGTGTGAAGTACCTCCCAAAATGTTAAGCTGTGGAAACCAACTATGACAGCTTCAAAACACCTATTTTTTAAATATGTAGTTTTAATTTTGTTAAATAAAAGGTAATGTTTTGCTTTTAATTTGTCTAATGTCCACTGTATTAGAATTTTTATATTTTCAGTAGGTAGAATGAATTAACTGAATCCATCCTTCCATTAAGAGTATTAATATGTTTGAAGTACTGGATAATAAGGTGTTACTTTGTTTGGAAGGGTTTCGTTTTAGGCTTTCACTTTCTATCACCTCCTCCATTTTGAGCTGTAAAGTTATGGGTAAAAATGATTGACTCGAAGACTGACTTAGTGACTAAAGCAGTTATTGTCTTGAGTCACTTTGTGTCTGACAACTGATCTGATTTTCTGAGTAATATTGAAAACGGTGGTAGAATGTTAATGAAGGGACAAGATCCTTCCTACTGTTGCATCAATAGCTTCATCTCTCATAATTGCTGGGGCAGACACATTTCAGGACCCATCAATTAAACTGTAAATCACCTAAAAGGTTGGACTGGATTATCCCTGAGGTCCCTTACAACCTGGCATTCTGTGATTCTGTGATGTGAAGTACAAGCAGTGCTGGAAAGAAGGAAAAACCCAAACCAGATAAAGAAATTGGGGAATTTCCTGAATAGGAATGTCCTTTTCTCCATAGTCATTGTCAGGCAGGTTTTGATGGAAACTGTTTTGGTCTTTAATTTCAGTAAGCTGGTATTGAAAATCCACTCCAGGAATTCAGTCATAAAGCAAAAAGGGAAAAATGGAAAACTATTTCTATCTATAGAGGCTCGAGTTAATGCTAAGCATTTCATTATTCTGATATCAGTTTGTTAGTAATATTTGCATGTGTAGGGAGAGGTTTTTATTTTCCATGGCTGCAGGCATCAGTTTGGGGAAGAAATGAGGAAGATGCTCATAATTTAGCTGCAAATAACTCTGTTAAGGTGCAGTTTATGTATTTAAAGCATATGAAAGTTGGCAGATTTTATTCCCTGTTTTTCTTGCAGGCATAATTCCAAGTATTTACTAAGAGATGAAAAGAAGGCTTTAGCATAATTTTAGTTAAGTAGTCAAGTTGTGTAAAAATGGAGCTGTAAATAAACGGGTCTCTTCTTTCTCTCGTTTCCAGTCAACAGTGGAGGCAAGGTGTCTTTGAGTGATGAATTTGCACAAGTATATGCCCTGGCTGATTCCATTAGAATATGGATGGTAAGATCCCGCAGGAGGCTGTCTTTTAATGTGATTTACCTTAATATTTGACAATGCGATATTGAGGAGTAGGGTAACCCATGTTTTTCTTCAGTAATCCTAAGTCATCTCTCTTCACTTAGGAGGAACATATATTTGCTTCTCAACTTTGAACTTAGACATTTCAATGTATTCTTACAATCCCCTCCTTCCCTCGGCCGCAGATGTGTCCTCATGAGTATTTAGGACTGTTTGACTCAAAATCGTTATGTTTATGTAATTTTTCAGCAAGGATGTGTGTTACTAGGAAGATTCTTACATAGCAGTTATTGTTCCTTAGAGTATAGCATAGAAAGAAATGTGTCTTTAACATCATTGTCACAGTAATTCAGTGCTAACAGAAAAGGAAACAATTGCTGCTGTGATGAGCAAGAAACTGGCTGCAGTTCAGAGCAGGTTTTTTGCATGTAATTTTCCTTGACACACAAGCCTAATGTCAAGGGCTAGTGTCACGGGCTCAAAAGCTGGTGAGAGGTGTCCATGTCATCACCCGCAGCTGTGGAAGATTAACTTTCATTTGGATTTCACTAGTCTGCAGGAGATTCTAAATGCTAAAAACTGTGAGGCCTTCAAGAACAATTAGTTTAGTCTATGGCCCACTTCTCTGCTGCTCTCGTGAGCCTTTCAGATGTGAGCCGGTCAAACGAACTGTTCCGGTATCTTGCAACATCCTCCCTCGTCTTCCTTGCCTGCAAGAATTCCTGGCAGTGTGATGCACTAGAGATTTGATGAGTGCAGATGCACGATAAGATGAGTAGTTGCATCATACCTGTTGCGTGACGGGTGATTTTTGCATTTGAAGGTACTCGCTAGGGAGATGATATGATGCTTTTTGACTTCTCTGATAGTTTAGGTATTGCTCTTTTAAACTACTGGGTGTTTTGTCTTGCAATAGGGAATAATAAATACTGTCAACTGTTCCCGAGATTAAATTCCTTTAATGCGATGCAGTCTTCATGCTGCCTTGCTGTATAGATAAACAGGGAGAGTCTTGTTTTAACTCTTTAAACATCCTGTCTACAGTTGGAAATGAAGCAGAAATCCCTGATGGGTAGGGGAAATGATACTGAGGAGAAGCAGAACACAGAAGTCAGTGAGGTGAACCCAGAAACTCTTGGTAAGTGTTACCTTTCCAAACATACAAGCATTCCAGGTAGTTCTGTAAAGCACTGCCTTGTAGATCTTAGACATTGTTTTTGCTGAAAAGGTACATTGGCACCTGGATTTACCTTTTAGTACCTTATGAGATAAACTGGCATGTATTACATGAACCATTTAGGATCCTGTTCTGCTGTTCTTCACAGAAAATAGTGCATGAGAAAACGCTACAGGGTGTGACTTCTCACTTGGGTCACCTGGTCCTGAACTTAGGATCATCTATTTTTGTAAATAATTGTTACCACCATTAACTGATGTTAGAGTAGTGGTTGATGCTTATTTGAATAAAATGTATTTTCATTGACTACCGTGTGCTTCACGTGGTCCAGCATGATTATTCAAATTTTGCATTTGGAAATTTAGAATTAAGTAACCAATAGTGTCATGATCAATATCATAAGAAAACCACTGTTTTCCAGCTGTCTTGGCTTAGAAGAAAAAAGATAAATCACTTTCTGGAGTTCTGTTGTCATGCTTATAACTCTTTCAATTTTTATGCTGCAGCAAAACTTTGTATGCAGAAGAGTCTTTTGTTACTGAATTTTTTGCCTGCGAGAGCAAAAATGAAGGATTCTGCTTCAGACAGTTCGGAAGCCCAAGGTACTGGTGACGTCCAGCAGTGTGTCAGTGATAAATGCCAAAGAAAAGGGTCTGTGGTGGACACGGACTTCCAGGCAACACAATCGTTGGCTTCCAATGGAGTAACTCATCCTGTTTCAAAAGACGGGGCTCCAGTGACGCAGCCTGATACAAAGATTAAACAAGTTCCAGAGCCCCTTCAAACAGAAGCGTCTACATTTCCTAGTAAGCCTGCTGAGAATACAGTTTCACAGCAAGAAGAGACATCATCACCTCCTTCCACTCCCACACGAAAATCTCAGTTCAGCCGTGGAAGACTAAGGCTGCTGTCTTTCCGATCAATGGAAGAGCCAAGGCCTGTGCCGACTGTGAAGGAGAAATATCCTATATTGAAAAATGCATTAGACTTTATTAAGGATCAATCACTTTCACATGAAAGGTAAGCAAATTGAAAATGTTGTCCGTTACAACATGCAGAAACTTGTCTTCGGGGCTCTTCAGGTGGAGTAAAACACCTTTTAGCTGTAAGATAGCATTGAAAATCAATTTGTAAATCAATAGTTGTCAAATTTATGTATCAAATTCCATTGATTCGCAACCACATGGGGACTCAGAGAGAGTACTGTTTCCTTTAGTTCACTTCTATTATGAATTATCCCCCACTGCAGCTGCAGCGTACCACTGCTGAAAGAGAGCTGAAAATTTAGATACCAAACTCTCGTTTGACTACTCAAACACTTCTTGAATTGTGATTTATTTGGGTCATTTTAAGCACAATGTTTTGAAGTCCTCATAGGTGTTTTTTGCTCTTCTTAGTGTTTTAAAGGTTCTTGCCTTGAGAAAAGCTCAAGGGCAGAGTATTGTGGAAGTGCTCAAGACAATCCGCCAGTGCCTCGACTCACTCGGGCAGCCGCACTGTTTTCATCCGCCGTGTGTACTTTTCCTCTTAGAACTTCTAGCCTGTCAGAAAGATTTTACAAAGTAAGTAATTATTTAGATGAGTCTCAGCCATGTGATTGAATGTCTTAGTCCTTGTATTCTCCCAGTCGTGTGTATTGAAAACAGTAGAAAGTTATTGTTTTTTAATCCATGTGGATAATAAAAGCAGGGCCTGAGGATTAGTTTTGAGGCTACTGTGTGTATCTTGCATAATAATGATTATTTTGAAGTGGGACTTGCTTGTGCAGCTGCTCGTGCCACTGGGTGTCATGCGGTTGAATCACAGTGTGGATACCTAAAACATCTTTATGGTTCCAGCCGAAACAAACCAAACTCCAAACGATTGTGGAGTCTTCAGTTATTGCTAGAGCTTAAGTTCTGGTCTAGTTCTAGGTTGATTTCTTTCTGTCATCCTACCAGTTGTGGGGAGTGGTTAAAAGATTGTCTGCAGAACCTGCTCAAACCGTAGCAGTGAATCCTGGACTACTAAACATAGTCTTTAATTTCTAGCTACTTCGGAAACTTGGAAGGCTGTGGTGCTGAGCTACATAAAGAGATTCGAGAGTCCTACTATCAGCTCGTTCTGTTCCTAGTGAATTCTGTGAAGGGATTTGGTGCTATCAGTGACAGGTAGAGTGCATTGCTTCCATTACTTATGTGAACATTGCGGTTTTTTCTGCTTTTCCTCAGCTCTTCCCTTCTCACTCATTATTTGTTGCTTAATGTCTTGAGTTTGACTATATTTTGCATTGTTTTGCAGAATTAAATAAGAAACCTTGATCTCGTGATCAAAAATGCCAAGTTACCTTCGTATTAGCACTGTGCAATAAAGCACAATAAATTTATCAATGTTAAAACTTTGACTTATTATGGCATTTTGTAGTTCTAATTCTGCAATGTGTTTCTGAAGCTTAATAGTAGAATACTAGAAATAGCAAATTTATTGTGGAATACTTTGGCGAGAGCAAAGCCACAATAAATACTGCAATTCTGCAACCATGCTTTTTTGTTAAAGCTCATGTTTTTGTAGCATCCTAATTGGGATTGTTGGGATTTATAGCCAGGTGTCCTAAAGAAATGAGAATTTTCTGACTGTAATGTATGTTTCCCTGCTGATAACTTCAAAGTCCTTTGTCTGCTTTCAACTGAACTTGGCAAAGGTTTCAAAGAGAACAAGTTTCTGCAAATATTGAGGAAGTGTTATGCTGCAGAGAAGAGACAGAGCCTCTTGCTAGTGCTCAGGCAATGGCATAAGCTGTCTCTCAACTGATCCGTAACAGATACTGTCTTTATTTCAAATCGTGCTGGCCATGCTTCTTGCTAAATTGTGTACATTTGTGCCTTAGTAAACCTGAGTTTCTGTCACATCGTTGGTTTAGTGTATGGTAAAGCCTGGGATCAATGATTGTCCTCCTCTTTGTCTCTAGAGATACAATTTCAGCTTTAGGTTCCAGCAGTCATGCTTCGTTGTCTTGTTTTTTATTTAGATCATTGCTTCCTGCCTTATCCTGCGTGCAGACAGCTCTCCTTCACCTTCTGGATATGAGCTGGGAACCGAGCGATCTTTCCTTCTTTGTTGAGATTCACTTACCAAATCTTCTTATGACGACGTCACAGGAGAACATAAGCAGTCATGACAGTGTCATCTGGTGAGTCAGGAAGAATGCAGCTTTCACATGGTGCTGACTGCTAATACCATTTTTACCAAGAAAGGCTCCTGAACTTTGTGCTGGAACAAGCAGTAAAAATACTACTCGCAAGTATGGCAGAATTTTGGCCCAGTATCCAAAGGCTTAACTGAAGTATTTGAAGACTTTTGCAATGTTACTTAGTAGTGCAAAAACTAGTAAAATCTAAGCTTTAACCTGGTTAGTGCTGGAGCATTTCACTCGTTTAGCAGTGTAGGAGGTAGATAGGTAATGCTGGTTCTTGTCTTGATAAATATAAAACTTTTTAACATCTGCATGTTTCGTTAGTGGTTGTACTTCTCAGACGTGAGTAAAGGTCAAAACGACTTAAAAATTTCTCATCTAGGCATCAAATTTCTCATTTTGGGCATTACCCAAAGCAGTTTTGTTAGAGTGGGGTTTCCTAATTTTGCATTATGCTCCCCATATGTACATAAGAAGTTGTCGCAGAGGCAAGAGACAGTAGTCTGGCTGTATAATTATTTATTAACCCAGTGAGCCAGAGTTCTCGCTGCCCTGGTTGTATTAGCGTGCTTATGGCCCTTTGTTCTTTAAAAAAAAGAAGTATCCCAAGCTATATTAGAGGGAAGCCCAGTTGCATGCAAACTTAAATGTTGCCCTTGCTTTTCTTTCAGTCAGTGGAGTGAAGAAGATGAAATTGCAGACTACAAGCAAAACTGCGAGTGGATGGATGAATGTCAGGATGTGATGTTTGAGACATGGTATGAAAAGATAGCTCAAGCTGACCCAGAGAAGCAGAGAAAGGTGATGACCTGATTTACTGATTTATCTTAAAGGGGCAATTAGGAGAGTGTCAAAAACTTTAAGGAGAGAAGGGAATCTGGCTCAAACTGATTTTGGTTAAGTTGGATCTCTGGCTGCCTGTAGGCCTTCAGGTGTCTAAAACGATTAAAAGAACCCCGTCCTTTTTTTGATCAGAACTGTTGTGCTTTCTGACTAAAAAGAGCTTTCTCAAAGTCAGAGAATACTCAAGGAAATTGTGGCTATTTATTGCTCCAGATGCACATGTTTGTGGCTCGTTACTGTGACCTGTTAAACGTAGATATATCCTGCGATGGCTGTGATGAAATCGCACCATGGCATCGGTACCGCTGTCTGCAATGCAATGACATGGACCTGTGTAAAACCTGCTTTCTTGGTAAGAATCATTTTAAAAAACCCTTAAAACTCTATACTTGAAGGCAAAATAGCATCTTCTAGATTATACATAAAATGAAGTGAAAGACTATGAATGAAAAGATGTTTTAGGCACTTTAAACTTTCCGTTTCCTAATCTGAACGTGACCGTTAGCAAAGATCCTTTAGCAAAAAGGATTCACAGAGGAATCTTAAAATACTTCTTTACAGGTGGAGTTAAACCCGAAGGGCATGAGGATGACCATGAAATGGTTAACATAGAGTACGCCTGCGATCACTGCCAAGGGGTTATCATAGGTCGGAGAATGAACTGCAATGTGTGTGATGACTTTGACCTCTGCTATGGATGCTATTCTGCAAAGAAGTACTCTGAGAGGTATGAAATGCATAATTTTCTTCCTCCACTTCACTGGGCAGCAATAATTGGTGACTCCGTAGTGTCAGTTGTTCTTATGTCGCTTCCTATAAGGCTGTACCAAACATCATCAGAACATCTGGTTGGTGTCCTTCAGGGAAACATAACAAATATAGGACCAGTTTAGCAAAAGCTTCTGCAGTTTAGAAAGTCTTAAGTCCCTTTGGAGCAATTATGAGGCCCTGGCCCAGGTTGTCCAGAGAAGCCGTGGCTGCCCCATCCCTGGAGGGGTTCAAGGCCAGGCTGGATGGCGCTTGGAGCCCCGGATCCAGTGGGAGGGGTCCCTGCCCAGGGCAGGGGGTGGGACTGGGTGGTCTTTGAGGACCCTTCCAACCCAAACCACTCTGTGATTCTCTGAACTGTTTTGTAGCCGTGGCTGTGAATGTTGCAAAAAGAGAGTTAGTCATCAACCCAGAATGAGAAGGCAGAAGAGATGAACAGCACTGTGGCTGGACAACATAGGCTTCGATGCCTGACATCAAAGATCTTTAAAAATTTAATTTCTAGAGCAGCAGCTCTCCTGATGATTCAAGTTTTGTTAAATGGGCATTTCTGAAGTCAGTGAGGCTCTGACAGTTGCAGGTCTATAATGTGAGACTCTGGAATGAGTTGGGATTTTCATAGTTTCCTGTCTTGTGTTACTGACTACATCGATTAGCAAGAAAGTGGCTACATTTCAAAATTATGTACCTCCTTCTTTCAGTCACTTGCCCACTCACAGCATCACGGTGTATCCGATGGTGACCATCCGAACCAGTGACCGGCAGAGGCTCATCCAGCCGTACGTCCACAACTATTCCTGGCTGTTGTTTGCAGCGTTGACTCTCTACAGCGCGGACCTGGCAAATGGGGAGGAAGTAGAAGGAGAGAAACTGGATCCTCGGGTCCTCAGTCATGCCAGAGCTCTGCAGCAGCAGTGCATCCAGCTCATCGGAGACTGCTTGATGAAAGCGCAGCACGGAAAAGGTGAGTCAGCCCCTTCTTCACTGAAACAATGGGCTCTAGCGAGTGTTAGAGGGGTCTGTGATTGCTCACTTTGAAATTTCCAAAGGAAAGGGGAAGCTACTGTGTACTTCACTGAACATAACTGTTTATAGAGAAAGCAAATGTGGAACGGGTGTCACTCAGGGTCACTGGAACATGGAAAATAGGGTGCTTGAGAAAATTAGTTTCATGCTTATATAAATATTGAAGACAACTTGGCAACTCTTGAGTTGTTTTTTTTTCCATCTTGGATGTTGTAAAAGGGATCAGTCAATCTAGTTTTGTGTTCCATTACTGACGTGTTACTGACAGCTGAAGGCCTTGGAGGAAAGCAAATAACTTGGTGGAAAATGTTTTTTTGTTCTGGATCTCTCAGCAAGATTTTTTTAACCATATTTGTGGTGTGAGTTAAAGTTCTGGGGCTGATGTCGATTTGTGTGGAAATGAGGATTTCTGTGAACTAAGACCTACTACAAAAGGTCCAGTAAACCGGAGACCTATGTTGAACATTTCAACTATTCTAGACTCGAATAAGTTTACTGTTAGCTTTTTTGAGCAGCTCTAGCACAGCTGAAATACCTCTGCCGCTAAATCCTTATGTATCCTAATTGTTTAATCTGTTTGTTTTTAACATGCAGTTCATTGTATAGATATTTAAGTGGTCAGAAGATTGGAAGCTAAGACAAATTTTGTTTACCTTTCGTAATTCACACTGTTGAGAGGTATCTCTAACACTTCTTTAATTAATTGACTTCTACCTTGATCATATCTTTGTGAGGTCAAAAATGTCACTGCTTGTTCATCACAATTATTTAATGGAACTGCATGATTAAGTGAACATCTTTCTGACGGAGCTGGTATTCAAAAGAAGTGTATGAGGGGAGTTTGCAGTTCTCTTTCTAAATGTTTTGGTTCTGCTTTTTGCCTCTCTTACCGTTCAACAGCTAAATAGCTTTTATAACTTTCTTGTTCTCAGGTATGAAAAATTTGGCTCTCCTGGGCATGTTACCAGAAGGTGAATCCTTCTTGGAGAACAACAGTGTTTCAGTCAGTCCTCCCCCAGACAGTGCTCCAAAAAGCCATCCTCGTGACAACGCAGTGAAGGGAAGAGAAGGGAAACCAAGTGCAGGCCCTTTTATGCATTGCAACGTGAGTACCTGTTATTTACAGAACCCCTGATACCAATTAGATGCGTGTTCTTCAGAAGCATAAACGTCCTGTTCTGGCCATGTAACTGAAATAATGATATCACCGGGTCAAACGTTGGGGGGCAAGGGGGCAGTTGTGGGTAGTTCATTTTTATTAGATTCAGTTCATCAAAACTGAAGGTGTCACCTTTTGTTCTTACAAGCAACTGATTCACAAAAGTGTTGGAGGGAAGGAGCAAAGGGCGTTCTTTCTGAAAAGATTGTGATTTCCCATAGTTGTTAGCATTCTTTAGGTAGGAGAATGAGTTTTATACAGTGTATGAAGTCATTACAGTGTGATTTTATGCAAAGAGTTGCAAGCAGTGTAGAAAAATATATTTTCAGTCTATGGAAGCTTATGATGTACACAGTGAGAAATTCTTAACCAATTAAAAGTTTTGCTATTCAAGGAAAAATGTGAAATACAGAGGACTGACACCTTCTTTCCAAGGTTGTTTCTGCAGGTATTAAATTTGATTTTAATCTTTTAGTGCTGTTGTTTTATTTTTAGGGGAAAGGAGATGCTTACAATGCAATCCAGTCTCCTGCAGAAGATAAAGTAGGAAAAGAAGGACGTGAAAGCAAAGCTGCCTTTACAAACAAAGCTGTTTTGAGACAAGAGTCAGGCTTGTCTGTGGATGAGAATGTTTCTCCAACAGGTAAAAGATTCTTTTTCATTTTCCCTGTCACAGAAATATCCATTCACATGCAAAGCAAGCAGCTGTATTTTGTATTCCTAACCCAATTTTATGTATTTGCAAATGTCTTTAACGCAAGCGAGCTGTCTGCTTTGTAGAAGCTTGGCAAGTATTCTGCTTTGAACAAGTGCTGCCTTGCAGGCGATTTAAAGGATTCTGGAAGCTGGAGTAGAATTCTACTGAGATTTATCTATGGATAGATTGTAGTTCCTGTTGATCTATACAGTACTGGGGTATTCTTACATTCTTGGAACCAGAAGTTGAGTGTCTTATTCTATTAAAGGCTAGTACTGTTAAAACTTAAGGTAGTAAAATATGTCTGTCCCTAGTACTGCCCTTTATGTTTTTGAACAGATAGTGTGAACTTCTTTACCTACTCTCTTTTAAACACTTTGTAAAAACTTACTTTTCAAAAGGTGATAACATTTAAAGAAAAGGTTTATTTTATCCTTAGTTTGTAATTATAATAACCAAGCTATCACTTACTACTTTAATTTCTAATGTCATTTGGCGGGGGGGGGTTTCTTCTTTTGTTTTAATTTGAAAAGCAGGTGACTCGCCTCCATCGGATTCATGCCAGAAGCAAGCAGAGAAGGTTCTAATACCTAGCCAGGAGCAGGTTTTTGCCGAGTGCTCTCAGAAGCGGATTCTAGGACTGCTGGCAGCTATGTTACCACCTCTCAAATCAGTCAGTTCTTTTTATTTTCAGTCTGTGTAGTTTTCTAGTTATCACAAATAATGTGAATAAAATCAACAGCAAATTAAGTGTGGGAGGTGGGCTTGTGTTGCTTACACATTCTGAAATGCGCATCAGGATATTGTTAAGGAATGTAAGGGCTCGTTCCTGGCTGGGGGATGGAATTATAATTTATCTGTAAAGCAGTCAACTGTTTACCATCTGTGACGTTTAAACCATCAGCTTAGGTTTACGTGTCAGGTCAGCTTAACAGTTCAACAACAGGAGTAGGAGCCTAGTTTCTCATTTCCTTGTGTCCGATTTGAAAGGGCACAAGGCCAGAAGATTTCTGTATGTGCTATGACTGACACAAAGTCTTGTTTTCCTTCCCTGACTTACTGAGATTTATCTTTTTCCCTAGGGTTCCACAATGTCTTTGATTAACCTGGAACAGATACTCCCACTGATGTTCCAGGTTGTCATCTCAAACGCTGGCCACCTAAATGAAACTTATCATTTAACACTGGGACTTCTGGGCCAGTTAATCCTGAGACTTAAACCTGCGGAAGTGGATGCTGCAGTAACTAAAGTCCTTTCAGCCAAACATAATCTGTTTGCTGCGGGAGATGGGTCTACAGTGCCAGAAGGCTGGAAGACAACTCATCTTCTCTTCAGTCTCGGAGCTGTGTGTTTAGACAGGTGCTTTTTACTTTAAACCTATTAGTTGTTCTGATGACTAAATATCAGTTCTCTTTCACGTGTGCCTCATGCTTAGGGGCTTTTTAGAAAAAATTGGTTAAACCTGTACCCTCATTGTGGGAAGGGCTTGGCATCTACAGCCCTTGTGACAGTGAGAGTCTCTTAATTTGCTCCCAGAAGAAGGCTCTCTGTCAAAGAGTGACTTGATTGCCTGTGTTTACTACGTAGCCTGTTGCAGTGGGAGAAGTTAGGCTTTGAAACTTCAAGGAAAACCAAAATACAGTCCTGTATTTTTTGTATGACATTAATTCTCTCCTGTTGAGTGACCTTCTCTCTTGTGTAGCTTAGGAAAGGAAGAGAGTGTGCCCTGTAAAACTATCAGCAGTGCTGAGTTCTGGATCTGGCCCTTTTGTGTAACAGTATTAGAGAGATTTTTGTATGGTAAAACTTCCCTGGAAGCAAGGAGGGGCCAGGCAGATGTTCCATTTGTTCTTGTCATAGCTCTTGAGCATCCTAACATTAGCATCGTGCTTGTTAAATGTGACAGTGTAATTGCTCATTGTAGCTCTGTTTTATAGGGAGGGTCCATAAGCAGATAGAAAAGCATATGGAATGTAAAGGCAGACTATCCGCACGATCAGCTGACTTTCTCACAAACTAACTGTAGGTCAGGGGGGCCAGTCTTGTTAGATATTTGTGTAGTCCGCAGAGAGAGAGAGCAGATAGTCAGGTGTGTGGGAAATAAACCCCTTGCTGTTGTGCCAGGAACCCCACACTAAAATCGGGAATTAAAGGTGACAGTGTACAAGCACACTTGGATTTGGGACTGTAAAGCCTTTAAGAAAACAGAGCAGTATTTATGCTCTAGTGACCAAGATATGGAATTCTTGCATCAGCTGGCATGAAATCTTCAAATATTTGGAAAAACAGGTACATGTGAGAGCTGCAGCTGTGACAGATGAACAGTGCTACGCTATCTCAAAGAAAATGGTTTCAGGTAAGTCTGTAGCCAGCCCTGCTAATACAGGCTGCTCTTGCTTTTCAGTCGTGTAGGTCTGGACTGGGCCAGCTCCATGGCAGATATTCTTCGATCCTTGAACTCTTCTGCGCAGTGGCATAATGTGATTGCTGCTTTCACCGACCACTGCATTAAGCAGCTGCCTTTCCAGCTAAAGCACACCAATATCTTCACTTTATTGGTGCTCGTTGGGTTTCCTGAGGTAAGTGGCCTATCAGTACTAAAGGAAATGAAATTGATGGAGTTTTTAGGTTTTAGCTCTAAATACTATGGATTTCATCAACTGGGAATGTTCATTATTAGCATTCAAAACACGATGTACGTCAGAGTTCACATCTTTCCACTTGTGCGCAGTTAATGTTTAGCTAATGAAGAATAACACAGCTGGTTTTACCTTGCATTTCTATGAGTGCTGCTTCAAACTATCACGAGAAAACCAGCTTAGTACATTTGAGTATCAGAAAGGGTGTTTTAATACAAGCGAAACAATCCAATCTCACTCTTGACTCAGCCGTCTCTGGTACGTTGCCTGCGTAGCAGCAAGTCGGTTGTTGTAGGTTGTTGTTTATAGACGTGAACTATTATAAAGAGCAAATTCCTGGCAGCGAGCAGGCTGTTCAGCTCAGAAACCCAGTACCAAGTCTTAAGCAAATGTTACCAATAGGAAAGATGACTGAGTATTTACAAATGAGTGGTCCAAATGCTAACTGAAACTTTTGCTGCGATTCCAGGTGCTGTGCATGGGAACTCGTTCTGTGTACTTGGATAATGCTAATGAGCCTCATAATGTGATCATCCTGAAGCATTTCACAGAGAAAAACAGGGCAGTTGTAGTAGACATCAAAACCCGAAAGAGAAAAACAGGTTCTGGCATTTTTATTTTACCAAAGAATCACCGAGGGTTACGGTTTCCTACGGGTACCCAAAGCATACTTCAATGAAACTGTTTTATGCAGGTTGGCTTTTATGGGGTCTATACGCTATTAAAAATCCCTGACGATGAAACCTACCAGAAAACAAGAAACACTCAAAGCAAGATACTGCCTCCTGGGTCTCGTACATTGTAGCAGAGAGGATTTTCTTCCTATTTTTCACATTGTTTAAACCTTCGTTCGGATGAAAGGTTTAACATGCAACAAGTCAGTTGGGTTTCTAGGAGCAGGACTTTCAATTTTGGCATAAATAACCTAATGTTGTGAAGTTAATAAAGCAAAGATTATCCTACGCTTCAGCTGTTGAAGTTGTTTAAAAGGCACTTGGGAAAAACGATAGCTTAAACTGCTTTTTGATATTGTCATTTTTTGCTTTACTGCTGACATCTTAAACAGTAAGATCAGCAAGATTTACTTCATTGTATCGATTGCAGGTCAGAATTTTAATTGTCAGATACAGCGTGTGCTGCTTTGTGTGCTGAACTGTTCATGTGCAAGTACGTGCAGACAATGACAGAAGCGATCTAGGGTTTTTTTTATCTTACACTGAAAAATGAAATATTTTCTTCACTATTCAATGAATCTAAGGTAATTTCCGTACAAGAGCATCATTTTGCCAAGGCAAAGCAGACAAGGAGTTCTTCTACAGACTCTGTGGTTATTGGAATGTCCTTCACATATGGATCACGTTCATGTCTCAGCCTGCTTATTTCTCCTGGTAGGATCTGATTCCACAACCTAAGATGAACCCTTGCATTGTGGATTTTCTCTCTTGCAGTGAAAGACTATCAGTTGATTCAGAAATGTGGGCAAGAGGACAGTGAGTCCCAGACCCAGCTGAGACAGTATCTCCAGCACTTCGTTCTCATAGCCACGCACCTTCTGCAAACCAGCGTGGACAGCAGATACGCTGAGGCAGTGGAAGCAACCTGGGTCTTGTCACTCGCTCTAAAGGGGCTTTACAGGACACTGAAGGTATCTTTTGTGATAAGGCTTGGAAGCTCTGTGATGTGTTGACCACTTCGTATTTATTTATTGGTGCTTGTCTCTCTGTGTGTGTAGATTCATGGTTTTAAAGAGATCCAAGCTGCTTTTCTTCAGTCTGATTTGCTCAAGCTTCTAGTGAAGAAATGTAGCAAAGGAACTGGCTTCAGTAAGACCTGGCTTCTCAGAGACTTGGAGGTAAGAAAATAAGTTGTGTTCTGTCAGGCTTCACACGGTGGAGTGAAAGATTCCAGCACTGTTGCTCCCCTTGGTGAAGAAAGCCTCAAGAGTATTTCTAATTAGTCTTTGTGAAAATATTCACTTCACTGTATCACTACATCTGCCTTCCTTGTCTGTCATCACTGTGCAGAAAATACTTTTAAAAAGCAAGAGCTGATTTTAATTAATCTGTATTTAAAAGAACCTTGCATCAGCCGCCTCCTCAGCTTATTTTATGAATTTTATTTAGACTGTTCTTGAAAATTCCAGTCTTCAAATTAAAAATAATAATTAATCTCCATGGAAAACATTGCTCGCTGGCGTGTCCAAGGTGTCACTGCAGTGCAGTGTGGGGAGATCTGTACGACTGGAGCATGTTGGTTTGGAGCCCAAGGTGTATTTTCACAGGAGCAGGGGCATCGCTGTTATTTTGGTGATAGCCACCTCCCCCCCGTCTAAGAATCGCCAAACCTGGGATGTGCTGAAATGGCTAAATAATTATTTTCTGCATTTTTTACATTTTGGACTCATCTCTGATGTCTCTGTAGCAGCCTGAAAAGTGTTAACTCATTTGTGAAGCGGGGAAAGAGTTTGGGTTTGGGTTTTGTTTTGTTGTTGTGGGGCTTTTTTTAGGTGCTGTTTCTTTTAGCACTAGCGTGTGTTAAACACTGTCCAAGCCTTAAAATGTTCTTATAAATGCTGGTTGCAGATACATTAATAACACCTGCAGCTGTCACACCACGTGCTACCTTTTTTCCCCGTAGATTTTGTCGATAATGCTGTATTCCTCAAAGAAAGAGATCAGTTCCCTGGCCGAACGGGAGGATACTGGACTGGAAGAAAGGGGTCAAGATCAAGATGTGGAGCAACCCGTTGTTAGTCCTGTTGATGTAGAGCAGACCAAACTTGATCCTCTGGAGGGTTTGGATGAAGCCACCAAAATTTGCTTCTTGGTACTTAAACTTAATTTTACCTCCTTTGAAGTGGCTGGGAATTTACTATTGGATAAAACATTTAGTAGTTTCTATGGCTGTTTTTCTTCTAAATTTGCAGAACGTGGGTCTGTGATTTTGATGTATCGATACCTGAAGGATGTAAATTAGAACTTCAGTAATGAACAGTGCAAAATGATCATAAAGCTTCTTTGCTAAATTACTTTTCATTTTTACTAATCCCAATGCTAATTAATTCTCTAACTATGTGATAGGTGGGGAAATAACACCTAGGGCCATCCTTGAAGAAATTCCTCCTTTTTTTTCCCCTGTAATATCTTTTTTAATTCTCCTTCCTCAGATGACTCACGATGCACTTAACGCGCCTCTCCATATTCTTCGAGCCATGTATGAGTTGCAGATGAAGAGAACGGATTCTTTTTTCCTGGAAGTTCAGAAGAGGTATGAGAGAGTCTGGGTCCAGCAGGAAAACAAAGTTATTGTGTGTCGGTGGAAACCCAAAATCTAATAGGTGCAGCATGGAAATTGTTCCAGGGGTATGATTTGGTTTTTGTATGTGAAAAAATAAGGAAATAAACTCCTGCTGAGTTGTGTTTATAGAAACAAGTCACTGTCTTCTGAAATATGTTGCATGTTCTTTTCAATATGAAAATCTACTGTCTCTAATTATCCTGACTGAGGAAGAATGAAGAACTTGTGTGGCTTCTAGTAAGCAAAGCAGTCGTGGAGCCACCTATCCTCACAGATGAGCAATTTTATAACATGTAAAACCTTTGAGTTAGAACAGGACAGCTAGTTAACATAATAGGATAAAATAGGTAGAGTTTAATGAATCCTTCTAAAACAGAAGGTAAAAAGATTCATTTGCATTTAATTGCACTAATTTAGTTTGCATTACTTTCAAAACGCATAATTACATTGTTTTTTTCTCTCAAGATTTGATGGAGATGTTATTACAACAGACGAGAGGATCCAAACGCTGGCTCAGAAATGGCAGCCCAGCAAGCGCTTGAGGTTGGAGGAGCAGAGCTCAAAAGCAGTGGATACAGATATGATCATCTTACCCTGTTTGGTACGTGCGGCTCCGCAGAGCAGAGCAGTTGGGAAGTAATTCGTTTAGGCGTTGCATAACTTCAGTTTTGCCTGGTAAGTACATTGTTGAGAGCCTGTTTCCAAACCTGCGTTTCTTTTTTTGCAGTCAAAGCCTTCGCTCTGTGACAAAGCAACAGAAGAAACCAACCCGGTTGCCCAGAAACTGATAACCAACACAGAGAGTGATCTCCAGCTTAGTTACGCCAAGCAGCGTCGAACTAAGAGTTCGATACTCTTGCACAAGGAGCTGGACTCTAGGAGTAAAAAGGCTGTGAGGGACTATCTATATCGAGTAAATGAGGCAACTGCGGTTCTTTATGCCCGGCACGTGCTGGCATCGTTGCTAGCTGAGTGGCCAGATGACGTGGCGATCAGTGAGGAAATCCTAGACCTTAGTGGCCCAGCCCACATGACGTACATACTGGACATGCTGATGCAGCTGGAGGAAAAGCAGTTATGGGAAAAAGTAAGTGGATTTCGTTTATGCATGTGAACAAGCCTTGTGTCTCCATGCCACGCGACTCCAACTAACAAAAAATACTTACAGTTTCTTTTTTAATCTAAATTGAAACTCGCCAATTTAAATTAGTTCTGAAAAAGCTGTTGGGATCTGTCAATGTCTTAATTTACTGATTTTGGTAACAGAAAATGGGAAAGCTAGCTCTGTGGAGACACCTCTGCCAGTTTTGAAAGAGCTGCGAGGGAACATAAATCTTAGAGAGACATTGGTAAAATAAGCGGTCTGGTTTGAAAGCTGTTTTTTCAGATCTCAGAGTATATTTTGTAATACTTGCTACTCCACTGATGAGCTAGCTGTTTCCATGGTGGAAGTGAGCTCGGAATTATAATAGAATGTTGTAATGAAAATGTCAGCTCAACACTTCACAGCAGTCAAAGCAAAGCAAGTGCTGGGAATCTTCAAAGAAGGAATTAAAAATAAACCAGAAGGTCTGCTGCTGAACGAGTAGCGTGCCCTCATCTGGGCTACAGGGAGTGAGTGACCTGACCTCTCATCTCATTTAAAAAGAAGAAAGGTGCAGCAGAACTGGATGAAGGCCAGAGTAGAGCAGCAGGGATCGTTATAACCGTGGGGTAACCTCAGCATGAGGAAGCAGCTGGTTTTATTCATCCTGGATCTTTGCCCTGTGAGGGCATTGAGGGAGGAGTGATAAAAAGTCTGTTCCTCTCTCTCTGCGTTGTAAGATGGTAAGCAGGCACGCAGAAGTTAACAGCAGGGCCTATTCACTGGCCCTCCCAGTAATAAAACAGAGGAGTGTCATATTAAGGTAACAAGCAGCAGGTCCAAAACAAACCAAGAGAACTGGTTCTTGCCACAGTGTGTCGTGGAAATTGCTGCCACGTGGGGTTGATGCAGGTTCACAAAGTGACAGGACGGACTGAGAATAAAAATCTGCTAAGACATTAAATGCAAACATTAGCCTTTGTCCTAGGCTGTTCTGTAGTGTGTGGAGGTAAAGAAGGCATTCAGGGAACTATGCTACACACTGTTTTTATCAGATAAAGACTGAAAGATCTGGAACAGAGTAAAATCTTCTGCACTTACTGAGATGACACTTGCAGGCATCATCTGTGAATTGGTCTTTATTCTTGCTGGTAGCTCGATTCTCTCTTCAGAAAAGTTATGCAGCTAGAAATGACTCTGGTGTCAGTCATCAGCACGATTGTATTTATGTGACGTGTTGCTTGTCCCCAGATTCTGCAGAAGGTGCTGCAGGGGTGCAGTGAGAACATGCTGGGGACGATGGCACTGACAGCGTGCCAGTTCATGGAGGAGCCCGGAATGTCATTCCAGGTGCGGGAATCAAAGCATCCCTATAACAACAATACTAACTTTGAGGTAAGTTGCACGCATCTTGCAGCGCAGTGCATTTCCAATGCTTGATGCCCGGGCAAAAAATATTATATTCCATGTGTAACCCATGGGACTTGTGGGCCTGGAGCTCCTGTGAGCTGCCTTCTTCAGTCTTGCTTTGGATGAGGCTGCTGCCACCTGACTGAGGCCTTGCTCTGTAAGGATTTGTTTCATGAGGCAATTTAATGTGGTCCTAATTCAATTGTCTGAAAATGACATAAGTGAAATGGTTTACTCTGCGTGTGTTTGAAGCCGATCACGTGCTTACACGGTTTGGGGGCCGTAGTGAGAAAATATTTGTCCCCTTTCATCCAAAGATCTATTTCACTTGGCCACTCACTTTCCTGTGCCCTCAGACAAAAGCTAGGAGTCGAGTCTCTTGGGTTTTTAACTTGTACTTCTCATTTTAGTCTGTCTTCTCCTGACACAGTTTCTGATTTCTTGATGTTCTTTAAAGTATTTTTCTACTATAGTTTGCTGAGTAATTGTTGCCTCTGGGCAATCTGGGGATTTTTAACTTCACTGCAGCTCTGACGCTTCCAATTTTTTCTTTCAAAATCTTTAGGTTCTGGCAGTGAGCTCAATGACAGCAACAATTACCGCTTTTAAAAAATCAAAGCAATTAATCTTTGTACTCTTAACAGCTGATGCAAGCAATAGACCGTACTTTACATTTGTTAAATTAGTTCCTGATAAAAATAACGAAGACAATGCTTTCCCAGGGAGGTCCTGTGATATTTGTTTTATCTCCCTTGTTTGTATGGTGAAAGTTAAGTGGCTCCTCGGTAATGGAGTATTTCAATGTACAAGTATCTTTTGTTTATTTCTCAGGATAAAGTTCACATTCCCGGTGCTATCTACCTCTCAATCAAATTTGACCCTCAGTGTAATACAGAGGAGGGCTGTGATGAGTTGCTCATGTCCAGCAGCAGTGACTTCCAGCAGGATCGGCACAGTTTCAGCGGGTCTCCACAGAAATGGAATGATTTTGAGCTTCCAGGTAAATAAGTGGTGTTTTAGACAGCAAATGTATAAGGTATTGCTGGGGCCCATGACCCTGGAGAGAAACTACTGAAAGAGGACAGTTAAGTGTGGATGTTTTTGAGCTGCATGGGGAAAAAACTCCTTTTCTTGTCCCAGTCTCTGCTTTGACGTGCTGCTCTGGCATTTGTTTCTTAGAAGCAGCCTTATCTGTTGTTCTGCTGCTTGACTTTTTTTTTTTTTTCAGCGCCTCAGTCAAAGCATGCACTTAGCTACTGGAAACAAATTTTGATCTTGATTCTGTTCCACCGCCGTCCATGTGCTGCACGATACTCGCTTACGTTGTTTCTGCCTTGTCTTGCTTTCCACAGGAAGCACATGTTTAAAAAAGCCCAGCTAGGCTTATCTCTTGCCTCTCCGCTCAGAGCCAGCAGCGTGTGCCAGCACCACGTCTGCAGTTGTTGCCCCAGGGCAGAGCTGAAAAAACCCAACCGTTTGACTGACAGCTTTGCTCTGTGCTCCTAGAATCATGCAAATGCCAGTGAGCTGCAGGACTGCACCATCCCATGCTTCTTACTGTCACTTGTTTTAAGCCACTGAGCTCTCACTGCAGGAAGCTTCTGGCTTTGAGTACCGACAGTAGCTGTAAATAGATTAGGAACTTCCTTAGCAAAGCAGCGTGGATTACAAGGTGCTGTTTAGCAACAAATGCGTGCTCTGTAGCAATATTTTGGCTTTTTATGAACTCCTTTCTGCCTCCTTTTCTTCCGAAGTATCTGCAGAGGTTTGCCAGGAAACTGAACTTCGAGGCCCATTGTTTTGGAGCAGCCTTGGCTGTGAAACGGGAGCTTCATCTTGTGAAACTTCATTTCCAGCCAAGGCTCTTGATTTCCCTCAGGGAGCTTTAGCTGAAACCAGGCATTTGGAGGCTTCGGGGCTTTTTATCTGATGGCCGGACTTCCTTAAGTCTCTGAGGAGCAGGAGAGAGCGGTGGCTCCAGTTCATCATGGAAGCAGTTTTTTAGATTTCTTTTTCCCTAACAAATATTTTCAACGTTTTTCTTCCACTTGAAACTTTGAAAATTCTGCTTCCCAATGGAAACCAGCAGGTTTGTCCCAAGGTGACAGGATTTTTCATGGAATAGAAGGAAATTCTAAGCTTTAACCAAATGAAATAACATGGAGCCCACTAAGGCTAAGTAAGGCTTAGCAAGGCTGAGTTTTGTTTATACCTACCTACCAGTATTTGAAGCTGGAGATGCTATGACGACGAGAGCTTCTTGCACGTTCCATTGTCTGAGTGCAAAATGGTTAAACATTCTGATAGTTCTTCCACTTGTAAGTCATTAAGTTGAGCAATTTTGTTCATGCTGCTTTGTGCATTTCTTAGTTAACAAAAAGTAAGAGATCCCCTCTCCTGAAAAGCGCTCTCTGGGGTTAGTTTATTTTAGCAACAGGCTTTTCATTTGAATCGTATCTGTGATAGCAAAACTATCTCCAAAGGCAGTAATGTGGATTTCCTTCCTTCCCTTGTGTGCAGGAGACACGCTCTACTACCGATTCACTTCAGACATGAGTAACACCGAGTGGGGCTATAAGTTTACAGTGACTGCAGGTCATCTCGGAAGATTTCAGACAGGTAAGGACTGTTGAGAGCGCATCTGAAAGGACTCGCATTTATCTAGCCAAGCTTTGACAGACTTGTGCTTATCCCCTTTTTTGACTGAGAATTTTCCTTCTCTGACATTTTGGAAATAATAGAATTAGAATTGTTCAGACTGGAACTTGATCGATGCCTCTTATTTGCTGTGATTTCATGCTAGAAATACGAAATCTTCGCAGGGGCTTGGAGTAACAATTATAATAATGTTATTTGCATTCATTTCTCGTTATATGACAGTAATTAAACAAAGGATTTGGTAAACACTCCAACTGTAAACAGAAATAATTGTAATTGTTATCCATTAGAATAGGTTGCTTCTGGATCTGATTTCTACATCTAGCCTGAAGGGCTTTCTTAGTTTATTTTAGAGCTTAAATATTCTTAATGAAGTTGAAGCAGGTGGATCGCTTGTGATCAGCAAAACTCAGCTGCTTTTCACATAATAGTGAGGACCTGTGTTTTGTTGGCCTTATTTAGGCAAAACTTTTGTTTCAAATAGGATTCTTTCCAAGTATTTTGTCTCAGGAAAAATTTGTGCTGTCAGGATGTAGTCTAGAATTGTCTCAGAAATTATTTTGGGTGCTTTTGTTCGCTATTTCTTACTTTTCAAAGCGATGCGTGAGTATATGGAGTAAACTGGGCATCTGAACAGAATGGGTTCCTACAAAAGTAACGGCTGTTTGAATCGCTTTCCCAGGGTTTGAAATCCTAAAGCAGATGCTGTCCGAGGAAAGAGTAGTCGCTCACCTCCCGCTGGCCAGGATCTGGGAGTGGCAGGTTGGGGTAGCGTGTCGCCAGACGGGGCACCAGCGCTTGAAGGCGATTCACCTGCTCTTGAAGATTGTGCAGTGCAGCGCCCAGAGGTAAGCGCGCTGCTCTGCCCTCTGCTCTCAGAGCAGAATCAACGTGAGGACGGACTAACAAACCAGTCAAATGCTGATATGAGTCTCTCTAAAGTAAATAACTTGTAAATCACCATTTCTGCTGGTGCAACTAACCCGGTAGTTGAGTTTGAGAAGGGACGGGTGCCTCAGTGCTTGTGCGCGGCATGGGTATCACTTGTGGAAATAGAGTCAAAAACTGTTGAGCTTTGATAGTGTCTCACAAATGTGTGTCATCACGTTAATTCAACAGAAATGCTAGGAACAAAGACAACAGTGCTGGAATGCTGGCACTCATCTTGGTTGTGTCTTTTCAGTTCAGAACGAGCAAAATCATGAAAGTAACAGCATCCTACTTGCTTACTTGGGTAAAGAGAAGTCAAAAAGTATATTCACATATAATAATAAAAACGGACAATTATATACAGCCATTTCTTGACTCTCTATTTTAGATACACCAATCTACCTCCAAGTCTGAAAAAATGACTTTGTTGTTACTTGTAATCGCTGATATATTATCTTTTCAAGTTCCCTCAGGTTTTTTTTTTTTTGCATTTAAAAATGTCTGCTTTGTCATGTGGACAACGAATTTAATTGCTAAAGATCAAGTCTTCATTGTGCTTATAATATTTAATATGTTTCTGGTGTTAATCTGATGATAGAGTCTGAAATTGAGTTTCCCCGCTTCCCTCCCTCACCGCTGAATGATATTTGTCATCGTATCAATATGATAAGAGACAGTCGGATCGGCTGCTTTCAGTTCAGGAGTAGGAAGGAGGCAGGGTTGGAATTGGTTGTAGAGCTCGCTATCAGTATTTGTGTGCCCAGTGCTGGAGGTCACTATGTCATTTCAAGCAGAGGAGCCAGAGTGTTTAGCACAATGATGTATATTGGGTTTTAAGTCCTTTTTTCAGGAGACCACTCAGTTTCAGGGAAGTCATTTAGTCATATTCATAGGTATGAGGTTTTCCCCTTCACAGGTTCAGAATGAAATTCATTGTGCTGACACACCTGTCTGGATTTAGGTTTGAAAATGCTGCTCGCGTTTCTTCCTTTTCTTTTGATTTTTCTCCCAGAAACAGGCAGAAAATCCCGGTTACTTGCTCCTTCATCACAATTATATTTAAATTACTTTTCGCAGGGACTGTGACCTCACCTTGTTGAAGCCACTTTGGCAGCTTTTCACCCACATGGAAAACAACCTGTGTCACGACATGGCCAAGCCTGGTATTCTCCTTCCTCTCCATCGGGCACTTGCAGAGCTCTTCTTTGTTACGGAAAACAGAGTTACTGTAAGCAGCTCTTACCTTTGGATCCCTGCTCTCCCCTAGATACCTAGTTCAGTGTTAAACTAAATGTGGTTTATCTTTGTCTTGGCAAAGTTCACCAGAGCTTTAGGAACATTAAACACTCCAGAAACGTGAACAACTTTTCTGGTGGAGTCTGGTAGCAAATTCTAATAGAGGGATATCCTGTTGCCTTTTCCACCGTGGGACATGAAGTAATAGTCGTGACTCTTCCTTGTGTGACAAAGGCAGGTGGCCCTGAAGCCAGTCTTTATTCTGAGAGGAAAGCTGCTCCGAGGGCTGGAGCACCTGCCGCACAAGGACAGGCTGAGAGGGTTGGAGTTGTTCAGCCTGGGGGTGGGACTGGGTGATCTTTAAGGTCCCTTTGGAAACCCAAACCATTCTGTGATTCATTTGAGTGCAGTTTTCCTTGAGTCAGTCTTGAACTTTACATACCGACAGTCTGTACTGACCTGATTTCTGTGGTCGCAAAATGTGTTCTAGTCCGGGAGCGTCATGTGTGTCGGTCTGATGCCTTTGGCTCTTGGGGACTGCTATAATGATCAGCATTTTAATGTTAATTAGTAGGGTGGTATCTTTGGTAGAAACATTGGTGTTCATTGAATGCTTTCTGGCTGCAGGAGCTTGGAACTCTACAGGAATATTTGCTTGCCTTAAATACTGAAGATCATCTTCATCGCTGCACAGCACAGGTAAGGAGGTTGCCAAGCACCAGAGATGTGTGGGTTCGTGATGAATAATTTGATTGCCCAGTGGAGTTATATAAAGTAGATGTGAACGTTCCTGGGCTTTATAGAGCTGGGACAGGCCTCAGAAGTTGTCAATGAACGATACAGAAATGTTCTTTAGTAGTCAGACAATGTGCACAGTGGCTGTTGGGTGTGACGAGGCAGATCTGTGTCACCAAACTGACCTCTCAACTGCCAAACCATGGGCAAGGGGAAGGCCGGGTGGTCTTTCAGCAACTGGAAGTGCAGTTGTCTTACTGAAATTGCCTGGATGTGTGACGATGATTGCTCTGCCAGGAGATGACCAGGCAGAAACAGGGTGGTTGTTCATCTGCTTCTGTTGTCATCTCATACAGTTTTGGTCTAAGGAGAACCTCTGAAGTAACTGCTTTTCCTTCTCTCTTCCAGGCCCTGAGAAACATTGCTGCTATCAGCCTTGCCATTAACTATCCAAATAAATCAACAAGTTTCTGGAATGTTTAATCCTGGCTCAGGCCGGAGTGCATGGGATAGAGTAGTTTGTCCGTAGGACATTGGAACAAACATCTTAACTCCGTTCAGGAAAAGTTCCTTCAGCTTCAGTGTACGAGCACTCTGCAGCCTTCCTTCCACCTCGATGTAGAATTTGTAAAAGTAAAAGCGCACTTCAATGAAAAAGCACATCTTGAAGTAACTCACGCGTCGCCTCCAGTTATGTATGCACATATTGTAGCATGTTAGAGTAAACAGAACAATACCTTTTTTTATTCAGAGGAAGCAAACGAAAGAAGGTGGCTGAGGGGTGAGAGTGGAAGCCCCCAATGCTGGTATCACCAAGGAGACTTGATTGATGGAATGTGATAGCTTTTATAATATCGCTGGACTCGGCGTGATGCCGCCAGCAGCATCTGTTATGTGTCATCAAAGTGGCAGAGGCAAACCGGAGCGTGGTGGGCTGCTGCAGGAGTGGTCCCCACGTGAATCCTGTCATGTTTGCTTTTGCTTTGAAGGCTACTACCCAAGGAAAAGAACCGTAACTCTTTACTAAACTACAGGTTGTAAAACAAATTCTAGGTGATTTACATAGCAGTTAAAGGATTCCAGTTTTGGAGCATCCTTGTGCAAGAGGTTGAATGTTTCTCCTGTTCCTTGGTTTGATCATCTGGATCATCTGTTTTTAACCTTAATTTATCTCCGATGTGTTATTTTAACGAGTACGTTGTTCTAGCACAGGGAGCAAAGGCTGGCTGCCAGTCTGCAGCAGGAATATGAAGAACTGAGGAACTTACCCATTTCTTGAAGGTCACATCTAAACAAGAAATTATTCACGAGGCTTTTTTCTTTCAATGATTTCAATACCAGTGGCATAGGAAATCCTGGTCCTTCTCAGCAATGCTGGGAACCCGAACTCCCAGCAATCAGGGTGGAGGTTAATGATCAATCCAGTCTTATCCTATAGAGCAATAACTGCATTACTTTTAGTGAACATGGAATGAATTGCAGACCTTCTGTGCTGAAATAAATTGGCTTTATTCCTACTCAGCTATGCCAGTATTCCCTTTCCAAAGAGGTAAAAAGAACATAGAAGGGTTTGTTTTGCGTACTGCTATACAGCATGGATAGCTGGTCTTGTCCAGTATGAATTCAGCAAACTTTTAATGTTAATTATTTCTACTTCCCTTCCTCCCCTCAGCATTAGAATATGAACAAAAGACACCCAGAAGCTTCAGTAGTAACTAAGTGCAAGTTGTGTAAAGACAGTGGCGCTGTCAGAAGGGAATGTGCTGATTGACCTCGTACAAAAGGTGAGTGGTGCCTAAAGAGCAGTGTGCACAAGGCACCGCTTTGGGGGTGACCTCTGAGTTGATGGTCTTGTCGGCTGGAGCTGGAATTTTAAGAGTGATTCAATCTTCCTCTAAGAGGGAGACGTGCAGTAATACATCCCCTGTTTCTTGGATAGCCTCTAGTGCTGTAGTTAGAGACAGTTTGAATTCTTTTCAGCCAGATGAGTGCAAAGTGAATGCTTCTTCAGGGGCTGAGCTTGGATCAGAATGTGAGTATTCTGCCTGAAAGACCTAAAACTGAAGAGCAAGCGGTGGCTGTGCTGAAGCCGTTGCCTTCACGAGTGGAGTGGCCCTCTTAGCAAAGGAGAATGCCAGAATTCAGGAAGAACATACAATGTTTCAAAGACAAAAAGGACTGAGAGAGACTGCTCTGGAACCTCGCCTTGAGTGCGCTCTTGCTGAAGGTTAAAGCCCTTCTTCCTTCCCGAATGAGATCACGAAGGGAAGGGAATTAGGGAAGCTGTGACATATCTTTAATGCATGGATCATTCTGTTCCCACGTCTGAGTAATGTAGTTGAGTTTGCAGACTCGCTACAGGAGTGTCGGAGATCCCTGAGGGACCGTATGTTCCACACTTCCTAATAGCGCGAACAGATTCTGGGAACGGGCAGTCGCTCCACCGAAACAAGATGTTCTTTAGTCTCCGTTAGGGAGTCGTGTCGCTGGGACAGGTGAGCGTTTTGAACTCGCTGCTCTCGAGCAGCAGGACTTGCTCTTCACTGCCTCGCTGCGAGTCTGTGGCTGAGCAGCCGAGGATGGGCCGGGGGCAGGTTGCTGAGGCAGGAGCGGGTGCTGGATCTGCCTGGTTCGGTCACAGGAGGCTTTTTTTTTCACATCAGGGATGCAGACTGTAAATAAACCGTTCGTAGGACCTGCCACGGCTCTATCATACTCGCATCTTTTCTGTTGGACTGTCTTTTTGCTTTCTCTCTGAAGACCTGAGGCTGCAAGGGTAACACGGGAGGAGTGGCCAGTGTTCCTTACTAGGCGACCCACTTAACGCTTCTACCAGCAGTAACTGGCCCTGGGAGTCAATCATCCTGCCCTGAAGGGGCTGTCGAGGAACAGTGTCCACTGAATATAATTTCTACCCACTAGATGGAACTGAAGGACTGTGACCTGAGCTGAGACTGAATCTTGTGCTGCCTTACAACTCAAATCATTCATTACAGATTTTTTAAGAGACAAGAAACACTGATTTTATTTTTTTTTTTCCCTTCTGGTAGTTTTAAAGAAAGAGGAAGAGCAAACCAATAATAAATATTCATGATCAATCACATTAAAAATCTTGTAGCAGTTCCAAGCGGATGCAGATGATACTATTGAATAGTATAAAACTGTGTGGAAAACAGGTATGCTGAAAAAATGTGCCTAATATAAAACAAAGTAAGTTGTCCTGCCTGAATCACCTATAATGTGTTGAAAAGAAGCCGTATTGTTCCTAATGATAGATCTGACTTGCTTTCATTAAACACTTAAAGCCGAGAGTTTTATAATTTCTTTTCTTACGAGTTTACTACTTTGCAATTTTTATCAGTTGTTTAAAATATCTCAGACCTTTAGATTTATTCCAGTTCAGTTCAACATGTAAAAAGAAAGTTACAGATGTGGGTAAAATATGCAAATGAAGAGAAATATATTGTACAAATTCTATAAAAACAACAAAGTCCAACACCGTGTCTGTTGTTTCTTTGCTTCTCTCCTCGCTGTTAAACGCCTGGATTTGCAGTGAGGTCCAGGGTGCTGTCGGAATTAGAGGTGCCATTCTGCTCCACAAGGCCTCCTCCCAAAAAATCAGAGTTGGAAGGGTCCTTCTGGTTCCTTGGGGGGTTTTGCCTGCTCTTCCCCACTCTCAGCACCCCTCGTGCAAAAGAGGAGACGCTGGTGCTCTCCGTCGCAGGGTGAGCAGCTCCTCCGGCCAGACTCTATCTGCGAAAAGCAATCCTGCGTTCGCCTCCCAGCTCGTCTCGAGCGCATCCCGAGCTCTCGCCAGGCAGCCGAGCTCGCTGGCTGGGAACAGCGTGTCGCGGCGCGAGGCCCGGGAAGCGCGTGTTCCTGGTTGGGTGGCAGCCGTGGCATACGGCCTGGCGGCGCTGCCACCCCCGCAGCGGCTGCCGGAGCTGGGCACAGCGAAGCCGCTGCCCACGGAGCTCGGCGGGGGAAGCCGGGCTCCTCTTGGGGGTCGAAGCGCGGAGCCCGGCTCCGTGCGCTGCTTCTCCGAGCTGCACACCCCACGCGTGTCCCTGCTGCGACATCTCTGCCCCGGCGGGGGTCCAGGCCGGGCTGGATGGGGCTCGGAGCCCCCGGTCCAGCGGGAGGCGTCCCTGCCCGTGGCGGGGGTGGAACTGGATGGGCTTTGAGGTCCCTTCCCAGCAAACCATTCCATGGTTCTATGACCCTGCGGGAGCGATGAGCAGCCTGTGCGCAACCACCTCTTTTCCATGGAACCCCCAGCCCAGCTCCAGCTGCTGGAAGCGGCAGGTTTGTACCTGCTGCGTGTCCCTACACCCTCATCCTGAGTTTTCATTGGTAGCAGCCCCGTCGCCTTCCCTGGGAGCCCTGCCAGCTCATAAACTGCTTTTAATCTCGAAAGAAGGTCCTTTGTGCAGCCTTTTGTCAACAGGGCCTGTCCCATTGCTATAGCTACGGCCCCGGACACACCTGTTTGTTTTTCCAGCTCCTTTTTGTCGCCGTCAGATTTCTCTACCACCTAAATAAAAAATCCTGAGGAAAGCCCTGCCCTGGTCCTGCTCCCCCATCGCCCTCCGTGGCCAAGGAAACTCCTCGCTCGCTGGGAGCCCCTTTTCTCCAGGCAGCAGCCGGTGCCCCTCATACGGCTTTTTCGGGGCTTTTCCTTTTGTAGCGAGTTCCCCAGGGGAGCTGATGCCTTGGGAAGGACAGGGGACAGTGATGTCCCCGCAGCCCATCAGCAGTGGGCTTTGAGGTCCCTTCCAAGCCAAACATTCCATGGTGCTGTGATTCCGTGAAACAATCCTGAGGGAGCTTCCCTTTATTTGCAAACCTTCACAGAATCACAGAATAACCAGGTTGGAAGAGACCCACCGGATCGTCGAGTCCAACCATAACCTTGCCCCTGTGTGAGGTGTTTCTCCCGCCGCGGGTTCAGGATGGTGATTTGCGGTAGATGTCAAAAGCGCTTCCCTGAGCAAAGGGCTTAACTTGATCTTCACTGGGGCGACCTGACCACGAGGAACCTGCTTTTCTCTTCTTGCGTTTCTTTCTCCCCCTGCAGCCGAGGTTTGTCTCCGGCGTCAGGGCTGTGGGATCCAGCCCTGCTGCTGGGATTTGCTTTCCCTGCCCCGTGCACTGAACCAAGAGCACCAGGAAACCTCCGGAGCCAGGCAGAGGAATCAACCCCGGGCTGCGAGGCTTAATCCCCCAGTGCCAGAGTTCCAGCCCGTTCCTCTGGGACCTGAAGAGATGGTGAAAAGGAGAGGGGAGACCCTGGAGACCCCCAGCCAGGTGTGCTGGAGGCAGAGAGCAGAGCTCTAGCATTACTTTTACTACAAGCAGACAATGAAATAATTAACTGAGGTCTCCTTATTTCACCTGAATGTTCTCGCTGCTTATTGTCCTGCTGCTTTGGCATCACTTCTAAATATTTAACGTGTTGGAAATGGTATCTTTGATGAATGTGCTGTATTTGGTGTGTGTGGTACCTGCATTACTGCTTGAAGACCTTAATGATCTTCATAAACCGAGGCTGGTTTAGCAGCACCGCGAAGGTCTCGCGCCTCGTCTGGCCCTGAGCGCCGTGTTACAGCTGCCAACCCCAAATTTCCAGCTCTTTATTCCACTACGACGCTCTTCATTCCGCTACGATTTGCTCTCTGTTCCGCTATGATTTGATAGGAACGGTTGGACTTGATGATCCGGTGGGTCTTTTCCAACCTGGCGATTCCCTGGTTCTATGACACGAGCCGCGTCCCCAGCGCCAGCTCTGTGGGGACACGGGCAAGGGCTGCTGCACATCTGGAGCACGAGCACATCTGGGCAGCTGCTGTGGGAGGGATGGAGCCGGTTTGGGGGGCGCAGGGAACAGCTGGAGGGTTGTGGGGCTGCTTCGCTCTCCTGCCGCTCACCCCCCGCAGGGTCAGACCCACCCAAGCTGATCTTTGGGTGGGAAAAAGGCTTTCCAGGAGGAGCCAGTCAAGCACGTTGGGATCTTTCTGTAAACGAAGAGGGAGCGCGGCCGCTGACGTCCCTGAGGTCGCATTTGTCTTTCAGAAAGCCATCCAGGTTTGATATTTAAGATTTCCAGCGATGGAAAATTCCCAGCAGCTGCGGGGCTGGGCAGCCAGGCGCTAACTGGCGGAACTTGGAGAAAAAAGCATCCTTCCAGTTCTTTTCCATTGGAAAATCCAAAAGCTTTCTTCGACTGTTGATTTCTCATCCAAACTGAAGCAAACCACGCTGAGCGGGGAGGCAGGGATGAGGGGAGAGCCTGACAATGTCACAGCAGCCTTTTTCACTCCAGCAAGGCAAATATTTACATTTTTTTCATTTTCAAGTTACTCTTGTTTGGAAATCAGTTGGTTTACACCACGCTCTGTTACCACGCTTTGCAAAATCACAAAGAAAACAAAGTGATTTTGCAGAAATCCAATGTTTTGGCTGAAGCAGAGTGACTTTTTATCCCTAATTTTCCCTGGGAACATTGATATTTTGGGGCCTTTTCCAACCTGGAAATATCAGAGCGATCGCTCTGTCCTGTTTGTCCGGCTACAGCATCAAATAATAATTCTTGAGGGGTTAATAATAAATCTTTTAATACATTTTTAATGAATCCTTGGCACCCATCAGGCACTCGCACCGCCTGTTTCTTGGGACTGGAGCCATCTGCGCCGCTTCCTACCGCTGCTCAAACCCACCCGGAGCATCTGCTGTAATTTAAATCAGAACTCGTTAACAAACGAGTGCTGCAGGTAGGGAGCTTGCAAAGCAGCACTTGGAAAGAGAATCTTTTCCTGCTGCAAACCCGTCCCTCGCTGGGTGCACGTTCGAGGCTCTCACGTCCTCCCAGGTGTGAAATCGCTGCGGTTGTTTCCCTGCGTTGGAGCTTTTGGGGTTGATTTGGGTAATTAGCGCTGGGAATACAACCGCAGCCGACGAGGCCAAGCGCTGAGGGACGTGGTTTGGTGTTTGATGGGAATGGTTGGACTCGATGACCCGGTGGGTCTTTTCCAACCTAGTGATTCTATGATTCTATGATTCTGTGATCAGTGGCTTGTGGCTGTGGGGTTTCTGTGGGGTCCAGGCTGCGGGGCTGGGTTCAGGCAGCTCCTTTGGCTGGAAAACTTCCCTTGGGGTGAAAACTGCCCTTTGTGGGCAGGTGGGGGGAATTAATCCAAGCTTCAGGTGCAGGCAGCTGGCTCAGGTGGCTGGATTAGAGCTGAGACGTTTCCTCCTTTAAATGCTCTTTGAAAAGAGCCTGTGTCCCCATGGGGTCCTGTCTGGTGTGGGGTGTTACATGGTGTTTCATGGGAGCTTGCCCTCTGCTTCTAGGTGGTCCAGCCTTGCCTTGCCTTGCTCTCTGCATCTCTCATTCTCATCTCCAGCTCTCCCGGTGAGCTGATTTTCTGGTCCTTTGTGCAGCTTTTTGGGATGCAGCCCCTGCTTGAGGCCTCCAGACAGGAACGGTGGGTTTGGGGTGCAGCTGCACCCGCCCAGCCCTGATGCTCGTGGCATCCTTGAGATGCTGAGCTCCTGCGGGGACGCTGCGTGACCGGGGGCTCCCGCTCTGCCCCCGGTGTTGTCAGGGGTCACCCTGTGCCCTGGCCCTATGCTGTCACCTGGCACCAGCGCTTGGGGCGGGAGCATCCTCTTTACTCCCCTCTTTTGGGATGAAGAGGCTCAGCAAAGCCCGGGGAGGTTGGGGGCACGGGACCCCCGCTCACTTGGGGCTGTCGGCCGCGTCCCCCCTGCCCCAGCCCCTTGCTCCAACGCTTCCTTCCTCCTGGCCCCTTTTCCCAGCGATGCTGTGTCGCCTTCATCTCCCGTCCCAGCAGCTGGTTTGGAGCACCAACTCTTTTGACTACTCGGTTAGCTCTTCATCCGGAGGGAGCAGGGCTGGTGTCGTGCACCTGGCATGTTTTTTCCATATACAAATTCTGCACCGAAGCTGGGAGGACAAAGCCCAGCGAGCTCTATAAACCATCCTGAGCGCTGGGCTGATGCTCAGCCTCGCAGGGTCCCAGCCTCCTCCCTCACCCTCTTTTACAGTGAATTTTGGGGTGTTCTGTGCTCCCCATCCCTGCTCTTTCCCTGACACTGGTCACGCCGTTGGAGCTGGCCTGGCTGCGAGAAGGATCTGGCATGACTTTATTTTCCTAGCACTTAATTTTAATCCAATGCAAATCCCAAACACTTTGGAAAGGCAGCAACCTGCGTGGTTGTTAATTGCTGGGGCTGGGGATGCTGTTTGCTGCCCTGGGAGGGGTCAGGATGGTACCCGTGTCCCTGCGGGGGGACAGGGTGATGCGGTCCTGTGGCTGCTCCTGGCTCTGCCCAAACTCCAGGTCACACCAGGTCCCCAATCTCCAGCGAGGGAGCTCTGGAAGGATGTGGGGACTTGTGCATCCCCCTGGCTCGGATGCTTCTCTGGGGCTTTGGGTCTCCTGTTGGGGCACAATCCTGCTGCAATACTCAGCTCCCGCTGCTTTTTCACTCATTGCTAGATAATGACTCCTGGCTTAAAGCTGCTTTTTTTCCCCAGCAAGATGCTGCAGTCCCCAACTCCAGCCCTCACAGATCCCCATCTCCCATAAGGACGAGAGGTGGCTTCATCGGAGCCAATTCCCTGGAGGACTTTTGCCTCCATCCCCTGTTCCAGGCTCAGCGTTTCCCCATTGGCAGCACCGTGGCTGGTGGCCAGTGGGGCCGTGGCCGCCCTCACACCTGCAGCCCCGGGATGACAGCGGCGCCCGAACGGATCGGGCTGCTTAGCAGCATTTGCATTGAAAATCCCAACTTTGGCATGCAAAAAGTGCCCAGCTGCCACGGAAGACGTTTCAGCAGGGAGTTGAGAGCAAAGCCTCAATATTTATGCAGAAACTTTGTGTTTTCCCTCTGCTCTTGAATTTCATGATGTTTATTTATTTCCTTTCCTCCCTCCTGGGCTGGGGGTGGGCAGGAGCAGCCCCTGGCTCAGTCCTGCTGGAATCCTTCAGCAGGGTTGCTTTTCTTTGCATTACAGAGAGCCTGAACTTTCCGAGCGCGCTTGTTGCTCGATGCACGAAAGGAAAGTTGGCAGTGCTCTGGGCTATTGTCAACCCCCTTAGAAAACTCAAGGATTTTGACTGCGTTTCCTACCCACCGACCTTATCGAGGTTTTGCATCCTCTTGGCATCTCTTTACGCCACCAGGGTGGTTGGAGGGTGCAAAACGCCATTGGCATCGAGGTGATACCACTGGCCCCTCTTAGGGATGCGTCTTGTTGCTTGGTGAGGACGTGTCCACGAGGATTTGTATGATGCAAGAATGAGATTGGGTCAAAATTGCTTTATCTCGGTGTGTGCTGCTCGTGGGGCACACGCTGCAGCCCTGGGATGGCGCTGGCTGCACCCCGAGTGCCCTCAGCGGGAGTCACCAATGACACCGTGTTTGTGTGAAACACAAGAGCACCCTTGGCCGGCAGCCACCGAGCAGCCGCGCGAGGGTGTTCGGCTTCCTCGAGGCCACCTGGACGCGGAGATAAGCGCTGGAGCAGGAAGCAGCTTGGGCCACGCGGAGCTGGAGCAAGTTGTGGCTCCTCGGCGCAGGGGGGCTGGGGGGTGAGCTGGAGGGCAGAGTTTTCCACTCGTGGGATGGTGGCGTTGGGGGTGTCCTCAGGGCTCTCCTGCTCTCCTGGTGGGTCCCCTCCTGGGGATGGTGGGACTGGAGGATGCAGCAGGAGGAGGGGGGGCAGCAGCACCTGCCAGCATCCCCGTCCTACGGCCACGTCGCCGTCCTGGCTGCCACCCTGCAGGTAAAACACAAGCATCAGATCATAGAGGAGGCTGAGAGGAGACCTCATTGCTCTACAGCTACTTGAGAGGAGAGTGTGGAGAGGAGGGAGCTGGGCTCTTCTCCCAAGTGACAGGACGAGAGGGAATGGCCTCAAGCCCCACCAGGGGAGGGTCAGGCTGGACATCAGGAAAAAATATTTCACAGAAAGGGTGATTGGTCCCTGGCAGAGGCTGCCCAGGGAGGGGGTTGATTCACCTTCCCTGGAGGGGTTTTAGGGACAGGTGGATGAGGTGCTCAGGGACATGGGTTAGTGATTGATGGGAATGGTTGGACTCAATGATCTGGTGGGTCTCTTCCAACTTGGTTATACTATGATAAGCACCACATTGTCTGCACTGTGGTCACTCCCCAGCACCTTACTGAGATAAGTGCCCCATTTCACAGGGGAACGCAGGTATTGCTCTGACCAGGTACAGAAACAAGGATGTTGCCATGTGCTCAGCATCCTCAGCATCGCTGCTCAAAACCCATCTGCCTGGGAAAGAGCCTTTTCATAGAATCATAGAATTGCCAGGTTGGAAAAGACCCACAAGGTCATCGAGTCCAACCATTTTGCACCCTTTGCACAGGGCTTGAGTGATTCCCTAATATCCACGAGCTTTGAGGGATGCAGAAGCCCCCTCTGACAGCAGAGCGACCCTCTGCACCCTCTCTCTTGCCGCCGGCGCATCCCGCGCGGCCGCCGCTGAGCTTTGTGGTGGGTTGTGTTTTGCCAACAGCCTTTAGTAAACAGCCCTGTGCGTGGTGCACGAGAAAGATCCTAATCTGTCTCCAAAAAAAAAAAAAAAAAGGCAAACCAGCCCAAAGTTGCCTCCGCAAGCCAAGTCTGCAAAGGCAGGAAAAACTCTGTCTGTGAAACAGCGTCTGCCCTCCTCCTGCTGGAGGGAACTGCATCCGTGGCACCCGCAGCCGCTCCTGGCAGCGCTTGGCCAGGACATCGTGTCCCAGGCACTGGCTGTTTCCCACCCCAACGTGTGCTCCCTGCCATCCCGGAGGTGGGATTCGCTTCTGGAGAGGAGCAGGCAGGGCTGGAGCGGTCGCTGTGGCTGGAGACTGTGGGAGGGTTAGCAAAACAGTGGAAGTTGGTAAAAGACCTTAATATTTGAAGTGGTGCCCGAGTTTTTCAACAGGGCTTTTACACATGAGCTTTGCTTGAGGAAAAAGGTATTAACTGGGGGGAAAAATTATTTGGAGAGATAAAACCTGTGGTGGACACAGGGCTGAGCATCAGCCAACCCTGGCTTATGGAATGCCCTGGACAACAGCTACGAATATTCATTTTATTTAATTAGTGGAGGTAGGACAGAGCAATCACAGAATGGTTGGGTTGGAAAGGTCCTCAAAGCCCATCCAGTCCCACTCCATCCGTGGGCAGGGACACCTCCCACTGGATCCAAGCCCCATCCAACCTGGTCTTGAACCCCTCCAGGGATGGGGCAGCCACCCCTGCTCTGGGTGACCTGGGCCAGGGCCTTCCCACCCTCACAGCAAAACATTTATTCACAAGATCTCATCTCAATCTCCCCTCTTGCAGCTGAAAACTGTCCCCCCTCATCCCATCCTTGCACTCCCTGATCCAGAGCTTCTCCCCAGGTTTCCTGGAGCCCCTTTCAGCACTGGAAGCCGCTCTAAGGTCTCCGCAAGCCTTCTCTTCTCCAGGCTGAAGAGGTTCTCCAGCCCTCGCATCATCTCCATGATCTCATCCAGCAGCTCCGTGTCCTCCCTGTGCTGAGGGCTCCAGGACCGGACTCAGGGCTCCAGGTGGGTCTCACCAGACCTGAGCAGGGGGGCAGGTTCCCCTCTGTCCCTGCTGCTCCCACTCTGGATGCTGTGATGTTTAACTCCATGGGGTGAGAACCAGCCCTGTGGTGCCTGGGGTCAGCGCCACCGTGAGCTGCTGGAGAGGGACCTGACTCACGCAGTCACCAACAGATCCTTTAGAGGTTTTATTTCTTTATGGGTGATTAACGTCAGTGTTTTGTTTCTCATGTAAGGAAATAGGGAAGAAATGGTTTCTTGCCTTCATTTATCAGGGTTTGTTTAAATGGACGCTCGCGTTCCCTGGAAATAGGTGCCGGTTGTGTACTTTCGCGGACACGGAGCTGGTTGTGCTGGGACTGGCTGTCAGATGTTTGGATGGAGCAGCGCTCGCAGCTTTTCCTGTTCCCTTCGTCATCCCCATCCTCTCGGCCCCGCGCCAGGGACGCCTCGTGTCCTGCTGCCGGAGCAAGACCGTTTGCAGCCGAAGGAGCCTCCGGCTGCTCTTCCCAGGCTGCACGGGGGATCAGTGGTTCACCCTCCTGTGTTGTGATGTTTCTCTGAGGTCAGGGCTGGGGCTGAGCAAGCCCAGGGCCTTGGGTCATTTGGGGCGACCCTCGCCACCATCGCAAAACCGACAGCAGACTCATGGTTTTATGTCTTTGAGGCCCATGTGAGCCAAAAACGTTATCGATAAATGAGATGAGCCATCTAAAAATGCTTTTGTGCGCTGGAAGGGCTCAGCCTTTGGAAAGTTATTCATCTTCCTCTTCATCTGAAATACCAACATTCCTCGTGGCCGTCCATCCCCAATATCACCGTGCCTGGCCAGGCAGCCGGAGCCTGAAAATCCTAGCAACAATGACATTGTTTTCTATATTTGCATCACTTCAGGATGAGCAGAACCGATGACACACAGCGGAGCTGGCAGAGGAGCTGGTATTGATGCCATCTGCAGCGAGCCGCCTCCTCACCGTGTTAAAATTAAATTGACTTCACTGTTTAGCTTGTGCCTTGCTGGGGCACCGTGCGGGGCGCTCGTGGTGGCACCGCGGTGGCCGGCTCAGAGCTTGGCGTGACCCAGACCAGGGATGGTCTTTGCATCTTGCTCTGAGCACAGAGACGTTCAATCCCAACCCCTTCCTTGGTGTGTTGAGTGCACAGGCTCCTTCCAGACATCGCGCCCTCCACATGAGCCGCTTCCAGCAGCAAATGTTCTTGTGATATAGTTTTTTTTTTCTTTTTTTTTTTATCGCAGGCAGCTCTTGATGTGGGAGTCAAGGTCTTAGCTCCTCTCCACCTTCAGAGAGATCCAAGCTGGGTGGCTTGCAAGCCCTCTTAGGCTTTATGTACCTTTAGATGTTTATGTTTTAAAAGCTAATTTGGCTCTTTGTATTTTACTTAAAATGCACTCGAGGACTCATGATCTTGTGTAGGTAGTGAGCTTCTGGCCTCAAAGAGAAGCAGGAAAATAGGTAAATATTGTTTTACATGCTGGGAAAGCAGAAAGAAAACACCAAGGCCTTTGCTTTTGAGTTATGGGGTGTGTTTTGATGTGTGGAGCCATGGGTCTGTGGATGCCTGCAGGGAGCAGGGGGTCTGGCCAGGGCCAAGCAAACCTCTCCCTGCTGCAACAAACCTCCCGTGGTGGAAAACCTCCTGGCATCCCAGCCCAGCTTTGTGCTGCCACTGTGGGAAGCTGAGAGTCAAGTTAAGGTTGGGTTCCTGGTGATCCCCTGGACAAGTGGGAGCTTCCAGCGTGGCAGAGATCCTGCTAGGTGCTGCTGTTCGCGGGGAGGAAGGAATCCAAGTCCTGCAGCCACATCCCTGCAGTAACAGGGGATGCCCTGTGTGGTCCTTCTCCAGAGCTGTGAGTTTGAGCAGTAGAGCAATGATTTGGGGTTTATTTAAAATCAGTTCTGGATTCTAAATGCATAAATTCCAGGGTTTGTATTTGGAGAGTGCTCGCTGCACGTCTACAGCTAGAAACTTGGAGAGTGGGGATAATGAAATAGCCAAGATCGGTGTGAGAGGCTTCCAGCAGGAGAGGCAGGCAGGCGTGCCACACACCACGAGCTGCAAGGTTTATTTTCCTCCACACACCTGGTCCTGCTGAGCCCAGCACAGACCCAGACTGATGATGAGTGTTTCCCATGGCCACTGCTTGAAGCGGAGCCCATCCCGTGGCAGCAGGGGTTGGCATTTTAAGCATCGTTGGTGTAGAGTTTCCCACCTCACCCTGTGGCTGCCTTTGCCTGGTATGCCCGTGCCCAGCAGCGGAGCCTCTTGGCATCTTCAGTGCTCTCCGTCGCTCTGGAGAACCACAAGGACCTCGCAGCTCGGGGTTCAGCAGCAGCACCCTGGGGTGATGGAGCGTGTTTTCGGAGCAACGGGCACTTCTGCTGCCTGGGCTGAGCATGGGAGAACACAGCCAGCTCTGTTTGAATTGGCAGTCGCTGATCGGCCCCACGAGCGCTGAGCTTCATTATCGCCACTGGTGTTTATGAGGGGGACATTTTCCGCTCTCACGGCAAGGGCAGGAGCCAGGAGAAGCCTCCGCTGAGTCACCCGGGTTAGGAGGAAAGGAGTGTGTGTGTGTGTATGTGGGGAATCAAACAGTCAATCATGCTTTCAGCAAGCCTGAAATCATGTGCGATATTTTTATTTTCAGATTCCCAGCTTCGACATCTGTGGCAGGGTTGTTCCCGACGTCCCAACGGCAGCGATGCTGTGCCGGGGGCAGCCTCTGCTGCGCCGGTGCCGGGGGCGGCAGGTGAAGCCTGGCTCCATCCCACCCCTGTCCCAGAGGCTGGGGAGACATCTCAGCAGCTCAGTTGCTTTGCAGGTGCATGATTGTGCAGGGGAACGTGGTGGCTGCTCCATCCCTGGAGGTGTTCAAGGCCAGGTTGGATGGAGCTGGGAGCCCCTGATCCAGTGGAATGATGACTTTGAGGTCCCTTCCAAGCCAAACCATGATTCTATGACTAGTTTTAGGAAAGCCCAATGGGATGAGGTGGCTGCACCAGCCTCTGCTCAGGTGAGCAAGAGGCGCACAAAGCAAGCCTTGCCTATATTAATAACAACACAGAAATGGAAAAGCAAGCAGAGCTGGCCCATGGTTTAAGGAGGACAAAATGTGCCCCTCTTTAATATAGGAGAGATGTTTTTTCAGGGAAGAATCAACAGCAGCACGTTAACTATTTGGCAAACAATTCCTTTTATGTTGTGCTTAGGTAGCAGGTAGCGCTCAATATATTTGCAGGCTATTTATAGCTAAATACATATATATCTCGCACCACATAATGTTTCCACTTCTTTTGAAGACTACCTGCAAAACACAGACACTACTAGGAGCCGTGAATGCAGGCATTACAGCAGTGACTGACAGCAAGCTCTCTAAAGCATTTTTTGATACAAATAATTGTGTTTTCCAGGTGAAAGGCAAGGGGGGTTGGTCCTGCCTCGCCCATCCTGCAGGCTGGGATGTGGCTCATGTGTTCCGGGGCAGCAATTCACTGAGAAGAATAAGGTGTCCTGGGGCTGCAGGTGTGTGCTGGTAATTCATAATGATTTTTCAGTAGGTGTTTGAGAAACATTCTTGGTGCGGGCATCAACTTAGGGTGGTGATGGCTTTTAAGACAAACAATTGGTCTCTTTTCCCAAGTAACAAGTGATACAATGAGAGGAGATGGGCCTCAAGTTGTGCCAGGGGAGTTTAGATTGGATATTAGGAGGAATTTCTTTACTGAAAGAGCGGTGAAGCTCTGGCAGAGGCTGCCCAGGGCAGTGGGGGAGTCTCTATCCCTCGAGGGGTTAAAAAACTGTGCAGAGGTGGCACTTTGAGACGTGGTTTAGCAGGCAAGGTAGGGTTGGGCTGGCCGTTGGACTGGATGAGCTAAGAGGGCTCTTCCAACCTTCATGATTCCATGATTCTATAAAGTAAAAACTTTGGGAAAGGGAGCTGCAATGAGTGAAACTTTTCATTTTTGTTGTTTTAGATTCCTACCCTTTTTAATAGAGCTGAATTCGTATTGTTTTAAAGAGGGGGGAAAAAAAATCCCTTTTTTTGTTTGCATAGGAAGTATCGGAACAAAACTTTGGGAATTGTGGAAAAAGTAATGCTGCTGCTTTTTATTTTTCCCCCCGTCCCTTCCAGCTTGACCCTCCAGTCAAACCGGTCCCATCTACCCTGGCTGAATTTTTTTTATGCTCAAAAAGCACAGGTTAAGTCATTGCCAGATTTTCCTGATTCACAGAGAAATCTGTAGCCTGAACCGTCCATCCCAACGCTGTACAGAAATGTGCTGGGTTACATATTTTCCCCCCCTCCTGGGCTTCTCTGCCTCAAAGTGGAGGGTTTGTGGAGGTTTATCTGGTTTTCCTTTGTTCGGCGCTCACGAAAGAGAAAGAGGAAGGAAACTCGCCATCGCTCGGCCCGATGCTGGGTTAAAAATAGCAGGGTCGGGGTTCCCATCCTCGTGAAAGGTCACTTCCCCAAGTCCCCGCCGCTCAAAATATGCCACTGAGTGTCCTGGTTTGGCACATTTCTGATGGTCTGGAGGCACCGATGAGCTCAGAGAAAGGAGAGATGCTCGCTGCCCTGCAGAGCTCGGCTCCGGGCTGTGCATGGGGTTTATTTTCCATCCCAGTGACCCACATCCAGGGTCGTCTCCTCAGGGTCGGGAGGTGATGGCCGTGGATTACACAGCTCCCTTCCTCTGCTGTGGGGAGGGCATCCCACTGCCCTGCGTGTCCTCCTTCCAGTCCTTTTTACTTATTCCCCACGTTATTTTTTCCACTTTTTTCCCATTCTTTCTCCTATTTTCCCACAATTTCCATTATTTCATCCACTGTTGTTTTTCATTTTTCAGTTTTATTTCTCCCTGTGCAGCTCAGCTGCCAGGATTGGGGCACTCCCCGGGCTCGGCAGTGTGGTTTTCGTGTCTTGCGTGGGGAGACGGTGCAGGGCAGGGGACCAGGTTCAGCCCTGCCTCCAGCACCACTCAGCGCAGGCAGCCAGTCTCCTTGGAAACTGTGGGAAGGAGTCGGTGCAGGCACTAAACCCCCATATCCCACCCTCCAAACCTGGGAACAGCCTTAAAAGGAGATTGCATGGAGGGGGAAAACAGCTCCAGCAAATCCTCCCGTGCGGCGTGTTGGGTGCCAATGTCCCCTTTGCTTCCCAAAGGGCTGCTTGTTGCTGGGATGGGTGGCCTCCTCCCAGCCTTACGGCACCCACCGTAGCAAGAGGGTTGCGGGCATCCCTCACCGAGGCCAGTTTGCATCCCTCTAGCTGGAGGACCCACCCCCTGCAGGCATTTTTGGCTTCAAAGGCGCCGTGATGTGTTTTTCTGCTATTGAGGGAGACCTGTGGTCAGAGGGGCTGGTTCCTGATGTTGTGATATTGTGAAATTCCTCCTTGGTAGGAGAGAGAAAAAGCACTGGAGATCTCAAAGAGAGAGAGGCAAACCCCAGCGATGTTGGTTCAGCACTGGGCAGCCTTTACTGTCTCCTTGGTGAACATTGTATCTCCATGGAGAGCCAGAGTCATTTGTTCTGCCCAGCTGAAACCAGACATTTTTCCATTTTTGGCTCGTGCTTTGCTGGAGGGAAACGCGGAGTGAAATTTTACCGTGGGCTGAATTAACCACCTCAAACATCAGCCCAGCCCCAGGTATGTGCAGGGCTCTGGGCTTGCTTGGCACTGCCTTGGCGCCTCCGGTTGGGTTATTTGCTTTCCTCGTTTCCTGAACTCCAGCGAAAACCCTGGGAATGACACGCTACAAAGGCAGGCTTCTTTCCAGGAGGTATCTTGCATCAGGGAAAAACCCATCTGAGCGTCAAAGTGAGTGTCCCAGTGCTCCCCTGTCAATGGATATTAATGTATTTTCCTACCTTTGAAAGAGATTGGAACACAGGTTTTAAAAAAAAAGAAAATAATTGACCTGTTTAGGTCTGGCTTCACGAACAGAGGCTCCTGCTGCTGGAAGAAGCCAGGGAGTTCAGAAACACTGTGGGATTCTTGCTCAAATCCAGCCGCAGAGCTTGGGTGATCACTCCTGAAACACCCCAGGTGGGGCACTGCGCTTAGGAAAGCCCCATTTCCAGCTTAATTCCAGACCGAGCCACGGAAGGAAAGGCAGCATCAATGCACAAGTTTTGTAGCTGTCAATGTGAATATTATCTGACCCTGGGAATCCAATTCCTTGTAGCCACTTGAGTGGGAGCAGAGCTGGAGAACAGGGTGACTGTCCTGTGCATCCACTGCCTTCCAACAGAAAAGCCTTGTCCTTATGGACCATGCCTCCTCATTTTCCTTAGACTGAGCTCAAAACATAACCTAACATTGAAATACTGTGCCTTCCAGGTGCTTCCAGGATTTTGGTCTCACTGCATCCGTGACCCAGGTGGGTTCTGCAGAGCTGTTGCTTCTGCAGTCCCGTGCTGCAAATCTTCCTCAGCCCCTGCATCCCAGCTGGTTCTTCCCTGCCACCTTCAGGGGCTGTGTTTATGCTCCAAGAAGCCAAATCCTGATGGCCATCCCACTCCTACACCTCCTTAAGATGCAAAGGATGTGCAGCCAAGGGTAGATATTTCCACCCTTGCTGGAAATACTGGAGCTCCAGCCCTGAGCATCACTGTGGTGAGGATTGATGTTTTTCAGCACTCTTTGGATCCAGCCCTTGGGGAGCAGGATTCGCCCACGGCTGCTGGGAGTTCTGGCCGGGGGATTAAAAATAAACCCCTAAGCCTGGCTCCAAAAGGTCGGCTGGTGTGTAACATTTAGAAGAGCCTCAAGCTGTTATTTCAAGGAGTATTTCTTTTTTTCCCCATAGGAAAAGCAAATATCCAAGCTACAGTGGAAAAAAAAAAAAAGCTGTTCCTGACTCTTCTCCCCTGTGGATCAGGATTTGCTGCACATGAGGTGGGGAGGGTGCAGTGGGAGAAAGCCTCAGAGTGGGATAGCAAAGGGCAGTGGCACTGGCACCTTAATTAATTAATGGCACTTTGCGTGATGGCCTCAGAGTGCAGGGTGCTGGGGTCTGGGGCAGCTGTACAGAACCCTCATTGCTTTGTGAAGGTGAGAGCTGTTGACAGAAGAGATTTGCAGTTCCTTGTGCAGCATTAGCCTCTCTGTTTGGGGTGGTTAACCCTGAATTTGTTCTTTTTAGGCTCAGAGCTCCTCTCCTGGGAGCAGCCCATGGAGGCGCAGGAGTGAGCGGCTGCAGGTGAGTGCCGGGTGGTGCTGGTGGTGGTAAATGAGATTGCTGAAATGCTGTCACATGCCCACACTGTGGGCTGGCTCCTGCACATGCCAACCTCTTGGAACTTGCTTCTGAATTAAGACAAACTTTACCAGAGTGAGATGTGCAGATGTGGGCTCTAAACCATGATGTGGCAGGATAGCAGTTCTGGAGCCCTCGGCACAGCAAGGACATGGAACTGTTGGAGTGAGTCCAGAGGGGGCCACGGAGATGGTTTGAGGGCTGGAGGTGTTCAAGGCCAGGTTGGATGAGGCTTGAAGCTTCTGATCCAGTGGGAGGTGTCCCTGCCCATGACAAGGGATGGAACTGGATGGCCTTTGAGGTCCTTTCCTACCTGAACCACTCCATGATCCTACAAAACCAAGGAGGATGAAGTATAGTCAGCCAAAAGCCCTGTGCATTTTCTCCCACCCTTCAAGACCCAGTTGCCACTGACAGCGGTTCAGACCGTGGCCAGCCTGTGCTCTGGCTCCGGCAGCGTGTTATCCGTCGCCGTTTCCCATGCCAGAGCCTGGGGGTAGGTTCCCAGCACACAGCCTGCTTGCTCAGCCTTTCCAGCAAACATAATTTTTTCCCCATCTCCAAGGAACAAAGTGGAGACAAAAGATTAATCTTCCATGGGTTGTAAAACCCTTGGGGCATCGCTCAGGGCTGCTGGCAGCCGTTCTGCTGACTCCGACGGGCTCTGCAGTGGTTCTGGCCATCCCTCTGCCCTCAGCCCCAGCCCAGGAGCACAGCAGTGTAAATCCACAGCTTCCAGGAGAGTTATTCCCAATTTCCTTTTGTAGAAACAAGATCAAAATCAAAACCGGCTGTCAAACTTCCATGCCTCATACAACGCTCAGTCAGCACTTGCTGGCCCTGCTCTCCCTCCAGTGGCTAAAAAACCTCCTCGGGAGCCTGGGAGGTGTCAAACTCTCTCCTTTCCTCTTTTTATGACCCTCTTAAACTTGCCTTCCTTCAAAAATCCTTACTGTGGGGAAGCCAAGCTAAAAAAGAAGGTTTGCCTCTCATTTCAGGGCTGCAGAAGGGAACCCCCAAACCAGGCTGGGGTCCAGGGATGGAGCCCCGCTGCCTCCAGCCCAGCTCTCTCCGGTGGCCGCGGGCTTGCATTACTGACAGTGTTCTCACTCCAGACTCTTTTCCCTCACTGGTCATTGCTGGATTGACTACGATTCCCAATCACTAATAATTTTCATTTTAATTATAGATTAGGTGGGTGGTGCTGCCTATTACCAGGGCTGCCAGATCCCACTGCTGGGGAGCCTCTGCCGGCCTGGAGGGACCCGCAGTCTGAACTGCTGCCATTGCAGAAGCTGATAAAGGAGTCAGGAGATGATGGGGAAAGAAGTGAGGGTCTCCTTGTTGGACATGCACAATCATGCAGCTTGACCTTGGTGCGTCTTCCCCCTGTTCCTCATCTGCTCAATGAGCATCGAATCAGACCTTCACCTTCCCGGGTGCAGATGAAGCCAGTTGGTGCTGTAGGGCCTTACCCAAACCATATGCAGGAGGATATGAAGAATCTTCTTTCCAAACCCCTTGCCCTAGGGGCAGCATGTTGCCCTGGAGCAGGGTAACGAGGCTTGGTGGCTGCCGGGAAGCAGGATCCCACCCAGGCTGAGTGACACAGGAGTTCAGTCTGACCTCCAGCCAAAGCAGCGGCTTTGAGGGCAGTTCCTGACTTTTGGAGATGACCTGTTGCGTAAAGGTCTTTGTGCACCTCATCAAAACCACATCATGTTTTAATAACACCTGATTGCATCCTCTGTCCCCAGAGCTGCTCAGCACTGTGAGCCAGAGCGCCCCGGGGCAGAACCCAACCAAGCCCAGCGCTCTTGCCTGGAAGGGGCTCAGCCCCAGAAACACTCTTTCCCCCCCAAAAACGGTCATGAGAGGCAGACAAACACAACGACAGAGCTTGAAGCGAGGCCAGACCGCAGGGCTGGGAGCTCTGCTTCCTGCAGCAGGGCCTGTGGCACCGCTCGGGGGGGCCCTGAAGGCTGCAGCTCAGAGAGAGCACCCCTGCACCTCCCACGCCGGTGGCTGCGGTGAACCGAAAAAAATTAGCGTAAGAAACTACAAAAATGAACCTACATTTCCTTCAGGACTTCCGCTGCAGTGGGAGCTGCAAAACTTCTTCTATAAATGAATCTACATAGAAATAAAGCATCTGCAGCTCCTTCCTGAGATGTCTGTTGCCACTTCCTCACACCGGGCACCATGTCCTGGCTCTGATTTGGGTGTGTTTCCCCAGAAATTGGGTTTGTCACCCTCTAGCTCTCAGCCTGTTCCTGCTCCCTGGGGCTGGACAGTGGGACCGGTTGTTGTCAGCTCCTTCGAGCAGCGGGGAAAACTGGAAGTACCTGAAAAGCTGGTGTTCATGTGGGGACAGCCGCTGGGAGCAGGTTTTAGCCCAGGTCACAGCAAAACTGCTCCAGGGAAAAGCCTGGTTAGGTGCACTATGTGGGAAAGTCCTGGTGGTGGTTACCCTTCGCTGGGTTGCACCCATGGATTTTGGGGGCAAGCCTCCTTTTCCAGATCAGGGTAACAACTCCTGTTGCTGCTGCTGGTCTCTGCTGCACAGAGGATCCGCTAGAAACAGTCATTTAAGTAGGCAGTTGTGAGCAAGCGTTGCTAAAGAGTGGCAAAAAGAGCTTGTGTTGTGTAACTGGGGTGCTGGCTCCTCCTGAGCTGAGCAGGAAGGGGACAGAAACCTGGCTAGATAGGGTGGCGAGAGGGGTCAAGGCCAGCTTTGCTGTGCTGAAGAATTGCAAACCCATGAATGCCTCCAGAAGGAGCCCGTTCACTCAGATACCGATGCTCTGTCGCCGTGGGGAAGAGGAGCAGTGCGAATCGTGGTGCCTCGGGATGTTGAGGATGCACACCGTGAAGCTGATGCTCAGGTTTTATCGTGTGTGAGGCGCTGTGGTTCCTTCTCTCGTCCCCTCGCAGTGACATTTTACATTTGACATTTTGAAAGCTGAAGGCAGCGCAGCACAGCTGCTTCTCTCCGGATACTGTGCATCGCTGGGGATGGGAGCCGTGAGGGTTTTAACAAGCACCAGGCAGTGATTCATAATTCCAGGGCTCCTGCTGCCACCAGGCACTGCCCCTGATCCCACAGAGGTACATGGACGTGAACTTGCTTCCCACAGCACCAGAGGAGCAGGATGGGGGCATCCCAGTGCTGGGCTGGGCTCTGGCTGGATCGAGGGGTCATGGATGGGACCATGCAGCCCTTGTTTTGTCAAGTCGTACCAGGGGGAAGGTTCAGACTGCATATCAGGAAACATTACTGAAAAAGTGGTGAAGCGTCCATCCCTGGTGCTGTTGTGGAGAGGAGGGAGCTGGGCTCCTCTCCCAAGGGACAGGGGACAGGACGAGAGGGAATGGCCTCAGGCTCCACCAGGGGAGGGTCAGGCTGGACATCAGGAAAAAATTTTTCACATAAAGGGTGATTGGTCCCTGGCAGAGGCTGCCCAGGGAGGGGGTTGAGTCCCCTTCCCTGGAGGGGTTTAAGGGACGGGTGGACGAGGCGCTGAGGGACACGGGTTAGTGACTGATGGGGATGGTTGGACTCGATGATCTGGTGGGTCTTTTCCAACCTGGTGATTTGATGATTCTATGGAGCTTGAGGCCATTCCCTCTCGTCCTGTCCCTTGGGAGAAGAGCCCAGCTCCCTCCTCTCCACAACCTCCTTTCAGGTTGCAGAGGGCAATGAGGTCTCCCCTCAGCCTCCTCTTCTCCAGGCTGAACACCCCCAGGTCCCTCAGACTTGTTCTCCAGCCCCTTCCCCAGCTTGGTTGCTCCTCTCTGCACTCGCTCCAGAGCCTCCACATCCTTCTTGTGGTGAGGGGCCCAGAACTGACCCCAGGACTCGAGGAGCGGCCTCACAAGTGCCGAGTCCAGAGGGAGAAGAACCTCCCTCGCTGACCCAGAGCCCCCCCCCCGCCCTCCTGCGGCCCCTTTCAGCGCGGGAAGCGGCCCTGAGGGCTCCCTGGGGCCTTCTCCTCCCCAGCCCCTCAGCCCAGACGAACCCCCGCTCCGTCCCGCCTCACCCCGAGCCTCCCGGCAGCCGTTACCGGAGGGAGGCGGGGTTTGTGGCTTGGGGTGGGCCCGGCCGGGCCCCACCGGGGGGCGGTGCCGGGGGGGGGGTGTGGGGGGGGCGGTGCCGGTGCCGGTGCGGGGCGAGCGGGCAGCGCGGGGCCGGCCGGGCCGAGCATCCCCGGCGCGGGGCATGGAGGCGGCGCACAGCCTGCCGGTGCTCGCCGTGCTGCGCCGCTTCGGGGTCAGCGAGACCTGCGGGCTCAGCCCCGAGCAGGTGCGCCGCAGCCGGGACAAGTACGGACCCAATGGTGAGAGAGCCGGGGGGGGACCCTCCGCACCGGGGACGGGACACCCCCCCGCCCGTCGGGAAAGGGATGCGGGAACGGGACCCCCCGCCCCGGGAAAAGGGAACCGGGAGCGGGACCCCCCGCCCCGGGAAAAGGGAACCGGGAGCGGGACCCCCCGCCCCGGGAAAAGGGAACCGGGAACGGGACCCCCCGCCCCGGGAAAAGGGAACCGGGAGCGGGACCCTCCGCCCCGGGAAAAGGGAACCGGGAGCGGGACCCTCCGCCCCGGGACCCTCCATACCGGCACCGGGAACCGAGACCCTCTGCACCGGGACCCTCCCTGCCGAGAATGGGATGCGGGAACGGGAACAGAACCCTCCGCACCGGGAAAGGGAAGCGGGAACGGGACCCTCCGCCCCGGGACCCTCCCTGCCGGGAATGGGATGCGGGAACCGGGACCCTCTGCACTGGGACCCTCCATACCGGCTCCAGGAACGGGAACCGAGACCCCTCCCCGTCGGGAACGGGATGCGGGAGTGGGAATGGGACTCTCTGCGGCGGGAACGGGAACCAAGACCCTCCCTGCCGGTACCGGGAACGGGAACCGGCACAGGGTCCCTCCTGACCGGGTCAAGAACCGGTTCCCGGACCCTCCGACCCTCCCCGCCGGGTCGGGGGCCGGTTCCTGGACCCCTCGCACCGGTGACCGGAGCGGGGTGCTGCCCCGGGACCCCCCGAGCGTCCCCCGCCCAGCCGGGCGGCGCCTGTTGATCAGGAGGCATCGTGCCGCCTTCATTAGGGGTAATTAGCGAGGCGACCGGGTGCCCCGGCAATTAGTGGGGGTGTTAATGGCCGCGGTGACTGACAGCGGGGGGGGAGGATCCCCGGTGCCTGCGGGTGAAAGAGGGAACCCCGGATCGGGGGGGGCTGGGGAGGAGGAGGGGTGGGAGGAAGGGGTGTCGGGGCAGATAGGGGGATGCGGTGGGTGCCGGCGTCGCTTCGTGTCACCCTGACCGGGGAGGAGCCCCCGAGCAGCCCCCGAGCATCCTCTGCGGTTTGATAACGGGGTTTGCTCAGCGAAGCCGTCGGGGGGATCAGGGTCTGGCTGGTGCAGGCAGGGATGGGGGGGTGCGTGGAAGCACGAGGGGTTTGGGGTGTTTGCTCCTGTGCTTTGGAGCGGTGAGTCCGAGTCCTTTCCTCCAAGTTGTGCGAGGAGCAAACTGTGTAAACTCTCTCCTGGAGCTTGTCGTGTCTGCTTTGCGCTTGGTCCTCATGGGTGAGGCCGAGGAAAGCCTCGCTAGGTGCTGGTGGGGTTGCAATCTGTGTCTTTATTCTCTGGGAACGCTGTGCTCGGTGGGGTCAGAGGGCTGTGCCCCCTCCACACAAACCCCTTGTGCTGAGCTCTGCTCGGGGTCCTTGTACCTGGCAGCTTCTGTTCCGTGCCCTGCGCCGCTGTGGTCAGGGTTGGCTTGGGAGCTCTTGCCGTGGAGAATTCTACATGAGATATAAGCAGTGGAGCATCCCCCCTGCCTTTCACTGATGTGACTCTGGAGGAGGGCGGCTGGGGACCTGTCTGGTCAGCCAGGAGGGGAGCGACCCCTCTGCTTCGGGGGCTGAACGCAAACACATCCTTAACGAACACGTGATTATCCTGATATCACAGGAGACCAGAATGGTAGGGGTTGGAAGTGACCTCTGGAGATCATCCAATCCAACCCACCTGCTCGAGCAGGGTCACCTGGAGGTGTAAGCTCCAAGGAATACCTGCTCCCCGCGTTTCTGTGCCATCCCTGGGCCCCCCGGAGGTGGGGATGAGGGGCCGTGCGGCACCGTGTCGCCTACGGGCATTGCCGTCGTGGGGCTCACACTGGCTTTATCCTCCTGTTTGCCCAGGTGATTCATCGCCGCTGAGTCAGGCACGTTGGCTGCTCGGTGCCACCGGGCTCTCTGCTTTGGAAGAGAGAGCTCGAACGCGTGACGTAGGTGCAAAGTGAAGGGTTAGCAGGGGCAATTAGTTTGTTGTCTTATATTTTTCACTTCTTCCTCCCCCTTCTTTCAAGCAAGGGCCCTGCGCTCGCCTCTCTTGTTTCCCATGCAGTGCGGTGTTGGGCTTTTTTCCAGCTGTTGGGTCCCGACAGCGTCTGGTTTTGGGATATCCCGTGGCTTTGCCTCAAAGCAGAGCTCCGTGTCTCCTGTACGACGCAACTCAGAGTGATGTGCACAGCACTGAAACGTGGGCAGTGCCACCATCATGGAAAACGTGGAGAACTGTGAATTTTTGCAATTTTTGCCCTGTATTTCTATCTCTGTTGTGGTGTGGATGAGAACTGGACAATTTAGAGTCGTGCAGGGTGGGACCCGGTGCGGTTTGTTTGGGTTAAAGCCTCAATGTTAAGCAGCTTCTTTCTAGTGTGGTGGGAACCTGCAGGTTGTGTCGAGGCAGCAGGAGCCGATGTCGCCGCCTGTGCCAGGGAACCCCCGGGTGCCCCATTTGGGATTGCTGCTGGGGGTGTGCAGGGAGCAGCATGGGCTGGCGAGCTGGGCTTGAAGATGGGCTGTATTCAATTGCATTTCAATTCAGACTTGAATTAAACTTAGGCTGCGGAAGCGCCGGGCAGCTGGGTGACTCGCTTGAGCTCGCGCAGAAGGGGAAGAAAACTCAAATCTTGAGTGGCTTGAAGCGCAGAGCAGACCTGCAGCTCCAGCTCCTTTCATTTTCACAGCCTCCTGTCCCCCGTCTTGCATTCATTCATTTCCTTCTAACCCTGAACTCAAACTGCCAGGGTGGTTGTGAATCACAATCTAAAATACATCATCTTCCTTACAAACTGCCTCCCCGACGCTCCTTAGCGAGCCGGCGCCTGCTTCTTTCATGGTGGCGATGGGTTTAAAAAACACGAGCCGCACTCAGCGCTGACGTTAAGTGTGAAGCAGTGGCCATTGGCGTGTTCTATATTAAAAATAAATGATTCTTTTTTGAGAAGGGTATTCTTTTGGAGCCTAAAACTGCTTTTTCCATCCCAGTGCTCATATTTACATTTGCAGGAGGAAATGGAGAGCAATATTGATTATTTAATATCTCCGATTTGTGGCTTGGCAGCCAGACAGTGCAATATAGATTACTGGGCTAGAAGAAGATATTTCTCCGTTAGGAAGAGCTTGTGTTCTAGTTGCGGATCCGTCATCAGTGCTGTCAGCATGAATGTTTCATTTGCCAGGGAAACTGGAGAAGCCGCAGAATGTTTGGGTCTCACCGTGGTGATTCTCAAAAGGCTCCTGAATCTCCAAAGCCAACGGTAACTCAGAAGGGGTTTGGATGCTCCGTGTGTGCCGGGTGGGTGCTCCCTCCCAGCCCTGAGCTCCACAGGTTGCTGTTGGACCACAACACTTAAATAATAAATATATTAAAAGTGCACATTTCTTATCATAGAAGGGGCTGGGCAGGAGGATACAAGGGTGCGAGTGTTTTTCTTTCTAAATTTAAAACCAGAGGCACAGTTTGTCCTGAAATGATTTCATTTTTGCCAAGGAGTGACAGATGTAAACGGGAGTTGCCCAGAGGACAGTCAAGTGACTTTCTGCTTTAAATATAGCTCCAATTTCTCTCTTCTAAAATGGATTTCCATGTGTAAATGAGCATACATTTCAGGCAGGATATTGCCAGCGTTAATGCATATGCATAATTTTATTTCCTTCATCAGTAACCTAAATGGACTGTGAATGTCAGCGGAGTCAAGTGTTTGTGGCATAGGGGCATTTATCTCTCCTTGCATTTCATCTCTCTGACTCCAAAGCAAAAACTCTGCTGCTCTCTGGGGTTGGAAACGCTCCCAGGCAGGTTGGACCCTGCCTGTCCCCTCCTTTCCCCCCTGCCCGATGCTCTTCGACCCTCCCTGCAGGTGCAGCGAGAGCCGCGTTTACGGGACAGCTGGTCTAAGCATTATTCAAGCCACCTTCAGCACCAGGTGAACTCAAAGCCACGAGTAAATTGGCTTTTCTTTTATAACATGCCTCTCCACATCTCCATAAGTTTTATTTCAGGATCGCCAAGCCCTCTTGTGTGTTTTTTCCATGCGTGTGCCCAGGCGGGAGGAGGAGGAGATGTCCCAAAGCCCAAATCCAGCCTGTGATGTGTTGATGGTCTCCTAAAACTCACCGAGGCTCATTCACATGGAGCTTTACGCTCTTCAGCGTGAGCACGCGCCCAAGCCCCTGCTTTGCTAGAAGCAGCACCAAAAAATCCCGCTGATATATTATTTATTTCCATCCTTTTCTCAGCTCATACCCAGAACTCTGTGTGTGTGTGTGTAGATAATCCACTGGCATATGTGTGTGTGCGACTAGGCATCCATCGGCTCACATACACGTGTGTTTATGTACGTCCATCGGCACACGCGTGTGCATGTGGAAATAATCCACCAGCACACGTGTGCGCACGTGTATCTACATCCAGTAACTGCTCTAATTGCAGCGTGTTACTTAACGTCAGGTTTGCTGCCGGCGGTTGCTAACCAGCCAAGGTTACGCTCTGGCTCTCTCTTGACAATAAAAAAAAACAAACCCAGAAATAAAATTTTGTATTTCACCCTAAAGTATTTGAGGTGCTGGGAAGGAGAGGAAAAGCAGCGTTTTCTGACTCATCTAACTCTGCTCTCTGTTCCTCTGCACATCGCCCACCTTTTCCACCCCCGAAACACACGCTGAACAGTCTGATTCATAAACATGCTACAGGGTTTTTTTTTTCTCCTCCAAATCCTTTCCCTCAGGAGAAATGCTGAGGCATTGGAACCGTGTGAGCGCTTTCAAATTTGGGGAGAAACTATGCAGAATTTTCCTAATTGGGCAAGAGGAAACTCAGGATTTTCACCCCTGCAGGGGCCTGAGGGTACCTGCTTTCATAGGATCACAGGATGGTTTGGATTGGAAGGGACTTCGAAGCCCCTCTAGTTCCACCCCCGCCACGGGCAGGGACACCTCTTACTGGATCAGGGGCTGCAAGCCCTATCCACAAAAAAATAGTTTATAATGAGCAATGTTCAGAAAAAAAGCCATATCTGCTCTTAAACTGCTTTAGGAACCATGGAGGGAGAATTTCCAGGGTGAGGAGAGGCAGGGGCTACACTGGTGGGGAGGGGATTTTGTGAGTTCCCCCTGGGTTGGCCTCCACTATTGTGCAAGTATTATTTCATTAATGAATGATTTTAATTCATGATTCTAACATTCTATAATATTTTTATTTCATTGCTGGTTTTAAAGCTTTGGGTGATGGAGCTGGTGCTGCAAACCCTTGACTGAGGAGTAGTTGGATATGCTCTGGATGCTGGCTGTTTCCAGAAAGGGGCTGGAGCAGCTCCTCCAAACCCACCTCGAGCAGCAGAATATCTCCCTTTCCCCTGGCTGATCCTCTTCCTCAGTGTTCCAGGTGCCTTTTTTGACCTCTCTACTCCAGCCAAGCTTTTTTGGCCAGCCTAGCGCAGCCCTTGCCATCACCGTGTAGCTGCACATCTGCTCTCTGTCTTTTTGGTGCCGCTGGGCTTTCTGCGTGTTTTAAGCCTTTTCTCATCTCCAGGTCTGATTTGAAGCTATTGAGGCACGTTTCTATGCTCTTTGCCCTCCAGGGTGAATCTCTATTGATATTTATGTTGCAAGTAAGTTTTTTTTTTGCTCTTTAAAACTCCCCTTCAAAGCGTTTTTCCAGCGTGCAGCCTGGTGGTGCTTTTGCTTTCTTCCTACCAAGAAGAATTTTAATTTTTGAGAAGCATCCAAGTGGCTGCCTTTTCACTCCGCGTTTGATCTCCTCTTGCAAAAGGGATGATGTGAAAGCAGGAGGCTCCTGGCAGCTGTTAAATCACCCTTGTCCTGTGGGTCTGTCCTGGTGCATCCTCCGCTCAGGGAACACTTCTGGCACGGTGCTGGGTGCCCAAAATCCCAGCTGCTGGTGTGACGTGTGCAACCTAAAGCAGCTGGTGGTTATTTACGGGTGGTCAGAGCCACCCTGCTGACCCACAGCCTCCCCAGGACACTGTGATCTGCAGTGAGGATCCAAACTGGTTATCAGAAGGTGTGGGGAACCTTGCAGGGCTGCCCGTGACCCTGAGGTGCTTTCATTTTCATAGTCCTGAAGAAAAATTTTGTTATTGTTCCCCTATATTCAAACCTCTGGAGGAGCCAGCTTTGCTTTTTCTCCTACGCAGCACATATGAAGAGTTGGTTAGGATGCTGGTGCCCCTCCAAAATGTTTTTTTTTTATTATTCTTTGTAAACCATGAGGCAGATGTTGCGGCTCCCTCTGCCTCTCACCCAGCTGGTCCAGACCCAATTCCAAGAAGGGGCACTCACAGTCTCAGTTACAGGCTGGAAATGGAATCACAGCATCATGGGATGGTTTGAGTTGGAAGGGACCTCAAAAACCATCCAGTCCCACCCTGTCCGTGGGCAGGGACACCTCCCACTGGATCAGGGGCTCCAAGCCCCATCCAACCTGCCCTTGAACCCTCCAGGGATGGGGCAGCCACGTGCCATCCAAATATTCAGGCAAGCTGTGGTTATCAGGAGAGGGACTGGATTATCTCCTTGCTTGCTTTTATATTTTCTTTCTTTGTTTTTCCTTTTCCTCTCCTTTTCTCCCTCCCTTTCTTCTGGTTCTCGCACAGCGCTCGCAGACGACCTCCCATTGCATCTCAGTTGGGGTAAAGGCGCTGAAGGCAGCTCATCCTGCTCACTCTGCTATAGGGGCAGGAGACAGAGCTGGTGCTGGCGAGACTGGGAGGACTGGGGAAGGCAGGAGGGGTGGAGAGGGGCCCGTGGGCTGGGTGAGCAGGGAGCAGCAGGACCGGGTTGTCTAGAGGGTGAGATTAATACCCAGAAAGCACAACTCTCCCATCCCACCCCCATTTATTATTGTGCATCTGATTTTGTTGTTTTTTTTTTTTTTTTAAAAAAAACTGGTATTGTGACTCATAATCTTTTTTTATATCTAGTGCTGGAGGTAGAGAGTATAACAGTAACCTATATTAAACAAAAATTAACGACTGCTGAGTTGAGCTGCTGTCTGTACCAATTACCTCGCTGGAAAACAGGTAGCAGAGATCTGGGCTGGGAGCGCAGAAATGCTGAAGAACCGAAGCCAAAAAGCTATAGAGAAAATTGTGGTTAGTTGAGTATTTCCATGACGTGAGTGTGCGCCAGAGGCTTCTCTGTGGGTGGTTAACCCCTCGCAGGCAGGGCTGCAGGCACCCCAGCACTGAGCGCGCGGGGGGTGATGTGCAATGCTGGGACAGGAGGCTTGGGATTCCTGCTTGGATCCATCCAATTAATGCTAACAGGTCTTTTCAAAGGTGGGAGCCTTGCTGGAGTTGAGCCCTTTGCCTTGTGAAAGGAGGGTTGGATTGGAATCCAAAGCGTTGCTCTTTTGAAGAGAAGTTGAATTAATCCTTGCTAGCGATCAACCTCATGGCTAAAACCAGTATTTGCTGGATTTTTTTTTTTTGTGGAATCCTCCCAGTTTTTGAGGTTTGGCTGCTCGTTATCACTCTCTAAAAGCCTTTTCTCTTTGTCACCCGCAGAGGTGGTGAGTCCAAGGTCAGGCTGTGGTTTGGTAGCCGTCCCGTCTGCCTCCCAGGACGGGGTCTGTACCCACGTGCTGCTGCTCCAACACGTCACCAGGCTTCTTCAGGGCACCTGGTGGTGTCTCTCAGTGCCCCACGGTAGCTGAAATCTGAAAGTTTGTACCTATTTTTGAAGTCTAAACCTGCAGAAACCCTAAATGCAGGTGTTTCCGCTCTGATTGTTAAAAACCTCCTATAATTTAACTGTTCGGCAACCCGCTGAATGGGCTGACGGAGGTCCTGGCTTCATTGCCTGCGCTCCCACATGAGATAGATGTAAAAGTATAAATATGTAAGTAAAGAATAGTAGTTGACACACAGTATAAAGTATAAATATGGAGATTTGGATTAGACATTAGGAAGAAATGTTTTGCTGTGCGGGTGGGGAGGCCCTGGCACAGGTTGCCAAGAGAAATCCTGGCTGCCCCATCCCTGGAGGGGTTCAAGGCCAGGTTGGATGGGGCTTGGAGCCCCTGGTCCAGTGGGAAGTGTCCCTGTCCTTGGCAGGGTTTGGGACTGGATGGTTTTTGAGGTTCCTTCCAAGCCAAACCATTCTGATTCTATCATATTTCATTTTTTCTCCCCACCGTTTGCAAGCCACCCTGGGACACCTTTGGGAAAACACCCCTGTATGGACAGGAAACAAAACACACTCAATAAAAAGATGTTTTTTTTCTCTCTAGCAAGAGCTAATAGGTCTGAACCCCTCTCGGGCTCTGCGGAGCCGCTAGGCGAAAGCTCTCAAGGCTAAGTAACCCCGTGCTGGTGTCCCAGCCCAGCCACATGCAGGGTCACCACCAGCATCAGAGGTGCGATGCCTTGGGGAGGAAATCCACTTTGTGCTCTTGAGTGTCCCCTGTGCCCCCGGGTTCCTGTCCGTGGTATTTTTGCTTTGGGTGTTTCCTGCTATTTAACCCGTCTGTGTATTTTCAACCAGTGGTTGGAGGAGGTGGGGAGGGATGTTGAGTCAATTTGGACCAAAGAGCAGGGTTGTGCGGGGTGTCCTTGTCCGGGAGGCTGTGGGGGATGCAGTGCTGGGATAACCCTGGTGCTGGTGGGGTTTGCTCCATCCTGGTGAGATGCTCCAGTGCGTCCCTGTGGTCCCCAAAGCCACCGACCGCAGCCACGCTGTGTCCAGGAGCTGGCCAGGAGAGCTGTCCCTTGCTCTGGAACCAGTCCCCATGGCCAGTCCATGCCCTTCTTGAGAAGAGGTGGCCAAAATGCTATATTTTAAGCTCATCTTATTGGAGAAAATCCCTGGAATCCTTGCAGGGCCACCCTCCGAAAAGCTGTTTTGTATGTTACATATTTGCACTAGTATATGGGATTTGTTTTATTCTGTCATCTTCTGGTTTGGAAACAGTTTTTCTTGCGTTTGTTGCCGATAAAAATCGGTTGGGTTTTGGGAGGGGTGCGTGGGTGGGGGAGATTCTCTTCTGCTTCCTTCGCTGCGGGGAGCGAAATCGCCGAGATCCTTGAGGAGGAGCTCAGCTGAGCGGCCTCCGGCCCCTCTGGCAGCCGGCGAGGGCCAAATCCCCATGGATTTTCCCTGCAAAATGTTGGCTCAGCTGGAGCACTGATCAGGCGGTGCCTGTCCCCGGGAGACGGGCAGCCGGGGTCGGGATAACCCTCCTCAGTGGGCCCTTTTCCTGCCTGTTTGCACTTTCTTTTTCCATTGGCCTCCAAGCCAACAGAAGGTCTGAAATAGGGAAAATGTGAGGAGTGAGTGGAAAAAACAGAAATAAAAAAAACAGAAATAAAAAGACTGGCTTAGCGGTGCGAGTTGGGAGAAAGGAAGTGATGGAGCACTGTCCCTGGCCCTCCTGCTCCAGACATTGCGGAGGGTTCCCACGTCCTTTGGGGTTTTGTAGGGTTTCTGGGCTTTTGTGTGTGTTGGAAGGAGATGGGGACCCCATCAGAGGAGCCGCGATGTTCTGATCCGCTCCCTGCAGGAGGGGAGTCCTGTGGTGGCTCGGGTGCTCTGCAGTGCTGGCTCAGCCTTATGCAGGGGCTCCTCTCTTATCTATAAAAGCCTAATTCCAATTATAGTTCCCTTTTGCACCCGTTTTGGACAGAAATGTGGATAGATATCTATGTATATATACATATGTGTATAGAATAATTCATCCTTATACACAAATGTATATAGATATCTCTGTGTGTGTATATGTGTGTGTATTTATATATATAAAATTTCATCCTTATAGACACTCAGACATTCTACGTGTTTGGAAGTCGATTATGATAAAAAGCTTGATAGGACTGATGTTTTCAGGCATCTCTGAGCATCTCAGGAGGTGTTTGAGGCCAGGTTGGATGGGGCTTTGAGCAACCTGATCCAGTGGGAGGTGTCCCTGCCCATCGCAGGGGAACCGGATGATCTTTAAGGTCCCTTCCAACCCAAACCATTCTATGAGTCTATGATCTCAATCCAGGAAGGGAACTGGTTCCATCACACAGAGATGTGTGATCCCCAGAGAGTTCATCCATGAAAAGTATTAATTGTCCGACTCGCCCCTTTTTTTCCCATCCAGAAGAAGAGATCTTTTCTATCCTACAGGAATTTTTTTCTACTGATATAATATAAACTGAGGGCAGTGTCGACTTCATTTTCCATGAAAACCCATCCAAGATGGTTGCTGAAAATAGACCACGCTCTGAGAACAGACACCAGAAAAAGCGAGTGGGAAGAGGAACCAGGTCAGCTGGGGCAAGAAGTGCTGCTAAAATAATTAATCATAATCATCTCAGTTGGAGATAGTTGAGTTGAAAAGCAGCTCCTTGGCACCCATGTGGGTTGGGGTCGGAGGACACACCACACTGGCCACATTCTATCAGCTTGATTTTCTTTATGAGTGGATGGGAGATGGTTTGAGATGAGATATCCAAGCTACTGAAGTTCGTGAAGGTTTGTTGTGGAGGAGGCAAGAAAACAAACAAGTGGAAACCCCCCCCAGCCCCCAAACCTAGCCCCTCCAAACCTCTGCACTTTGAGGATGGACTCAGCTCCCTTCAACCCCAAGCTTGGGGCAGGGTCTCCTTCCAACCCAGTCTGCAAAGTTCAGGTTTTCCTGATCCATGAATACATGGACCAGCTCAGACACTGTGGTTCAGCTGCAAGTGATTGATTAAAGTAGCTGTTAAAATTGAAATATCTATTGAAATGCCAGGTTTTGGAGCAGAAAGAAAGAGCAGCTTCCTCCTCTTGGCACAGAAGGGGAGAAAATGCTGCTTTTTTAATGGTTTAAAAGCAATATCTGGTAGTTCTTTTTCTCCTTTCTTAATGGAGTTGGCTGTGTGGGGCTGTGCTTTTGTGGGGGTTCATCGTGCAGACCCCCGCGGCCCAGCTTTTACGGGTGTCCCAGGAGCTGGGTTCACACCAGTTGCAATTCAAACCAAAAGCTGCCACGTGCAGGATGCTGAGTAAAAAAAAAGTGACAAAGCAAATTCATTGCTGTGCTGTGCCACGAGTGCTGCAGAGCGAGCCCCACCGGGGCTCCAGGAGGTGATGGAGAGGGTCTGCTCGAAGCAGAGATAAGAAGGTAAAAAGAAGGGGCTTGTACGTCTTTTCTTTTCTGTTCCTGCTGCCTTTTGGAGCCGCCCCTAGTGAGTGATGGTCACGGGCAGCCAGCGTAACCAAACCTCACCCAGCGAGCAGGAAAAAGCAGCTGCGAAGCAGTAAGCAAATAAGGTGCCAGAGGCTGGAGGTGCTTCCCCAACCCAGGGCCACCTCCACCTGCGCTCACCGGGGGAAGACACGGGAGGAAAAGCACCCAGGGATTTGGAACCAGCTCCTGGGGGATGAACTGGGTCCTCTGGGACTGGGTTGTGGCGCAGAGCGGAGCTCGCCGCCTGGCACAACGATGGGGATGTTCCCAGTGCTCTGCCTGCATCCACGAGGGGCTTTCCAATGCACAGTTGGGTGCTCTTTGCCTTGGGTGGTGGCGCTCGGTGCAGCTGGAGGTGCTGGTCGCCACAGCCCCGCAAGCTCACGTGCTGCTCACACGCCTGCTGCAGCTGTGCCTGCCCGCACGTGGGTGGTTGGGGTGTGCGAGCCACCGCTCTGCCCCTGCGATGAGGGTGCCCTGGGGCTACCCCACTGCGATTCCACGTGTGGCTGCTGAGGGGTTTCATGTATAGGGTTGTTCTGGTAAGCAGCAAACTCTACTCCACTGCATCCTTATCTCCCCATGCTGGTACAGCACACGGTATCCATAGATGCTGGGTAGAGGCCAACACCTCAGCTGAAGCCTGACTTGTTCTGAAGAAGCTGAAGCAATCTTAGAAAGTCCCTTTAGCTGCACCTTGAAGGTCCCACTCTTCCCAAGTGGAGCTGTGTCCCATCCCGATGCGTGTTCAGAGCCTGGGCAAGGTGCAGTGTGCAGAACAGTCTCCAGGGATGCAGCAACATGAAACTGCACATCCAAGCAAAGCCGTGTGGGTTGGTTTAATTAAAACACAGCCAAGGCATGTGGATAACTATGCTTTGTCTTCTGTGGACACCGAATAGCGTTAGCATCATTAGGCTTTGAGTGTTAGTCATGCCAAGTAACCCTAAACCACTTGGGCTTATTTTGTAGGTGCTGGGTTTTGATACTTGTGCAGCTGTAGTGCGACCGTGCGAGGTGATGAGCAGCTTCACGGCTGTAATAGACACGCTGGTATGTGTTGATTGTTGGACTTGATGATCTTGGAGGTCTCTTCCAACCTTAATGATTCCATGCGTCTGTGATTCACGCCTCTGTGTCCGCCCCCCCCCCCCGGCAGGTGATGGGCTGAGTTTGCATTAGAACAAGCTGGCAAAGCCCTTCCGAGGTGCGACCCGGCAGTTTGCCGAGTGCTGGGGACACGTGGCGGTGCCAGATGTCACCAGGGATGAAGCAGAGCAGACGTCCCTCTGGGATCCGATCCATCCAGCGCAGCCGGTCCTGGGAAAGGCAGCCGGTTACAATAACAGTTTATTCTGCCCGGTGTCGTGCAGGACGGTGGAAGGATCCCAGAGCAGCTCTGCTGGCGACCCTGCTTTATGTCACGGGAGGGGGGCTGCTCTCCCAGCTGGGGATATTTTAGGGTTTGTCTGACTCTTTTCGCTGCTTTCTTGGGCCATTTTCCTGCCTGTTGGCAGAGCCTGGGAATCGGATGTGCCTTTTGTTTTGCCCATCCACTTCCCTTTCCCTGCCTAGGGAAAAAGAAATCAAAGGCAAGGGAAAAAAAATAGATGAGTTTATGACATAGCAGTATGGCTTGAGGGAAGTGGTTTGAAGCAGAGAGCTGGTCCAGGTGTGGTGCTCACCATTATCCCTGGTGGTGCCGTTACCATGCCCACATCACTGGGTGGCAGAAGTGTTGCCTGTAAGGGAAATCTGATTTTATCCTAGGAAAGCTCCTGAAATTCTCTGGAGGTGTTTAAGACATGGGTGGACGAGGTGCTGAGAGACATGGTTTAGTGTTTGATAGGAGTGGTTGGACTTGATGATCCGGTGGGTCTCTTCCAACCTGGTGGTTCTATGATTCTATGAAATGGTGGGGAAAACCAGTTATTTCAGTGTTCCCCCTGCAAGATGTTTGTTGGTGTGGGTTGTCTGCTGGGTCTGAGCATGCACCGGGGTTTGCTTTGCCATGCAATGACCCAGTAGAGTGTCACCTTGTGCCTCAGTTTCCCCAGAAGAGTGGGGTGCGATACCTCAGTGCATGCCGGATAAACACCAGCTGCCTTAGGGCTGTGCTGCTCCAGCGATTTTTGATCCTGTTACAGCAGGAGAAACTCAAACATTTCCTTAAAGTGACCCCAACACCACCCTGTTGCGTTTAATTTGTTTGCTTTGGCCCAGGAAGCGAGGCAGGGTCTCCTTGGGGACAGCAAGGGAGGCAGCCTGTGCCCGCGCCGCCTCACTCAGGGGTGGCACCCGTGTTTATTTACCTTTTCATCACCTGATTACCATTCCCTGCCATGTTGCAGGCACCAGCCTGCGGGCTGCCAGCCCTGTTTGAGTTGGCAGGAGCTGGAGATAAACCTCTGGCTAAAATAGCCCAGTGCCAGCCCCACATCTGCCTGGGGTGGCCAGGCTCATTCCGTGCCCTTTCAGCATCTCGTATCGATATTTTGCAGCCAAACTCAGGCCACGGTCACTGTGTGGCACACGAGGAAAGAAGCTGTGATGTGACAAGCTCGGAGCAAGTTGCAAATCCTGAGCAGTTCTGGAGCTTGGCTGTGTTTTGTGCCTCTGTAAGGCAAAGCCCTGTTGGTCGGTGGAGTTGGGGCTGCCTGTTCTGGTATCTACTTTGTTGGCTTTGCTCTCCAAAGCCGTGATGCAGAAGAGCATGAGCAGAGGAATTGCAGGTCCACATCTGCGTGTTGCAGGTCCTGCACTGGGACTCCCTGCTCGGGTAGCTGAAAGTTTATGGTGTGTGTTGGCAGCTCATTTTGGAAAGCTTGGAGCAATGGTCATTGCTCTCTGCCTTTGGTGGTGTTATTGCGTTTCTTCTGGCTGTAAAAGAGAGCTTGGGTCTTTCTCCCCTTTTTTCTTCTGGTGTTTGGTGCAAAATGGGCTCTTAACTGCCCCGTGGAGGGTGGGAGAAGGACTTGCTGATGGCAGGGCAGGTGCTTGGCTCTCAGGATGCTCAAAATTGCTTTTTTTCTGGAAGATGCCTGCAGCAGCATTGCTAATGTTTGGGGGTCAGTGACAGCGATGGCACAGAGTTGCTCTGCCACCGGTGGTATTTTGGCTGGTGGCCCCTGCACATGTTTCCTCCCGAGGTCACAGAAACACATTTTCTTGCTTTAATCAAGAGCTCATGCAAAGTCCCTGCTCTGCAGCTGGCATTGCTGTGGTTCTTCATGCAAACACCGTACAGGAGGAGCACTGAGATGATTGCGATATTTCAGGTGGCTGCTCAGGGTGGAAAGTCACCATGGGGCACCCTGGCAGAGCCAAGACCTGCGGGAGCCCCAGCCACCTCCGTCGGGGCACCCGCTTGCCCACAGCCCTCTCACCTCGCACGTTTGCACCCTTAAAATGGAGCCGGGATGGAAATAGCAGCAGCAGATCTCTTCTACTTTTAATTTTGGTGGCTCTTGGGGCTGGGGAGAGGAAGCCGGGGGTGGAGAGGAGCCGGCTGCAAAAGGGAGAAGAGCAACTTCCCTTCTGACACGCTCTGCAGAGCAATTCGAAATGTTGAAGCCGCTCCAAGTTGGTATTTTCTTTGCTGTAAGAATAATTACAGACGTTAGGTACTGGCCTGTCTGCTCCTTGCGATGCAGGGGTTGGAGCAGCCTTATCTAGGGTTTAAAAGCCTGGTAGCAGGTGTCTGTGAGCACTGAGGAGCTGGTGCCACTTGAAGCGTAAACACGTTGAGGCTTCTTGTTTTCACTGGTTTGTGCAGTGAAGGTGGGTTCAGGTTTGGTTTTTTTTTTTTCCATTTCTCTGAATGAAAATAGATGATGGAAAACAGGCGAGCCGGTTTCGCTTCCTGCTCTCACTCAGGGCTCTGTGCTGGGGTTGCTCAGAGATGCCTCAGCTTTGGTCCAGCGATGGGGCAACAAGCAGGTCTGCCTTGGGCTGGTTCCCCTTGAACTTCAGATGGTCCCTTATTCCCTCCTAGAAGCACAAGGAGTTGGAGGAGCATCTTGCTTGATGATCCCCTGTGGGGCACAGAAGCAGGTGGCCGGCAGCACAGGCTTTGGGATGGCTCTTTGGGAGGTTTCTGCTTGAATTTTTCCCCATTGGGAGGTTTGGGGTTGGGGTTCCCTGTCCGGTTCCATCCTCTGCCAAAGGATGGAGGCAGCAGGTACTCTGCGTGTCACCTCGGTGCTGGTACCTAGCTGTCTGCCACACTGTGAGATTCCTTTGAGCCACCAGCACAGCCCTCCCGAGGGGCATCATTCCAGCTGTGGCTTCTCCAGCTCCTCTTCCCCCTCGTGCTATCCTTGCACGTCCTGGTCCAGAGCCCCTCCACGGCTTTCCTGGAGCCCCTTTCAGGACTGGAAGATGTGCAGAACAAGTTGCTTTCTGGGGTACTGCATGGACTGCTTGGGCAGAAGGGAAGGGATTGCTGGTCTGGGCCCCAAATCACTAATTGATCTTCTCATTTTTATGATTTTTTTACTGTTGTGTTCGTTGGGCTGTTGATGGAACCCCACAGAGCTCCCTGCAGAAGAAGGTGAGTCGTGGGCTGGAGGAGAGGGTGGGAATGTGCCTTGGATGTGGGTGAGGAGTGCTGGGGATGAGGAGGGTTGAGTCTTTGGTCTTTTCATCTTGCTGTTAGTCCCAGAGAAAGCTGGGCTGGTAGCAGGGCTTCCCTGGGGTGGCAGGGCTAGTGAGCCGTGAATAGAAACCCAGAGGATTTGGTTTGTGTAGTTAAAAACAGACATAGGAAACCAGGCCAATGCCAGAGAGAACAATCTCCCACCGCAGCGCTGGATGTCCTCACGCTGACAGGCACCGGAGCAGCTCCGCTGCCCGCAAGGGATGGGGTCATGTTGGTTTCGGGGGACTCAATGGTCTCAATTACTTGTCTTCTGGGCTTTTATTGAGTACTGACTGTGCTTGCTTTTGTTTTTCCCACCAGGAAAGTCCCTCTGGGAGTTGGTGCTGGAGCAGTTTGAAGATCTCCTTGTCCGCATCCTTTTGATGGCAGCTTTTCTGTCGTTTGTAAGTTCCCCAGGCTTGGGGTGGGCACCTTGCAGGGCACGTACAGACCTGGGGGGCAGCCAGAGAGCAAAGAAGGCAGAGGAAGGGGCGTGATGGATGAAGGGGATGTAGCAGCTGTGCAGTGGTTTTCTAGGGCACGGTGATAATATTGTTGTATGGACTTAAAAGATGAGATTGCCACTGGAGCCGTCAGCGTGGTGCCCTCAGTGTTATTGTTATTTCAACCACATTCTGGTCCTTCTCTTTTCTCACCAACTAGATCCTGGCCTGGTTTGAAGAAGGAGAGGAGACCACGACAGCGTTCGTGGAGCCCATTGTCATTATCATGATCCTGATCGCCAACGCTGTGGTGGGCGTGTGGCAGGTAAGTCAGAGCCCCCTCCTCCTGCCCCACAGGTCTCTGCTGCGCGTGGCTGAGATGCTTCACCTGAAGGTCTGGTTGCTCCTTGCCATTAGAAACCCATTTCTCAAAGGTTCAATTTTCATGTTGGCCATGCTGCCGCGTGCCACCAGCGCAGATGCTTAGTTGTTGGCTGCCCCCTGGCTTGTTCCTTCAGTCTTCTTGGAGTTTAGGATCTTATTTGGCCATCCAAGTTCTCTCCTGGTTATGGCCAAATGTGTTTTCCAAGGGAAGCTTTTCACCCTGTCCACCAGAAAGCCACAGTGGCTGCTGTGCCTCACCTCACTGCATCCCTCCTGCGGGATGAGCAAACTCCTCACCCAGTGATGCTCCTCTTCTTGTATACATTCACTTTAAGGCCATATATTTATCTGCAGTGAGGCTGCTGGATTAGGAAAAACACATCTAGGTAGGAGATGCTGCTTCCCAAACCAAGAATGAGAAAATCAAGCCAAAAGGTCCATGCAGTGTCCAGGAGCTGGTGAGATTTAAGCCAACAGGGACCATTTCAGAGCAGCTGAGGGAGACTCAGTGCTTGCTCATGCATAGGGCTGGGATTGGGTGCCCCAGTCTTCACAGCGAGTGGGGAAGGAGCCTGCTGGCACGAGCAGCCCCACCACCAGCAGCTCTGCTCCTCCTTTGCTTGCAGGAGAGAAACGCTGAGAGTGCCATCGAAGCCCTGAAGGAGTATGAGCCTGAGATGGGGAAGGTGATCCGTGCTGACCGCAGTGGGGTGCAACGGATCCGCGCCCGGGACATCGTCCCTGGGGACATCGTGGAGGTGGCAGGTAGGGTGCCGTCACCCCAGGGCACGAGGTGGGATGGGGAGGTGCTGCTGGCCAGAGAGGCTTTGTCGATGGGCTCCCTGTGGTCCTGGTGGTGGGAGGCATGGCTACCCAGTCCCCTTGGGTCTGCACACTTGAGACCTTGGGTTCTCTTTTCAAATACAGGGAAATGAAATGATTTGCTTGAAAGCTGGGCCCATGGAGGCTTCACCCTGAGCGTAGGGCGGTAGAGAACAGCAGAAAAGGATGTGTATTTCTGGCACAGGTTTTGTGTCTTGGGAGCGTTTCCCCATTTTCTGGAAGAACGTTTAATTCTCTGCCAAAGCTCCCTGTCTCTGGAAGCAGCTTTCCCCCAGCCGAGGTGTGGGTGAAGGGCTGGTGCTGGTGCTGCCCGCCTGGCCAGGCTTCTCTGCCGGCTGGGCTTTGTCATCTGGAGAGGGTGAGAGGCAGAGGGGACCAGCTGCAGGGTGCTTTGGCATCCCTGGTTGGGTTGTCTCCCCAGCCCTTCTGGTGGGGTGTTGCATGCAGTGAAGGAGTCCTGGGGCTCTCCTGCCCACCCCACCAGAGTTAAAGAGGATGCATTTCATTTATCCCATTTTGTTTGTTCGTTAAATGATGCCTGAAACCCCCAGAGCCGCAAAACTAATCCTCTCCATTCCTCCTCGTGGCCCTGCGAGTGGAAACATGCTGCAATCCTGCCTGCGCCCAGCCAGCTTGCTGTTATTTATGTCTTCCAGTTGGGCTTCAGCTGGAAGATGAACATAAAAATCATGCGGGGCGGATCAAGCGGAGGAGCATCAGCCAGGTCCTCAGCTGGGCAAGCTGGCCATGCTCCTGAGGCAGCTCCAGCAATGCACTCCAGCTGCTGACCTGCCCTTTAATTAAATTACTTATTAATTAAGTAAATTCTCACCTTTTCCCAAATCAAGTGCTTGCTGCCTGCCCATCAGTGGCTGAATGTGACTTTTTAATGGCGCAATCAGCATCACGACTGGGAGGGAAGGAGCTGAGCTCTCCTCTGGATGGGTTTGCAAATCGTTAGGGAGTTGTGGGTGCAGGAGGTCATAGCAAGTGGTGAGGAAGCTGTCTGGGAAGTGCAGCAGGAGCAGTGGCTTGGAACACGCGGTGGACATCTCAGTGGCATCCTGGGTACGGCAGGGACAGCGCAGGCAGAAGGGACAAGCTTCTGTTTGCAGCTCCAAATGCAATAAATTAGGCAGCAAGGAGCAGGAAAACTGCTGCTCTAAGACAAGGGGGGGAGCGGTGGTTGCAAGCTGCAGGTTGACGAGCATTTAACCCCAGCTCATTTTTGCCCTTTTGTAAGGAGGCAATCCAGGTGAATCCTGGTGCAGCAGCTTTTTGATTGAATTCAGCTGCCGTGGCGGCTTTCTGCCTTGCTCAAAAAGCCCTGGCAGGGCATTATGGAGGGAGCTCCACCAGGCACTGCGCTGCCTGCCTGCTCTGCTCAGGCAGCGTCACCTCCTGTTTTCCTCTCTTTCCCTTGGCTTTTGGTGCAGGGGAGAGTTGCAGTGCTTGGGTGACCAGTGCTTGTTTAGCAGCCAGCTGAGAGCAGCTGCCAGCTCTGTATAGGGTCTGTCCTGCGCCGTGTGAGCCTCCGCGGATACTATCGCGGCATCTGCCCTTGAGTGATGCTACCCCCATGGCACTGGGGCTCGGCCCTGGCTCTAGATGCTGGCAGCGGATCTTGTCACTTGAGCTAATGTTTGCAAACCCTCCCTGCCTTTCCCAGAGGGAAAGAGGAGCTTTTTCCACCCATTTAAGGTGTTCCGGCTTCCTTGAGCAGCTGCCAAGTTCAAGGGAAACACTTGGAGAGGTCCCTGAGCTTTGTCCCCCTCCAGCCCAGCCCCCCAAAACCGGGTGCGATGGGGAGCGGAGCAGGTCTGGCCGGACGGCAGATGTCCAAAAGGCCTCGCATCTGGAGCTGGAAGGAAAGGCTGAGCCGTGGAGGGGTGCCAGCCCCCCTCCTTCTGCGCTTGTGGGGGTTGTTGGTGGTTTACGAGCCCCAGGAGGAAGAGCTCGTTAAAGTCTGGGATTTGAGACGCTTGTTAGCGGCCAGGCCGGCGGCGTTGTATAACGTGATGTAAGGCCCTGCGAGCCAGCACGCTTTCGGCCTCAATATTTCCGAAGCGCCGGAGCGTGGTTGCGTCCAGCCGATAAGGGAGCGGGAGGAAGAGCTGGGAGGAGGAAACCTAGCTGGAAAAGCAGCTTTAAATTGTATTTTTTTATTAGGGAAGCGTATGTGCCTCAATGGGCGGCGATCAGTGGCAGTCAGTTGATGGGGATTCACCTGTAACCGCCGTGCTGGGAGACCCCTGCATGGCTTTTTGTCTTGGCCATGAAAGGTCTTACAGTGTCAACAGCTTCCAGTCACCCCACGGAAGTCTGAAATAGGGTTGAGAAGCTTGGGCTGCTCCAAAATGAAGATGTTTTGGGTTTTTTTTTTTTGTGCTGTGGGGGGGTTTACAGGGGGGAGGAGAGACAGGGATGTGGTGGGGCAGGCGGTGCAGGGCAGCAGGCAGGGTCATGCTGGGGGTGGAGGGCTGGGGTGCGATGCTTGCTGCTCCGGGGACCATGTCCCTGCACCTCTGACTGCAGTGTCTCCACTCCCAAAAGGAGAGGAAAGATCCCTGCCCTTCTGGCCGCTCGCTGGAGGAGGGATGTGGGCGCTCGCTGTTCGTGACGCTCTGCTCTTGCCTTTGTAGTTGGCGACAAGGTGCCTGCAGACATTCGGATCATCGAAATCCGGTCCACCACGCTGCGGGTCGACCAGTCCATCCTCACAGGTGGGTGCAGGTGTGACAGGGCTGAAGGGAAAGCTTTCCCCTTGCCCTGAGCCAGATTTTAGGGGTGAGACTGGGCTACACGTGTTTCTGGGTTGGGAAGAGGAGGGTAGGAGAGTGAGATTGTAGTCCCAGCATCATCCAAGAGTCATGACACAGATGAGATGCACATGGTGCTCGTGCATCCCTCCTACAAAACACAAGGCACACGGCTTTCCTCTGTGACTTGGGGGGGTTTCTCATGGATTCAATCCTTACTCGTGCTCCCCCGATGTGTCCATCACACAGTGATCACTGGTGCATGATGCCTCGCAGCCTCAGGGAGAGGGGACGATATCTGCGGTCGTTTTTTGAGCCCTGGGAAAGCCCCTCAAGCTGGCAATCTGTAATATTGCAAGAATTCTCAATGGGAGAAGGCAGTGAATGATCAAATGGCAAAACGAGCTTCCAGCATTTCAACTCTCTTGTGTGATTTTGTAAATGCACTGAGTTAGGAGATGGCATCAGGGGTGTAAAAGCAATCAGAAAAGATATTAAAAACTCGGAGGAAGGAGCCCAGTCTTCTTAAAACACGGCTTTGTGTTAACTGTGTTCTCCAAGGGCAGGAGGAGGTGCAGCAAAAGGGCAAATCTATGGCCAAATATAAATCTTCAGCAGAACGGCTCTAGGTGCTTTTTGTGTTGTGCTGCCCAGCAACCCCCATCTGACCATGCAAACTGCAAACCAGCAGCTCCCCGGCACGTGAGTTCGGCCCCAGCTCAGTGCGCTGCGTATGAGCTCAAGGCAGCGAATGATGCTCACAGGCTGCTTCTCTGCAGCCCCTGTCTTCAGCTATCAGGCTCGGCCCAGCTCCAACACCCCCGTGATGGATGTTCGGATGGTTTGGTGGCAAAATGCTGCTTTAGAAAGTCATGGGGGTTGTGGCAGAGGCTGGAGAGGAAACACGGGTGGTTCATCTCCTATGTCTTGTCTTGGCAGGGGAGTCCGTGTCGGTGATCAAACACGCTGACCCCGTCCCTGACCCCCGGGCTGTCAACCAGGACAAGAAGAACATGTTGTTCTCTGTAAGTCCCTTACGCCTGTCCACACCTCTGCTGGGGTTTTCCAAAGTGCTGCCAAGTGAGGAGGATGATGGACACGGGAGATCTCGGCCGTGAAAGGGAGGGCGGGTTTATATAAAATCCCAGGATGTCTCATTTTCTTTCCTCTTAATCTCATGTTCTCCTTTCACCACAAATGTCCCATTTCTCTGCTCGGACTGAGAGATTTCAGGCCCACACATCCACTGTGGCCCCTTTCTTCCTTCCAAGGGCACCAACATCGCAGCTGGGAAGGCAGTAGGGGTTGTCATCGCCACCGGGGTGTACACCGAGATCGGGAAGATCCGAAACCAGATGGTGGAGACAGAGCCAGAGAAGACCCCCTTGCAGCAGAAGCTGGACGAGTTCAGTCAGCAGCTCTCCAAAGTGATTTTCCTGGTGTGCATTGCCGTCTGGGTCATCAACGTCAGCCACTTCAGCGACCCTGTCCACGGCGGCTCTTGGTTTCGAGGCGCCATCTACTATTTCAAGATTTCAGTGGCACTGGCGGTGGCCGCCATCCCCGAGGGTCTCCCAGCTGTCATCACCACCTGCCTAGCGCTGGGCACGCGCCGCATGGCCAAGAAAAACGCGATTGTCCGGAGCCTGCCCTCGGTGGAGACCCTGGGCTGCACCTCGGTCATCTGCTCCGACAAGACTGGCACCCTCACCACCAACCAGATGTCGGTCTGCAGGGTGAGTGCCGGGGCGAGGGGGAACGGTTTTGAGCTGCAAGAGGGGAGATTGAGATGAGATTTTAAGAGAAATGTTTTCCTGTGAGGGTGGTGGGTCCATCCCTGGAGGGGTTCAAGGCCAGGTTGGACGAGGCTTGGAGCTCCTGATCCAGAGGGAGGTGTCCCTGCCCACGGACGGGGGTGGAACTGGATGGGCTTTGAAGTCCCTTCTGACAAAAACCATTTTATGGTTTGTAGGAAGTCCTGAGCTTCCTCTCTGCCCTACCAGGAACGAGGAAGTTCATAGTTTCTCTTGGTGTGGTTGTGAATAGAAAACTCGCTTTTATAAGCACAGCAGCTTGGATGTGCCGTGTGGCAGACCTACTTCAGGTCTACAGGGCATTTCTTCATGCTGGGCTGTGGTGTCGAGACAGAGCACCTGGAGACACCAATTCAATCGGCCTCCTCTGCTCTCTTACTCATTTTCCCCCGGTTTTAACCAAACCAGTGAGAAATCCTGGCAAGATTACAAAGCCTGGACCTGGTGGGGAATACTTGGATGGTCAGTGCGAAGTGTAGGTCCAGCTCATGCAGAAATCCAGGGGTTAAGAGAAGATGTGTGTGACCTGGTTAAGCAGTGCATGGGTTACCTGTACTCTCCTGGCAGAAGCTCTGCCATCCACAGCTGTGTGCAGCTGGGCTCGGACCAAAAAGCCCTTTTGATGGAGGGAGCCCTGGGATGATTTGGCAAAGGGTTCAAAAGCTCCTGCTCTACCAGAGAGCTTGTCCAGCTGTGTGGGGAGGTGACTTGTTTGGAAAGCCTGGACCATCTGAATACTTCTCAGTTTCCTCATTAATTCTCATGTCTCAGGAAAGCTTTTTTTTTTTCTTTTGGGATGGCCTTGGCGTGTTGGTTTTATAGGAGAACCTCGGAAAATGTGGTGCTGTGGGGAAAAATGGACCTGGCCACCATCCCTCCTCACTGACACTTGGGTAGCGTGGTGGGAAGCCGTGACTGTGCTACAAGCTGACCGTGGGCTTTGGCCGCTGGTTTGCTCAGCACAAGCTACATATGACTGGAAACATCTGATATTTCTGCCCCATAAATGATTTTAAATGAGATGCGTCTGGAACGGGGCAGAGGCCGTGCTGCCCACGTCTCACACAAAGAGGTTCCCACAAACCTATTTTCCGCCCCAGGGATGTAGGGAGGAGAGTAAAATGCAGCCCCAGAGTCTGGAATCTCTTTAGCTCTGCAGGAGGAGAGGCAGGAGGTGGCTGAGCCTTCCCCAAACCACACGGGGATCTGCTCCTTGAACTCGGGCAGCAGTGCCGTTTGTCTCCCGTGGTGCAGTGTGGTTGGGAAAGATGTGATTAGCGATGCTGAGACAGCCAGAAGGCAGGAGGAGGACAGAAGGAGGTAGTGACACACAAGAGGGTTCTTATATCGATCATCATTTGCAGAATGAACTTGGCAACTTAGCCAAAAAACCCTAAATTCAATACAAAATTCCATGTCTTCCCCCTTCCATCTCCCGCAGCCCCTTCCCGATATCTGTTACTCGTTTGGCTGAATCCCGGCTCTCCCGAGGACACACGGACGGGGCTGTTAATGTTTAATGGCCAGGGATTCCCGCGTTGACGCAGGCGGTGCTGGCGGCTCTGGGTAAATATTTGTGCTGGGCAGCCGTTGGCGTGTCCTGGAGGTGCCTCCTGCGCTGAGCGGCTGGCTCAGCCGTGGGGGGTGGAAAAAATGTGAAAGCCTATCAATAACCTGGAAAAATGTATTAATTGAGTGCATTTTAATTAACACACACATTTGGTTGGGGCGAGCACAGCTGCTGCCCACAGGGCATTGCCGGGGCTGTAGAGCTGTAAAAGTGACTCTTGAAAGGCTGTGAGTTTGTTTTCTTGATCAGGGAGTAATGGGGGTAGGACGAGGGGAAGGTTTTGAGCTGCAAGAAGGGAGATTGAGATGAGATCTTAGGCAGAAATTTTGTTCTTGTTAGGGTAGTGAGGCCCTGGAACAGGTTGGCCAGAGCAGTGGTGGCTGCCCCATCCCTGGAGGTGTTCAAGGCCAGGTTGGATGGGGCTTGAGCACCTTGATGGGGTGGGACTGGGTGGGCTTTGAGGTCCCTTCCAACCCAACCCCTTCTATGATTCTGCTTCTCTTCGGCAGCCTCCCCAAACCACCCAGCGAGCTGTGGCACGCAGCCCTGCCACCTCTTTCTATTGCTCTTTTTATGATTTTTGAGATGGAATCTTTACTTCTCCTCTTTCTGGATGAAGACCCCGCAATTCCTTCTGGACCGTTTCCACTACCTGTCCCCTCTCCAGCCTGCCAGTCTGCTGAAACTCTGCACCAAAACCCCCACAAACACCTTTGCGATGCCTCACTGCCCCCTCGCTCTGCTGGGCTCGCAGGCTGGGAGCGGGCAGGAAATCTGATGTAACCCTGGTTGCTGTGGGTTGCGTAGCACCCTTTTTAAACAGGCATGGAAAATAAAGGGCCTGGCGGGATTATTATTTTTTTTTCTCTTTTCCTTTTTTAAGAAGAAAGTTGCTATTGTGAAAGTAGTAATTGTTTTGTAGCTGTGTTTGAAAACAAATAAGCCCTTATCAGGCAAAGCCACCGGTGGTTGGGGTGGATGCTTTCAGATTTGTCAAGAAATAAGAGTCTGGTCTGTGTTTCTGAGCACGCGAGTCCCTTTTCTGAGGAGACCAGGTGATTTGGGCTCTTTGGAAGGCTGATGGCATTGGATGACTAAAAAAAAAGATGAAGGATGCTTGGCCTTTAAAGGGCCCTCTTGGTGGTGTCTCAAACTGGGCACCACACTTCATCTCTGCTCCTGGAGCCCATCAGCTCTGAGGGATTCAGTTGCTGGAGGAGATGGGGTGTGATTTGGGTCCTTTGTGCATTTGTGGTTGCATTACCTGCCGGAGGTGCCTTAACTCATGGCCTGGGACATCTCCAAGTCTTTGGCTTGTATTTTTCTTCCAAACCCTTTAGGGATGCTGAGGCCCCCAGGATGAGCTCTGGGGAAGGAGCTTGAGGGCACCAGCCCAGCAGCTGGGGGGGATCTGCACGTAGCTGTGAGGCTGTGGGAAGGTTCTCTTGGGCTCAGAAGTGTTTGCGTAGGAGAGACGCACTTTAAACTCCCTGCTTTAATTTGCCCAAACCGAGGTGAGAAAATCGAGTGAGGTTTCTTGCCCTAAAGCTTGACCTTTGCTGCTTGGCTTCACCCTGTGCCTGGGGATACCGGGCTGCATGGGGAGCTCCCGTACCCACCAGCCTACGCAGCCGTGTCCTTTTATTATTAAAAATAATTAACAACAACAGTAAATGAACCTCTGTTTGTTGCTGGAGGAAGTGCGGAGAGGAGGGAAGTGGGTGGTACCCGAAGCGGTTACCTCTCTGGTGCTGAGTGATGCCTCCTGATTTCTCCAGCATCTATTGCTTTCATCTCCTGGGGAACACCCCAGTCTGACAGAGGGAAATAAATAGGAGGAAAACAGGATGATCTGAGGCAAGATCTGGGAGAGGGCAGTTGCCCTCGCACCCGCTTTCTGAAGCAAGATCCATGGAGCTGAGGAGAGCATCACTTCCCCGCAGCCATCCTCCCTTCTGGCTGCTCCCTGCAGGCAGTCGCGGCCAGGGAAGCACATTTGCCAGACCAGTTTTATTTTATTTATTTATTATGTTACTTTTTGGCTTCAACGTGGGACGTAAATAACGAACAAGCAGAAAGGAGCGTCGCCGAGCTGTCGCCTTGGCTAGGGTCGGGCGCTGCTCTCGCTTCCGCTGGTGGCTGCCCTGAAGGGTGGGCTGTGCTGGGACGGGACGAGCTCTCACTAGAGCAGCAAGAGAGAAACTAGAAGGAGGCTGAAAGGCAGAAAACACTAAAAATAGAGCATGTGGGACTCTTACAGCTCCCCAGGACTTTGTTACCAGGCTGCCCACTGCTGCTGCTGCCCAGAGCTGAGCTGTGATCCCAGTAATGTGCGAGGCGAGCTGAGGGCAGCTGGTCTGGTCCTGTCTCATGGATGGAGGCTTTCCAGGAGTGGAAACCTTGGACTTCTTCTCTCCTCTAAGAAAAACACAGGCACCTTCTTAGGAAGTGGCTCAGCATCGCTCCTCTGCAATGGAAAGAAAGAGCTGGAGGAGGCAAACATGAAAAAGGCAGGGGAGAACTAGAAAGTTTTGAGGATGGCAGGAGCGGTGGGTGCCTGGGACAGGGGCTGAGCCTGGTGCCAGTGGGACCGTTGCTAGGCCAGCACTGGCTGGAGGGTGTCCAGGGTAGGCATGCAGGTTGTACCCAAAACCCCTTGCCTGATGCTCTGTGTCCATCTTTGCCCCTCGCAGATGTTCATCATGGAGAAGGTGGAGGGCACCCAGTGCAGCCTGCACGAGTTCACCATCACCGGCTCCACCTACGCCCCCGAGGGACAGATGTGAGTGAGGGTCCCCTCTGCTTTGGGGGTGACGTGGGGCAGTCAGGGGGAGGCGGGAGGTTTGAGGCCATGGTGGGGGGACCCCAGGCTTCCCTCGTTTGCTGGGAACAAGGAGGGGCTTTCTGTGTGATTCGCAGCTGGGCTGAACCCTTCCTGTAGAGACACTTGCCAGGTGCTGGGTTTCAGCCATGCTGGGCTTGCAAGCGTTGGGTGACTTCGTTTTGCTGTCAGTGGGAGCCAGGGAAAATCACTGCACCCTCCTTCATTGCCAGCTCCTGCTTGATGTGGGGGGCACGCACCCCAGCTCTGCCCTCCCCCTGCCCAGCAAAGATGCTCCCGTGTGCTCGCCTCTCCCTTTGTCAGCTAAAGTCTGGGAAGGAGGAAGATGAGAAGTTGAGTGAGTGGTTGGAGCTGTCTCTGCTCCCCTTTGCTTTGTGAACCCAGGCACATTCTGCACTGTGGCTCCTTCTGCTCATCTGTGGAGCAGCTGTAATTCATCCCAGCCTCAGACTTAATTTCATGAATATTTATAGACCCAATTTGATCCTTGGCTAGGAATCTCCATTAAAAAGTGAACCAGGTCATGAGCTGGTATCAATCAGTGCATTTCAATTAAATGAGGAGGACTGAGGGGTCAGACTTGTGTCTGCCAACCTCTGAAGCTGCAGCATCCCCTCTTTTCCGGGACTGCAGTGAATCTGGTTGCTTGTGAGTTTGGCTCCAGCTTCGTGCTCACCTTTGCATCTTGAGGGGGACGCGAGGCCTCATTTAGGTGTCAGAGAGAGAACACCCCTGTTCCTCTGGAGCTGGTGGGACTGAAATGCTTGTTTTGCTTTACTCTGCCCTTGGCATGGGGCTATTACGTGCTTGACCTTGGGTTTGCTCCCGTCCCAGCAGCATCTTTGCTGACACCTTTCTAGCGCACAGGTCTCACGCGGCTCCGTGCAGGCACAGCTGACAATGAAATGTGTCCTATCCATCCCTTCCCAGCTCTCCCCAGGGGATCACACACTGCAAAAGCTAACCCTTGTCCTTCCACCTTCCCAAACCTTCAAACCCCAGCCCAGAATGCCCGCAGACTCCCTCTCCCGCATGGGGCTGGGAGCCTCCCCTGGGCAGGACGCAGAGTTTCTCCTCAGCCCAGCGCGGCTGCTTCTTCCTCAGCAAACAGATTCTTCAGATTTTCTTGGCCGCTCCCTGTTTTCCGCTCCTGAACTGTAACAAGGGCTCCAAAATGTTCTTTCCATTGAGGAACCAGCAGTGGAATAAACTGATCCTAATAAATGCCTGACAAATTATTTTTCCAGCCAGCAGATGACAGGCTGGGTTTACACAGCCCTAACCTGCAGTTACCCCTCCTGGAAACGGGATCATTTTTTATGTCCCCTGAAAACCACCGCTGCCGTTTCTGCCACTGGGCAAGAAGCAGCGTCCAGCTTGACTGAACTGTTCAAGGCTGCTCCTCAGCAATGTTTGTGCTCCTTCACCTAGCAAAGAGCTGCTATTTAGGAAGCAAAGGCCACAGTTTGCTGCTTGCCGAGGAAAAGCCACAGCAATGCAGTTGTTAAATTTGTCTGCTCCCTTGGGTGCCCTCTGGAGCACAAAGCAGCATCACGGGGAGGAGAAAGGACTTGCTGCCCATCCTACAGCTCCTCTGGATCTCCGGCAACTGGAAACCCCTGCGGGAGTGAACATTAACCTGAATTTCTTCACCCCTTTTTTTGTCCCTCATCGTCATCATCAGCCTTTTGACAGCCCCTGCTTTCAGGTCCTATGCTCTTCTGAGCTCCTCTGTAGCCCCTTTATGCTGGGCCATTTCCAGAAGTTCTTTGCCTCCTCCGATATTTTAGTTGCAACTGGTCCTGCCCCGTTTAGTCAAGCACAAAACGTGAACTCAAGCATTCATTGCCAAGCCTCAGGCTTTAACTGGGCTCTTTCTCCCTCTTTTCAGAAAATCTTACAAGGGATGTATGGGAGAAGCTGTGCACTGTTTGAATGTGTCAGCTGGGGTTGTTTTCTCCCCACAGCCTGAAGGACGAGCAGCCGGTGCAGTGCGGGCAGTACGACGGGCTGGTGGAGCTGGCCACCATCTGTGCCCTCTGCAATGACTCTTCGCTGGACTACAACGAGGTACGGGGAGCGCTGGGTGGAGGGCGGGCACCAGCCATGCTCTTCCATTTGCTGCCGAGTCCATTTGCAGCAGAGGTTTTGCCCCTTGGGATCCCCTGCCCTGGCTTCCACCCATCCCCAGGTGCTGCTCGGGGAGGGCTGGGATGACGCAGAGGTGCGGCATCCTTGGTTGGAGCAGGAGGTAGAGGATGTGCTCTAAAGCTTGAGCTTTGCTTCTTTTCTGCCCTCTAGTCCAAAAAAGTCTACGAGAAGGTGGGGGAAGCTACTGAGACAGCCCTGACGTGCCTAGTGGAGAAGATGAACGTCTTCAACACTGACACCAGCAAACTCTCCAAGGTGGAGCGAGCCAACGCCTGCAACTCTGTGAGTGGGGAGCCCCCTACGAGCACGGGGATGTCAGGGAGAGAAGGGCTTTGGGACGACTGTTACTTGAGCAACAACCACTTGCAACGATCTAAGGGATAAGGGTGCAATTTCCTGGCTTGCAGAAGGCTGAGCTGTTTTCAGAGCAGATAGCGCAGTGGCCTGAAGGGCTGATGCTGGGGGTTAACCTGGGTCTGCATGGAGCTTCAGAGCAGGGGATCCCTGAGGCTCAAACTCAGCCCAGTCCCTCCTCATCCAGGCAGCTGCTCTGTCCTCAGCCTGCAAACCTGCTGGTACCATTCAAGTGAATGATTGTTACTGCCTTGCTGGCAGCCTCCAGGGTAATTAGCGTGTCCTGAAATTAGACTAATTAGTCTCAGCTGTGGAGGTGCTTAATTTGACGTGAATCAATCCGGCCTCAGGAGAGGCTGGTGCTCTCACTCCCCCTGTGGGTGCAGGATCAGGGCAAGCCCCTCGACTGCAATCAATGGGATACAACTCCCTGTCCTGTGGTGCAGCTGGATCCCAATGCAGGGAAATTCTCTCCCATCTCTCTGTCAAAGAGGCTGCAGTGGCTGTTTGGCATCCTGTGCAGCATCAATAAAATAAAGGTCTGGCACAGCACATGGGCAGAAGTGTGCCATGGGCTTGGACAGCAGTGGAGGGGGAGCTGAGGGGTTAAAATTCTCCCAAAAAATAGCGCAGGAAAAGCTCCTTTTGTTTTTTGCACTGTCCCATCCCTCCTGGCTCCTATGGGTTCCTTTCTGCTCCCACCACCAGTGCTGTGCTGATTTGGCAGGGTTGTGAGCCCAGGTGGAGAGCACTGGGTCCTGTGTCCCTGGTACAGAATCACGTCCCGGCTCAGCCCCGCGGCTGTCCTGGCTCAGCCCCGCTGTCTCTGCAGGTGATCAAGCAGCTGATGCGGAAGGAGTGCACCCTGGAGTTCTCCCGTGACCGCAAGTCCATGTCGGTGTACTGCACGCCCACTGGCCCTGGCCACAACTCTGCTGGCAGCAAGATGTTTGTCAAGGTAGGAGAGAAATCCCCAGCCCCCTGCGGGACCCTCCTTCCCCTGGCGCATCCCAGCAGGATTTGGCCCTTACCACTGCAGGCTGGGATGCTTTCTGGTTTTCCTCCCACCCTCACTGTCCCAGGGTCCAGGAGTCTGCATACTGGTGGGAAAAAGAGGAGATAAAATGATTGAGAGTGAGGAAAAGGCGCTGAGTGTGCTGGTGCTGGGGCCAGGGGAGAGTTGCCCTCTGCAAAAACTCGGGCACTCACCTTTATTAAAGGCTGGGACCCTCCAGACACCAGTAATGCCCAAAGGGTGATGTCTAGCTTTCCAATGTAACCAGAAATAAAACAGCATTTTAAAGGACATTTTCTTCCCAAGCAAAGAGCGGCAGCAGGAATTTCCCCCTGCTGACTCTGAGGAGGTTTGTATCTTGTTGTTCCCACTGGGAGATCTGGGTGGGTGAACTCTGTCCCCCAGGTCAGGTTGGGTCCCTCTGGAGCCACCACATCCGTGGTCCTGCTAGTCCTGAGGACCTTTTTTAAGAGGAGCAATAGAAGGATTGCAGGTTTTCTATCCAACAGCGATACTGGACAGTCCTGTGTAAGGTCAGAAGGGCTGGGCTGGGATGCTGTGATACTACCGGACATGTTCCCCCCAATCACAAAAGCATCACAAGCAGCCACTGAGCATCCTGCAGGCAGTACATTTATTCAGCAGTGATTTCCAGCCCTCATCCCCTCCAGGTTTGAGGGAGGATCAGCGGTGCAGGAGAACCTCAGACGGTGGTGTGGGTTTTACAGGAGCTGGATGGATTCCCCGCAGCGCAGATGTTGCTGCCTGGTCACCTGGCACGGGTTCATCCTTCCCGGCTGTGGTCGATCGGAGGCTGCCATCTAGTGCGCTGAGCTGCCGTGCTGGTGTGGATTTGCTGGAGTTTTGGGGAGCTTAGCTTCTCCTTCGCGCAGAACTGGGGCCTTCCCTCCCGCCGGCACTTCCTTCAATGCTGGCAAGAGGTGTTTATCCTTCTGGTTCCTTGCAGCCCCTAAGCCCTCCGCTCCTCCCCAGGGCGCCCCGGAAAGCGTGATCGAGCGCTGCACCCACGTCCGTGTGGGCACTGCCAAGGTCCCGCTGACGGCCCCGGTGCGGGAGAAGATCCTGGGCAGGATCCGGGACTGGGGCATGGGCATCGACACACTGCGCTGCCTGGCCCTGGCCACCCACGACGCGCCCGTCCACAGGGACGCCATGCAGCTGCATGACTCTGCCGCCTTCATCCACTACGAGGTACAGCACCGGGGCTTTCTCCAGGAGCTTTTTAGCTTGTTCCCAAAGTTTTCCCATCTGCTTTGAGCTGCCCCAGCAGTATTTTCTCTCCGGTTTCTCTGCAGCCCCTGGGCAGTGCAATGGCTCAGCTCCTTTGCAAACGCTGGTGCAGAGCTGCGTGCAGCAGGGCTGATCCTGAGCCCAAGAGCCCCATCCCACTGACAATCTACCCGTGTGGGGTGGCTGCTGAGAGGGGCCTGGGGACCACCAAGAGGGACAGGGAGGAGGGGAGTGAAGCGAAAAGGGGTGAGTGAGGGGTGTCAGAGCAGATGGGAGCATCACCGTTGCACTGGAGCTATAGGATGCATCCCTGGGGCTGTTGGTAGGGAGCCTCTTGAAAGTCTTCCCCCAGGAGAATTCCCTGAGCCCCCGGGTGGTGTCACAGTGGGGAGGGAAGCGGCTGCATCCCTGGGGTTAATGTGGGTCTGGGGCTGTCCCCCTCCCAGACAAACCTGACCTTTGTGGGCTGCGTGGGGATGCTGGACCCTCCCCGCAAGGAGGTCACCTCCTCCATCGAGATGTGCCGCAAGGCTGGCATCCGCGTCATCATGATCACCGGCGACAACAAGGGCACAGCAGTGGCCATCTGCCGCAGGATCGGCATCTTCTCCGAGAGCGAGGATGTGGCTGGCAAAGCCTACACGGGCCGGGAGTTCGACGAGCTGCCCCCCGAGGCGCAGCGCCAGGCGTGCCGCGACGCCCGATGCTTCGCCCGCGTGGAGCCAGCGCACAAGTCCCGCATCGTCGAGTACCTCCAGTCCTTCCACGAGATCACCGCCATGGTGAGTGCCCCAGGGACACCCTGCCACCCTCCTCTCCACCTGGCCCTGTCCCTGGCACTCCCTTAATCACGGCTTCATGCAGACGGGTGACGGCGTCAACGATGCCCCAGCCCTGAAGAAAGCAGAGATCGGCATTGCCATGGGGTCGGGCACGGCTGTCGCCAAGTCAGCTGCGGAGATGGTGCTCTCTGACGACAACTTCTCCACCATCGTGTCAGCTGTCGAGGAGGGCAGAGCCATTTACAACAACATGAAGCAGTTCATCCGCTATCTCATCTCCTCCAATGTCGGGGAGGTTGTTTGGTGAGAGCCCTCTGCACTGGGCACCGAGTTGTGGGGAGCAGTGGTGGGAATGCCTCCTCTGAGGCAGGTGACCTAGTTGTGTCACTTGCCCCTGGCAGCATGTGGGGCCCAAAATTGTAACCCTGGGTACCAAACAGAGCAGCTTTGTATTGTCTCACAGGGACAGGGGCATTTTTCTGTTGTGGTTTTCTAACAGTGCCACTCCCCAGGAGCTCTTTTGTTAATGCGTTGCCTATTTAAGCCCATGGTAGCATCTCAGAGGGATGCAGATGTTTGCACACAGCCTGTTGTCACCAGATTGCACTGATGCACTTTGCATCAGGTCCCGCGCAGCTCTCGCTGTCCCCTGCCCATCCCTCCTGGTCAGTCAGTTTTGTGTGGATGTAGCCTTGGGGCCCTTCAGCATCCTTTGCCCTTGCAGTTCAGCAGGGATGTTTGTGCTGGGATGGATGTCAAAGGCTGGGTTTTGACTGCAAAGCAACTTTTAGTGGCAGCAGGAACCAAAATTCAGTCCTGGACTTCAGGTTCCTGACTCAGAAGCCACAGGTTCATCTGCAGGACTTCGGGTGAATTTGCTTTGAGGTGTTTGGATCCAGGGTCCCTGCTCGCTCTCCCCTTGTAGGACACAGCCACATTCTCAAGCTGCCCTGGAGCTCACCTGATTTGGTATCTCTGGGCTTTTCCCTGCAGCATCTTCCTGACAGCCATCCTGGGCTTGCCCGAGGCCCTCATCCCAGTGCAGCTGCTGTGGGTGAACTTGGTGACGGATGGGCTGCCGGCCACGGCACTGGGCTTCAATCCCCCCGACCTGGACATCATGGACAAGCTGCCCCGCAACCCCAAGGAGCCGCTCATCAGCGGGTGGCTCTTCTTCCGCTACCTGGCCATCGGAGGTGAGCCCTCGTGGGGTGAGCGTGGGGCGCCGTGGGGCTGAGGTCCCGTGCTAGGGGTAAGGGTGTCTCTCTTGGCCACAGTGTACGTGGGCCTGGCCACGGTGGGTGCAGCGACCTGGTGGTTCTTGTACGACGCCGAGGGACCGCAGGTCTCCTTCCACCAGCTGGTGAGTCAGGAGGGGAAGGGGCCAGTGTGTTGAGCAGGTGGGTGAGGGCGGTCAGGAGCTGGGGTCTTCCCTCTGCTTTTTTTCTGTGGTTATTCTAACAGCCCCAAATCGCTGCTAGAGAAGACATTAATTTAAAAAGAAAAGCAGATTCTCTCCCTTGGGCTCACGTTTCTAGACTTGCTTTTTCTGCCTGTAACCAACTTGATCCAAAGAAGCTGAAAGCAGCTCCTGTACCTGATCCCATGTTGAAGGGGATCAGTTTTTGAATGTCACAATAGAAGATGTATTCTTCATCAAGACGCTCCTGTGCTCAAACACCTTATTAACTGCATGTGAAAATCTCTAAGCCACTGCCCAGCCATAACTGCCAAAAGCCCCAGCAGGAGCTGGGTCACTTGAGATAGTTGAATTGGTTGCTCTGAACCGTGGGATATTTAACAGCAACCCTACCAATCATGGTTCCCCATGTACCCCAAGCAGTCGACCTCTTCCTCCTCTTTCCTGCCTTTCCCACACTGCTGCTCTACCCTGTATTTACCAGCGGTTTGCTGTGCCGACAGAGGAACTTCATGAGGTGCACTGAGGACAACCCCATCTTTGAAGGAATTGACTGTGAGATCTTTGAGTCCCGCTACCCGACCACGATGGCTCTCTCCGTACTGGTGACAATCGAAATGTGCAATGCTCTGAACAGGTAGCGTGCCTGAGGACTGCTCTGCGTGCTCTACACTTCACCAGTTCTGTGCAGGGTCTCTTTGAGCATCCATTGGTGGGCTGAGGGCTTTAGAACCAGAGCATCATTAAGATTGGAAAAGACCTCTCCATTCACACCAGCCCAACCCTACTGTGCGTATTAAACCATGTCATGAAGTGCCAAGTCTACACGTTTTTTCAACCTCTTCAGGGATGGAGACTCCCCAGCTACCCTGGGCAACCTCTTGCCAGGGCTTCATTGCTCTGTCAGTAAAGAAATTTCTCCTAATATCCAATCTAAACCTGCCCTGGTGCAACCTGAGGTTATTTCCTCTGGTGCGACTCAGCAGAGACGTTTGGAGTATTCTTGCAGGGGACCACAGGGCTCACTGTACATAAATTCCTCGAAGCCAGTGTGTGGGGCAGGAGGGACGGGATCTCCATCCTTTAGCAGTCTGGCCCAGTCAACAACTGCTCTGAATCCATGTGTGGCTGGTTGCACTGGGATGGGTTTCCAGCACCAAATTGCAACAAAGTCTGAATCTGAACAGTCGAGAAGGGAGGAGTTATAGCGCACAGCCTTGGAGTGGAGTGGGGACCCTCAGCTTGGACAGGGGTGGGGAGCAGGAGGCTGCTGGGGCTAACGCTGTCCCCTCACATTCACAGTGTCTCTGAGAACCAGTCGCTGCTGCGGATGCCCCCGTGGCTCAACATCTGGCTGCTGGGGGCCATCATCATGTCCATGGCTCTGCACTTCCTCATCCTCTACGTCAAGCCCATGCCAGTGAGTACCCTGTGCCACCTGTGAGCCTTTACCTAAGTCAGAACACAAAGGGGTTTGGATATCTGAGCTTCTTCTGGAGGCATCGCCTCCCTTTGCAGTCCAGTGCTGATGATACCAGAGTTGGTGCCCGAGGATGTTTTAAGATGAAGCGAGTCGCTGTGCCCAGGAGGTTTTATTGTCCTTTGTACCCTGCTAAGCACTGTGAGTCCATGCAGTCCTAGCCTGTGACTTACTTGCCTCACCTACAGGAGAAATGAAGCACGTGGGTTTTGATTGATCTTGGCCAAGAGTTACCTTGGGATCATGACAGACCTTGAAGAAATCCTGTTTCTTGGGCTGTCTGGATCCCCCCTCCTTGTATCTGGGATGACCCTTTCTCAGCCTGTGCCTGACCTTTAAAACAAATGAAAACATCCCATCTTCTTCCCTACTGACGTGTCCAATCCTTTTCTCCTCACAGCTCATCTTCCAGGTGACGCCCCTGAGCTGGCCGCAGTGGGTGGTTGTGATGAAAATCTCCCTGCCCGTTATCCTGCTGGATGAAGGACTCAAGTACCTTTCCCGCAACCACCTGGATGGTGAGCATGGTCTGCACCAAACTGGGTTATGTTTGCTCCGGGGATGCTTTGCTTGGGGTTTGTGGTGGCTTCATGGATGCTTCACTCGCCTCCTCTGCTCTCGTGGTGTTTGCACCTGCATGTTCATCCACCTTTGCTGTGAAAAGGAGCTTTTTCTCCTACCCCCTTCATTCCTGGGAGTGGAGATTGAGATGAGATCTTAAGAAGAAATGTTTTGCTGTGAGAGTGGGGAGGCCCTGGCCCAGGTTGCCCAGAGAAGCTGTGGCTGCCCCATCCCTGGAGGGGTTCAAGGGCAGGTTGGATGGGGCTTGGAGCCCCTGATCCACTGGGAGGTGTCCCTGCCTGTGGCAGGGGGGTTGGCTTAGAGGTCTCTTCTCACCCAAACCATTCTATGATAACAAAACAAGCACTGTTTTCTATCAAGAATCCTTTTTCTCTCAATCGGCCACCCCTCCATGGCCACATCCTTATCTTGTATTTGCTACCTCAGCATCACCTTGCTCAAACCTTTCTCCTCCCTCGGGCGAGCAGCGTCCTAGTAAACCCCTCCTTTTACCTTCACCCTTTAGCAGTGACCCAGGAGAACTGGACAAAGCCATCCTCACCCTCCAGAGCTGAAGGTGGGTCTGTCCGGCCCTGGCAGGGAGGCGTCTGGGGCATCGTAACAGCCCTGTTTGATTTCTCGTGGAGCAGAACAATGCAAAACCCCCTGGAAATACAGGATGGGAAATTATTACAAGCAGGAAACGATCTGCTTGTGCTTCCCATTGCCTGGTCCTGGTGCACTTGAGGTGCTCACATCAGCTTGGCTCTCCACAGCGAGCTGATGCTTAACCATAGCGACTGCTCAGCAAAGCCTCTGCTGAGAAACAGAGGGGCAGGGGCTCATCTTTTTACAGACCATGTAGAAATTGTTTCTGGCTTGTTTTGATTCACTAGTTGCATCTCTCAACAGATTGGTGGGTGTTTGCAGCACCCGGGTCTGTTTTATCACACGATGATAAGCCTGTAGCAACAGTTTGATAGTGCAGCCCTGGGCAGGGGCGTAGGAGAGCTGTTTTGGTTCCTGGCTGTTGCATCCCATGCATGCCCTTGGTCTTCACTTCACCATCTGTGAGCTGGGGATGAGTCTGTCTTCCTCCCACACTTTGCATTTCTCTATATGAACTCGGTGCTGCTGGAGGAAGGGCTTTTCCGTGGCTCTGCCAGCGCAGCTCTGAACACAGCAGGGTTTGTGACGATCCTATCAAGTCCCACTGTACCAGCTCAGAGTGTTTCCTCCTCCCGTGCCGAGCTCCCAACAGGCTGGGTCCTCAGAGCTGCCACATTCCCACGGTCACAGTCCTGCTGATGCTCATCAGTTGCTTTGTGTCTCATCCAGCAAGGGCTTTCCATGCAGCTCTTCAATCACTGGGCAGAATCACGCTTCAATCATCCCATTTGAAAGAAATCATTTAAATCCTGCATCTTCCCAATTCCCCTGGGCTTTGAAAAGCAAGCAAGAAAACCTCAACAAGCCACTTTTCAATGTGGTGTTGTGATTTTTTCACCAGGCATTCTCAGGACAGTGAGACACACATGGAGTGGGGACCACCAGTTGAAAACCTGCAGGACTCCAGAGCAAGGGTTGGATTTCTTACGTGTCTCATCCCCGAATGTTGTTTTCCCATGTTTCTGTTAAAGTCTTGATTGTGTGTGGTGGGAACCTGTTTGGACCATGGAAAACCAGCCAATACCGGAGCCCAGGGAACCCGTACCCAGACAGGAGCTCCTTTCACACACTGGTCTCTGCGTTTTGCTTCAAAGTAAGGTCTAAAAAGCCCATGAAGCAGCTGTTTACATGGCAAGTTTGGCCAGGGGCAAGGCTACCTCTTGGCTTCTGCAGGGCAGTGCTTGGGGATGATCTCTAGCATGGGACCTTCTGAGGGATTGCCAAGGGTGTTCAGTTGAAGGATGCAAACGTCTAGCTGCAAGTTCTGCTGATTCAGGTTTTGCATGGAGAAGTTTCTCCTTTGATCAGATTTAGATAAGTCCCGTTTCCATTATGCTGGTGTTTCCTTGTCCTTGAAGTGGCAGAAAGCGTCTTCAATTTTCACTGTGGTTGCAGTGTTTTATATTCCTCTCCCCATCATTCTGGTCACTTCCAGCCTCTCATCTTGCATGCTTTGCACGTTTTGATGCCTTCATCCATCTCTGGCCCCCTCTAAGTTTTGGGATGCAGCACAAGTGTGAGACAGCACATGGTTGAGATAGATTGGCTTGGTGGGACCCACAGATGTTCTGGCCAGGAACATGGAGATGTTCTCCAAGAGCCCACCAGGTATTGGTTCCCTCCCCAGCAGGGTGACCCTCAGCCTCTGGCCACTACAGCAGATGTGCAGGTGGAATTGCACCCTTGGAATCACAGAATGGTTTGGGTTGGAAGGGACCTCAAAGCCCATCCAGTCCCACCCCCTGCCAAGGGCAAAGACACCTCCCACTGGATCAGGGGCTCCAAGCCTCATCCAACCTGGCTTAAACACCTCCAGGGATGGGGCAGCCACAACCCACAGTATGGGGCATCCATGAGGGAGCATCTCTACCATGAGGGAGATATAGCCTCCTATTTGCAAAGGAGTCATCTTTATGCTTTAGCATCCTCCCAGAGGACAGTGGCTGGCACAGGTGCCTGTGGAATGACACGTGTCGCGCTCCCTATCCCTCCAGGACAGCCCCAGATTGCAGGGACCAAAATCTCCATCACAACAAACTTCCAGCACAGGGTGAAAAAAGAGCTGCTCACCCTCCTCTCCCCATCGCAGCCGCACCTGGGGTCGAGGGCAGCCCCGAGCCTGCTCTGGGAGCACAGGAGCTGTAGCAGCCACCGACTTTCCCAGTGCAAGAGGCAGACGTCCCTCTCCCAGCGCAGCAGAGAGCTGGGAGTGAGCGACCAGGGCTGCCCTTGTAGGGTAATCTCGGCACAGAGCTACCTTGGCTGGGTGCTGGCGCCGGGGAGGAATGCGTCCACGGGCCAAGTCCTTCGCTTGTGCTGGGGGATGCTCTGAAGGAGAGTGGTGCTGCACCTTTCACTGCTGAAGCTTCTTCAGACAAGGTTCTGCAGCTCTGTTGTCTTGCTTTTTATCTTTAGTTCGCTCTTCACTTTTTGCTTTTTGGGTTTTTTTGGTTTGTTTTTGGTTTTTGGGTTTTGTTTTTAATGTGAGTGCATGTGCCATGTTTTAGAAAAGGAATAGCAGAGGGATGGATGTTGCAAAGAGGTAGAGGAGGATTTCTATCTTGGCTTTCTCCTGGGCTCCATGGTCTCAGCTGAAGCTTGGGGAGCCCTGGTGTGATGGGGGAGACCTGCAACTGTCAGTCCTACAAGGGCTGCAGCATTTCCCTTGGTGGAGGGAGTGATCCAGTCTGGTGACTGGAGCCTGCATCCCTCCAGCTTCACCTTTTACGGGAACCTGTTAAGAGGAAAGTCAAAAGTAATAAGGAAAACCTCCCAGAAAGCCTCGGCCACCCTAATGGGGAGCAGATCCCCCAGCGGATGAGCTCGCAGTGCTCAGTTGCAGGTCTGCAAGAGTCGAAGGGCTGTGACACCCTGGACAAAGGTCATGCCAAGCAGGATCCAGATGGGTCAGGGCTGCTGCGTTATTCCTGCAGATGGGCCCCAGGAACCAGCATCCAGGGACCTGCATCCCCTTAAAGCTGGGCAGGCAATGGGGCCTTGGCTGGCTGCAGTTCTCATGGGAACACCCAGCTCACTCTGTGCTGACAGGATTATCTAGAGGCCCGAGAGGAACATTTTAAAGAGCATCCACCGTGGTTAAACTCTTGCTGTCAGCTGTGCAGCCGCATCCTCTTCCAGCCACTGCCTGCTGTCCGGCACGGCCACCCCTCTGCACAAGCACAGGGTGAAACATTTCAGGGAAGCCGAACCCAGCAGTGAGTGTTGAGCTGCTGGAGCCACAGAGGAGACAGCCCTGCAGCACAGAGGAGATGAATTTTCACTGCAATGAGATTTAATACAGCGTGGTCCCCAGCATCCCTGGTTCACTCAGAAGCTGGTGGTGCAGAGGGCATCCAGAGGGATGCTGCCATTGCCACAATCAATTTTATCTCTGGTCACGAGGGCTAGGCTCTCCAGCCAGCACTGGGAAGAAGTCTTTTTTCCCTTCCCCTCTCTCTCCTGCTGTTTATCACTTCCCCTGGCAGTTTGTCAGCACTAGTGCTGGCAGCGGGCGCTGAGCCTCGCCGGTCACCCCGGGCAGGACCCCTATTTATCAAGAGCACAGTAATATCGGTCCTCTGTGAGATGTATTTGGTGATGAAAGATAGAGAAATAAGGCTGAAAGATTCATGATAAATGATTTTCCTAACTCTTCTCTGCCTTGCGAGTGGGTTTTTTTAAACAAAAAAAGGCTGTTCTGGGCAGGCCAAGCTGGCAGCAAAGTCTCTCCCATCCCCAGGCTGGAGGAGGGCTGTCAACTGCTTGAAAACTGGGGATCTGCTTGGTGAGAGTCGAGCTCTGGCAGCGATTTCAAGGCTGTTCACACCAAGTTCAAGCTGAACAAGGCAGCTTTTCCTTCAGGCCACGTGTCCTGTTACCTTCAACACCCAACTGCATCCACCAGCAGGGTGGGAGAAGGGCAGCTCTGGGGCTGGGACGGTGACTGCACTGGGTGGATTGGTCTGTGCTGATTATTGTTCTGGAGGTACCTGTGGATGCAAACGTAACCAGTGTGTCTGGGTGGTGTTGGCTCACAGAGCAGTGTCCGTGTCTGTTTGCAGCTGAGCATCCCCCTCTCTGTGCCGTTGCCTTTCTCTGGGTGCTCCCTCATGCTCCTATTAGGAGCAGTAATGAGGAATCCTGGCCTGTTTGTCCTGCCAGGCTCCGACTCATCTCCTTCCCTACCGCCTGCAGGCTGAGCTCGCCCTTCCTCGCCTGAGGACCAGCATCCTCCTCCTTCTCCTGCAGCCTGTGCTGCTGCCACTGGGATCTGTGCTCGGTGCAGCTCTGTGCAGATGGGATCAAAGGTTCCTTCAGGCATCAGTCCAGGAACAACCTTTCTTGATGACAAAACTAAGGATCTGGTTTGGTTTTGAACCCTCACCGAGACCTTTTGTTCTTTTTCCCTTCATTCCAGGAGAAGAGGGCAAGAAATGAATGACACGAAGGAAACGCTCTTAACTGAAGGATCCCTAACCTGTAACTCGGACTGAAGTCTTGCATGCGTGACCATCACTAGAAGCCAGCAGGACATGCATGTGTCCAACTATCAGACAAATGCGGGTGAATCGTCGAAAAGAAAAATACTGATTTTGTTTTGTTTCGTAGCTTTCTTTTTCCTGTACATAGGAGTGCAATTACTGGACAGCTGGCGTAGGGCTTGGGGACGGAGCAGTGTGCACCTGGCTCATCGCACCGCGGTTCCTTGGGGATTTATTCCTGCAGAATTTGAGACCCTCTTTCCAATTTTCCCCTGACGGGGTGAGCTCGGGCATGGTGTCCTTCGCAGGAGATCAAGGTGGGGAGTAGGGATTTTAGGCAATATGCTGAGTGCTGGTGGGAGGCTGCGTCCTCCAGTGGGACGAGACGTGTGAAGGCAGCTCGTGGGCCCAGAGAAGGCTTGGTTTTGGGTGAAGGGAGGCGAGAGGACCGTGGGTTGGGGTCACCAACCCTTTGTGGTGTCAGTAGGTGCGCTGCTGCGGCTGCTACACCCTTCTCTGGAAGCCACAGCAGCTGAAAATGGCTTCACACTGGTGGTGTGGATCTTGCAGATGTGTTTATACAGTGAGGTTAGGCGTGTGTGGTGGACGGTGAAGTTCTCCCTATTTATCACGCTGTCCTACTTGATCCCTGTGTTGTGGAAAGCTCCGCACCTTCTCAGGCTCACCTGACACCAAAGCGCGATGTAGTCTTGTCTGTTCTCCCCTGTCCAGTGTCTTGTTAGATTCCATCTGCACTATTTAAGCTGTAGCCCCTTTCCTTGTGTGGGCAACCATTTAAAGCACAGCATGAGGATGACCAGCTTTGCATTCCTCATGTCTCCCATCCTGGTCACTCTTTCTTTCCTTGATTTTTAACTATTTCCCTAGCAGGAGCAGAGCTGAAGTGCTTAGGAACACATCCGTGAGTTCGTGTCCTCTCCTTTGAGGACACTTGCACAGGGCATCCTTGACTCCCATGATCCACCTTCAAGACAGGATGAATGTGTGCTTGTACATACCGAGTCCTTCTCCACGAGCGGTGTTTCTTGTGGCACCCACTCTATCTTATCTTCTTGGGATTTTTCTGCAGCAAGAGTTGATGGATCAGGAGTGGATTTTGGAATCCAGTAAACTGATCTTTCTCCATTGAGCTACGTCAGCTGAGGAGCCGCTAGTGGGTGATTTCTTCTCCAGCTCTCCAAATCCTCCCTCCCATTCCCTATGATCCTCATGATATTTAGTTGGCCAGACCCTATATCTTTCCTTTCTCTTAAATTCCAGCAACAGCACTAAAGGCGAGTTTCTTGAGAGCATTTTGCTCCTTCACTGTTGGGTTTTCTCTTTTCCTTTTTGCCTCTTAAACGCTTCCAGAGCTTTTCTGTTCCTCTTACCCCTGGGCGAGAGCTCCTCTTCCTCTGTACAGTAGGTGCCAAATACCATCCTTCCTTTCTTTTCTCCATCACCAGCATTGAAGACGAGCAGAGCCCCCAGACCAATGGGAATGTACAGAATTGTTATACTACTGAGCTGATTTAATTGTACAGAAAACCTTGCATGAAATGTTGTTACTGTATTTAATATATAATGTATTCAAGGAATTTTAATATGGAGCTCTTTAAAAAGATCTTTATAGAATACTCTGTGGTTAGAAAATTGTTGCTGATTTTTTAAAAATATTATTATACTTTGTCTTGAAGAAGTTTTATTTTTCAAATGTGTTATGTTGGATTGATTTAATTGGTGATCCCATGGGGCAACCTGTTCCTCTGTAAAGGGTTCCTCGCCCTGGTGCAGAAGAGCAGAGCGTGACCCAGGTACTGCTCAAGCCTTCAAACTAAGGTTTTGGATTAACGCCATAGACCTGGGCTTTCCCCTTCCCCAGAAGGGTGGATTTCACCTGGTTTAGTCCAGATCATCCCCAGCTCTCTGTGCAGGCAAAGAACCAGTGGGAATTTAATCCAGCACCATCTCGGCGACTTCAGAGGAAATTGCATCTGTGTTTCCCTGAGGCTGAAAACCAGTCTGGGAGAGGCTGGACCAGACTCCGAGTGTCCCAGCCCCGTTTTTAGGGTCTTTCAGCTGCCTGGTGGCACCTCCTGGGGACATGGTGGCCTTGGTCCGTTGTGCCTGCAGGGACCTGCCCGGCCCATCCACCTGAGCTAAAGTGGGTTCCCTGGGCTTAAGGGCTGGTGTAGGATGATTAATTTCACCCAGACGTGTCTGAGTGGAGGAGTTTCTTGTGTAAAGAAATGACTGCTGAGTAGGGGATGGGAGTCTCCACTATAAGGTGACCTAAAAGGAAAAAATCTAGATAAAAGCTCTGTTTTGGAGCAGAGATGAAGTAATGAAGTTCTAGCTCCTTATTAGATTTTTGGCTTGGTCTCGCCTGTCAGCAGCGAGGGGTACTAGGCACCCTTCTGGCCCCACTGTCAGAAAGGCTGCTTGAATTGATGCTGAGCTGCTTGTTTTGTTGTTGATGGAGCTGCCGCGGTGCTGGGCGATGTCAGTGTGTTTGTGCAGTCGCTGAGCGCAGGGAGGCAGCGAGGTGAGGCGCACGGAGGATGCTCTGGGGTGGTCCAGGAGCACTTGATGCCCTTTCTCAGGGTCTGGGCACCGTGCTGGGTTTCAGCCAATGCGGGAGGCGAGGGTCCCGCGTCCCTGGTTTGGGTAGCGGCTGTGACGAGTCTTTTGTGCTGTTTCAGGGTGTTGTGTCGTCGTGGCCAGTTGCTGGATGAGTTCTGCCTTGTGCAGTGCTTGATCCTGTGGGGAGGCACATGGGGAAAGGAAAAAGAGAGATGCTCTTCAAAGCAAAGTCCTGCATCCTGTGTTTTCTATCTGCCGCTGTGGCCACTGTGCGGCTCAGGGGCTGGGTGAAGTTTTGAGTTGTGTGTTTGAGGCTTTGGCACTGTGACGATGTCGTGGTTGTGATGCTCTGCTCAGCCAAGGCTGGACGGTACCACCAGAATGGGAGAAGTTAGGAGCAGGAGGAACAGGCTTTACTGGAGGGGCTGAGGGGCTTCGTTCCCATAACAGCATCGACCTGGGGATTGAGATGAGTCTCTGTTCACGATGAGGGTGGCAGAAGTGGTCAGAGGAGAAACACAACAACTCAGTGGTAATTTTTGGTCCCTCTTTTTTTATGCCAGGTCAAGGGTGCTGCTTCCCAGTCAGGGCCCTGCTCCACAAACACTCATCGAATAATTGCTGTACAGGGGCTCGGGTTGATGTTCTCCTGACTGGTGGGAGATGATGTGATCACTGATTTGTGAGCACTCCTGAAACTCGAACACGCAGGCGTTCCTAATGCCAGCTGCTAAGACTTACTGGGATGTTTGGTCCATACCTGCCACGGCATCACCTTGTGTAAATGATGCCAGAGATTCAGTCATCCCTGTTCAATCCCGCCTGGGGTTTTGTTCCCACCTCTGCAGTTGTGTTTTCTCCCAGGGTTTGTTCCAGGCAGCCCAGGGTCTGTGGGAGAAGGTCATCACCCCATGCACAGCAAATGTAGGTTGGGGTTTGCAGGGGAAAGGGACACGCAGGGTCCCTGGGTCTGTCCTCTTGGTACCGTTCAGCTTTGGGGATGAGTGGGGCATTAAATGAGCCTGAATCTGTCTGCACCCGGCGCGATGGGGACGTGGGGCCCAGGCTGGGTTGATCTGGGCACCTGGGGCCACGAGGAGGGTGACCCCAGAGCTGTGGTGCCCTCAGCAGCTCCAGCCTGGGATGTGCTGGTGTTTGTTCACGTGAGATGCTTGAGGAGCCAAACCCGAGAATCGTGGTGTTTGTGCTCGGTAGCGAAAGGTAAATCATTGTATCTCGGGGGGTGGGAGGGTGGTACCTGAGGGGTAGGACGGAAAGAAATGAGGTTTCCTATTTTATTATGTGACAGATATTTTTCCACTAGATTCCCGCTTCCTAACGCGCATCCTCTGTCGGACGGTAACCAGCCAGGTGTGCCGGGAAGCGAGGGGGAGGCTCCTCGGGGGTCGCATCCCCGCGATCCGCTCTGTTCACACGATATCGGGCCGATTTGTTTTATACTCATGAAATTACAGAAATAAAAGCAATTTTCCTGGACGACCCTGGAGGCTTTGTTGGGGTTGTTTGTGTTGTTTTATTAACTTTTGCTTTTCTTGCCCCTGCCCGTGGCCGATTTGGGGGGCACCCAGGAGCCCGTGGAGCGGCTCGGGAGCTCCTGCGGGCATTCTTCAGCCCTAAAAGGAGCTGTGCTCGCCAGAGCAGGACTTCTTGTGGGTTTTCAGAGCGGCCAAACTAGAAATGGAGCTGAGCCTCGTCTCTGGCGTGGGACGACAAAGGCGAACTGGAAGGAGTGGCATGAGATGACTGTTGGGAATTTTTGAACGTACCAACTAATTGCCTCTCCGGGCACAAGAATACAAATAACAGTGCTAATTTTGACTGTATCCAGAATAGTCCTCGTCTTATCTCCCCCAGCTGAGAAAGGAGGATTAAGTAAGCCCCGCAATGACCTCCAAAAGAAATAATTATTAAAAAAATAATAATTAAATAACTTGGCCTCCTCTAGGGGTGGCACAGGGCCTCGAGGCCAAACGTTTCCATCTCTGCATCACCCGGAGCTCAACCCATGGTCATGTTTGAGCGGAAAATCCTGACTCCGTGTTCCGGAGCAAATCCGGGGTGACGGTACGATCCACCCATGGTGGGTTTTGTGGCCCATGGTGCCCCTTCCCGATGTTTCGAGCAGGAGAAAAGTGCTGCACAGGGCAACCCAAAGCCTTGGTGACCCGAAGTGGGTTGCTGAGAGGGATGCAGGACACCCAGGTGAGTGCTGATTTTTAGAAAAGCCCATTGCTTGGCCTCCTCTTTCCAAACACGGACCTGCTCTCCCACACTGGCACCTGAGGCCCCCACGGCTGTTGATGTGACCCTCAAGCCCCGTATCTGCTGCTCCGGAGGAGGCAGTGATGCCTTTGCACATCCCAGTTCCTCACCTGACGTTGCATCGGTCACTGGGGCACTGGGTCCCATCACTGTAGGGGCCGTGCATGTCCTTCAGAGCCATGGTTCAGAAAACAAGGGTTAACTCCCAAACCAGCCCCTGATGGTCCTTGTGCCCCATGGCAAGTGTTCAGCTGCCCCGTGGGGTGCGTGTGCTGCGCTCCCAGCGTCTGCGATGGGAGCAGAGCTGCTGGTGCCCTCCAGCCACCCCAGCATCTTGGGTTCCTGTGTTGGCTTTGGTGCTGGCTAAAGCCACCGCCACGGTATTGCCAGGGAGACGCGTTGCCGCAGCAACCGGGGATGGAAAAGCCTCTCGTGTGGGGTGAGTACCACCAAAAACATCTGCCTGGGGCGTGGGATGGGCACGGAGCGGAGCCAGCCCTGCTGGGAAGGAGGGAAGAGAGGTCAAGGACAAGTTAAAATTGGAAAGAAAACTGAACATGCCGTTTCCTAGGACCTTGCTCGCTCTCATCTGCCAATTTTTTTTCCACCCTTCCTATCGCCAGCAGAGCGGGGTGAGCGTCCCCTCCAGCTGCCGGGGGCAAAGCGGGTGCGTGGTGGCCACCAAAACTGCAGGGGAGAGCAATCGGCTTTCAGGGGCTCCTCTCAGCACTCTCAGGCACCGCCGGTCCCCTTTGCACCCACTATCATATTTTAAACCTCCTCGCCACAGTTTTTTTTCCTCCCCATTCCTGGATTTGCAGCGTGCCCTACATTTTTGTGCTGAAATTCAGAGCTCCATGCTGGAAGCTGCCAAGCATGAGTCTGGATTGTGTAATGAGCTTCATCTATTATTGTTAATTTTTTTTTCCCCCAAGATGTTTTTGGAAAAGCGATGTCTGAGAGCAAAGGGCTGGCAGATTCTACAGCTTCCAGGCTTTGCTTTCCAGCTTCCAGGCTTTGCTTTCCTGTGTGCAGGTGAGCTCCAGCCCTGGACAGAGACCTTACAAGCCCTTCTTAATGCCTCAGCAGCTCCTCCATCCTCTGGGTCCATGTCCCAGCTTGAAGCGAATATGAATATGACATTTCCAAATATCTCCCTTAAAAATACCATTTTTTGCATTTTTCTCTTGACAGCCCCAGGCAGAGGCTGTGCTGGTGTGATGGATGGAGGAAGAAGTTGCTTTGGCTCTCATGGATGGGAAGTCGTGACTCCAGTGCAGCACTGCTGGGACCACCCTCGGTGCGTCACCAGCCCTGATGCTGGAGCTGCAGGAGCTGCTGGATGAGGCCAGTCCTGGTGCTGGGGGTCAAGCAATGCTGACTGCGCCAGGAGAAATTTTTCATAGAATCATTAAGGTTGGAAAAGACCTCCAAAATCATCCAGTCCTATGATCTGGGCACTCCGGTCCTGAGGTTTCGCAACCCTGGACACCAGCGCAAGCGCTTTAGTGTCTCATTTGCTGCTGCTGCTCCTTCCCTTTTTCCCTCCCGGGGCAGTGGAGCGAGAGGGATGTTTATCCTTTATCTCTGGGCGGTTTTGCCCTCTGTGCTGTCCCACTCCCACCCTGTTTGGTCCCATAGCCGCGTGCTGCTGTGGTCAAGCCCAGCTCAGGGCTTTCTGAGCCCAAGTTGAACCTGTCTCCAGCATCCAGGAGCTGGGGAAGCCGAGCTCAAGCCGTGGCTGCTCCCCCAGCAGCCCCCGCAGCGTTTCCCCCTCCTGCTCTGCATGAAAGTGGCTGAGATACCAAAGCAGCTTGGAGGCAACGACCGCGAGCGCATCGACAGCATCGTCCACGCTCCGTGTCTTCGGCATCCCCAGCTCTGGGCTGCAGGTCCTGGCACCCTCCAGCCTGCACCATGTGCTTACAAAACCTGCTCCCGCTAATTCTGTTGTTTTAATCTTTCTTTTACATCTAGGCGTTGCCGTGATGGGCTTCCGATCACAGCGCCCGAGCTGCAGCCCCGGAGAACTCAGCGTCGCCCTGTGCGCGCAGCTCATTGAACAGTTTAACAGTTCTGATGCTTCTGCTGGTGATAACTCCTAACAGCCCCCTCCGCCTCTGAGGCGGAGGGGGCTGTTAGGAGTTATCACCAGCAGAAGCATCAGTGCAAACAGGGATGTGCAGGATACAAGCGCTGTTCGCTGGCACCGCTCGCACCCACGTCGCTGTTGCGGGGCCAGGGAGCTTAGCAGTGCCGCAAACCTAGAGGAATTTTTCCTAATACCCAATTGAACTCTGCCCTGGTGCACCTTGAGGCCGTTCCCTCTCGTCCTATCACTTGTTCCTTGGGAGAAGAGACTAACACCCACCTCACCACGACCTCCTTTCAGGCAAAGTGATAACGTCACCCCCTCAGCCTTCTCTTCTCCAAGAGAATTTAGATGTCGTGGCCGAGAGGCGCCCGTGCGGGATGCTGGTGGCAGCCCAGGAGAAGATCCAGACCCCACGAGCACTGCCGTGCCAGGGCCCCGTGCTCCCGCATCACCCTGGCTGCATCCGCAGGGTCCAGCCTCGCTCTCCAGCTGCATCGCGGCTCCGAGAAATACTAAAATGGGAGATGCCTATTATCTCCCCATGGAAAGTATTTTAGCTAAATCCATGCTATAACCATTTTATTGACTCCAAGAACCAGAGAGAAGGTTAGAAGTGACTCTTTTACAAGTCATTTTGCTGTTAAATTTAGCTGTCCTATTTTCATTATCCCCATGGCTTTGGCAAGGGTGAGCAGCCTTCCCTAAAAGGCCTCGTTTCATACAGTAAGTTATTTGCTTCTCTCTTGACAGATATCTAAGCTTATAAGGTTTGTCTGCTCCGCTCAATAGCAGTATCAGCCTTCAATCTTATACGATTAACATCAGTATTTCATATTTGCTTTTGGCTCCCTGGCTGAGAGTTTCCTTGTTGCTGAGGGCTTGGGCATTGGGATGGTGTCGCATCGCTGGTAACATGGGATCATCTGATTTTCATTCCCAGGCTTCGTGATCCGCTCAAAAGAGTTGGATAAACGGTTCATCTGCTTTCCCCCCTTTTTTCCTATTGGCCGGCAAAGATAATCCATTCATTCCGCTCATTTCGTGGTTGTCAGGTCTGCAAAATATTGAGCTCGTAGGTTAATGCGATGCCCAGTGGTGGGTAATTGAACACGAAGGTGATGATGTTAGAAGAGATGTTCCAGAAAGGAAAGATTTATCACACCAGGTTAAACTTTTCCATGTTTCCAAACCCATTTTCCCCTGCAGAGAGGGACCTTGTACCGGCCCCAGGGGCTGCAGGGAGCCAGCACCTCCCTCGAGGTCACGGGAGGCAGCGGGCGAGGAGAACCTCCCGTACGAGGCCACCTGGGAGAATTGGGGGTGTTCAGCCTGGAGAAGAGAAGGCTCTGAGGAGACCTTAGAGCAGCTCCCAGTGCTGAAAGGGGCTCCAGGAAAGCTGGGGAGGGGCTTTTGATCAGGGAGGGCAGAGAGAGGATGAGGGGGAGCGGTTTTGAGCTGAAAGATGAGAGAAATGGGAGAAATGTTTTGCTGTGAGGGTGAGGAGACCCTGGCCCAGGTTGCCCAGAGCAGGGGTGGCTGCCCCATCCCTGGAGGGGTTCAGAGCCGGGCTGATGGGGCTGGGAGCAACTGGATCCAGTGTCCACAGCCTCAATATTTTCCCCCACAATGAGCCAAAACACACCCCAAAGCTCCCCGCTGCAGCGATGTCGATCCCCGTGTTCCAACCTGAGCATCCCCGGCTGCGACTTTCAGGAAATGCTGGAAATGCTGAAAATGCTTCGAAATGCACCCAGCCCCTTGTGAGTGCTGGGAAGCAGCCAAGAACGAGCTGGGCAGCTGGCTGCCCCACGGGTCGGCTCGGAATTGCTGGGCTGGAGGTTTTGTGCCCCCCTTTCCCATTTCCCGACCCTTCTCCTGGGGCAGCCTCAGGGTGGGCAGAGCAGACTGTGAGTTGGAGACACGAATGGGAGAACCACAACCCCAACCCCAGCTCCTAAAATCCTCTCCCTCACCGTCTCCTCCATCCTGACGTCTCCTTACGGTCCCTGCTCCCCCCAAACCCTTCCCGCAGCCCCTCCATCCCCAGGGAGGGTCCGTCCCTCGCTGGCGGGTGGCTCCGTCCCGGTGGCACGTGGGCTCGGCGGCGGGGTGGCCCTGCACCCTCTGCACCCCGTCCCACCCCTCACCATGTAGGGCACCGACGGCTCCCAGCCCAGAGTTTATAGGAAGAGGAAACCTTCTCCCTGTGCAGAGGAGGAAATCCGACAGCCTAGATGAGCACAGAGCGATGCCGATAGCGGGTTTATTATTCTTTCCTTTTTATTAACCCCTCTCTGCAAACAGAGGAGTCGCTCGGGCGGCGCAGCCATGGGGCAGAAGTGCATGGACAAGGTGTCCTCGTTCCTCTTCGAGTACGACACCCCCAGGATGGTGCTGGTGAGGAACAAGAAGGTGGGACTGACCTTCCGGCTGATCCAGCTCATCGTCCTGGCGTACATCATCGGGTAAGGCTCCCCAGCACCCTCTTTCCTCTGAATTAGTGCTTTGCCACCCCATTAAAAAAGCAGTGGAGATGCTTGCGTATGCCCTATATCCCAGTTCACAGGGATTCTTTTATTGTTGGCATCCCATCCCTCGGCCGCGGCCCCTCCCGGGATGCCCAGTGTCTCGCCGTGAGCCTCCTAGGCGCCCAGCTGGTCCCCGTGTCCTCCCCAGGAGCTGCTGCGTCTGCAGGCTGGAGGCTCAGCCCTGCTGAGCTCCACTCCGAGTGCTGGGGCCCCGGTTCCTTGCTGAGACACATCCAAATACCTCTCGAGCTGCTGGACGCCGGCCTGAGAATCTGTTGTTATTTTTATTTTCATTTATATTAAAGAGGAGGCAATTGAGGCCAGCGCAGTGATTTGTGAGACCCAAGCGGCTTGAGACGGGACCATAAATCAGCCCATGCCGGGGCGGCAGGGCCAGCGCAGCCGCTGGGGCCGCGATGGAGCCTTGCTCGGAATCCTTGGTTCTCTTGGCTCGTGGGAGGCAGCTCCAAGAGCAGCTGCCGTGCAAGAGCGGCCGCTTGGAAAAGGCAGCGAGTGGAGCAGGCGGGCTCGGTGCTGTTCAACGCTCAGAGCCCTTGGGTCCCTGTCCCCTCAGAACCGTGTCGTTTGCCAAGCTATGGGATGCGATGGTTGATAACCGAGCTCAGGGCTCGAGAGAACGAGACCAGCTCCATCCACTGGGAAGGGGCCCCCGGCAGGTTTGCAGGAACAGGGGCCGTGAGCTGCAAAAATGGGTATTTTAGAGGCACAGGGTGCCTGGTGCAGCCCAAAGGCGAGGCAGCAGCTCGCAGGGCTCAATGCGAGGGAGCGACTGTGGGGAGCAGTCATGCCCATCCCAGCTTTGAGCCCAGATTCTCTAGGAAGAGGGAAAAGCATCCCTGGGGACCCTGTCGTCGCTCCCACGCTGCTCACCAGCGCTTTGGCTCACAAGGGGGATCCTCAGCCCACCCCGCTGCCAAGCCAAAGGCTCAAGGATGCTCTGTTGCAAAGGGCTTTGTACTGGCCCAGACTGGTGTTACTGGGAGCAGTGCTGGTCTCCTACGGGCTGAGCCTGTGAAACCCCCAGGGCTCCAGCAAACGCAGCTGGGAGCAGCGGCTCCTGCGGATGGGGAACCCGCAGAGACCGTTACTCAGAGCGGAACCTCTAAAGGAAAGGGGGTTGAGCAACCCGGCTAGAACAGGACAGGCAGCCAGGAGGGAGCAGAAAGGGAACCCGCCTGGGGGTGACGGGAGGAGGCTGGCAGAAAATCGCTATAATTCCTCAGTTTCTGCTGGTTTGGGCTCTGTGAGCAAGGGGCTGCTCAGAGATCAGATGGCTGATGCCGTCCCCTCGCTGCCCCCGCATCCCTGCCTGCGCTGAGCTGCCACGCTTGAGATTTTCTCTTCTTTGAAAGCCAGTTTGGCAGCAGCTATTTATTTATTTATTTACAGTGACCCCCCCCCAGGCTTGGAGCACTTGTGTGGGTACCCACTGTGTGGGATCCAGCAGAGCCCAGGAGGGATGCGGGGCTGACCCCACTGGGAGACGCAGCGTTGCCCTGGGGAGCAGCTCTGCCCTCCGCCTGCTCTCTTTTCCGCTGAGATAAGGCAGCTGGCCAGGCAACGCCGGCTGCTCCCCAGCTCCGAGCTCTCTGGGTTTTGCTTCCTGACAATCCCGCGTGCGAGGAGGCTGCGGGCTGAGCCGTGGGATGGGGTTGGTGAGGGAAGAGGGCTCCGTGACTTTGCCACTTCGGGGAGCGACACCAAGAGACTTTTACTGCCCGGGCAGGGTTCATTGTGGCATTTAGGATGCTGAGGCTCTGGAGCGAGTCCAGAGAAGAGCAACGAAGCTGGTGAAGGGGCTGGAGAACAAGAGGAGCGGCTGAGGGAGCAACCAGTATAATCCTCTGCTTTGGAGGAGGAGGTTGTAGCTGGGGGTCCCAGCTGGGGTGGCACCAGTGCTGAATTTCTGCTCCCATCCCCAGGTACTGGGGCAGATGCCACCCCCGAGGTCCCCTCTCCCCTGTCCCAGGATGCTGATGCCCAGAAGCTCCATCTCCAAGAGGTCCCTGTAAGGGCTGGTGCCCGTCGTGCCGAGCTCCAGGCAGCACCTGGGGTTCCTCCGTTTCACCCCGCGCCCATCGCTCAGGTGCCCGAGCGCAGCCGGGTGCCAGGGGCTCTCCCACAGGCAAAGTGCTGCCTCTGCCACGGCCAGCGGGACCGGCGCCCGTGGTGGCCGGGACAAAAACCAGATCGCTCCTTTTTTAGCACCGGGAATGCTCCGCGTCGCCGGAACGCTACCCGAAATGGTTACTCGCCCGTGTTTATAGTTTCCCTGAGTCAGAGTCAATCCAGAGGCAGCTTGTTTACGCCGTAGGTTAAATAATGTCAGGAGACGGCACCAATGGCCACGCCACGGGCTGGGAAACGCAGGGAGAACCCCTGTGCTGGTCCCAGCAGCATCACCAAGCCTGCTCCTCCAGCCCTCTTGCACAGTTCCCTTCACTGGGTGAGGAGCAATGGATCTGAGACTTGAGCTGCATCCGCGCTCGCCCCTGTCTTGGCCCTGGAGACGCTGATTTTGGAATCACGAGGGTCCAGAGGGGTCACCAAGCCCAGCAAGCAAAGTCACCAGAGGCTTTAATCCCAAATGGCCACCCTGCCCCACCTGCCTTCACATATCCTCAGCCTCAAGATGTGTCCCAGTCCCCAAAATAAATCACCCCGCTGTGGAATTCTGGTCTCACAGCTACCATGTGCCTTAGGCAAAGGGTGAGAGAACTCAGGAACACGTCCCTCATCCTGCTGGAGGCAATTTGGTAAATAAACACCTGGGTGAGACTTATTAGGGGAAGATCCAGTCCCTAGCAACGTGGCTGGGGCTTGTGGCTCCTCCAGAGGAGCGTTGGTGGCCATGCTCACCCCACCATCCTTCCCCATCCAGGTGGGTCTTCCTCTACGAGAAGGGCTACCAGTCTCAGGACAGCATCGTCAGCTCGGTCTCGGTGAAGCTGAAAGGGCTGACGCTGACCAACGAGAGCGTCTTGGGCCCTCATATCTGGGACGTGGTGGATTATGTTTTCCCACCCCAGGTAAGGAGGCAGGGGGGTGGGTTTGGGGGTGTTGCTTAGTCTCAACGCCGCTTTCACCTATGTGCTGGGGTGCTGATGGGCTCCTCAGCACGGGCTCTCTGCAGGGCTAAGCATGACACCGTGTTCCTCTTCTGGAAAGCTGGTTGCTCCTGGCACAAACCTCTCCCCTCGTGTCACCCCTGGGGAGCATTCGGTGCTTGGGACCCACCGTGGTTGATGGGGATACACCTGAGGTTGCCTCCAAAGGAATCAAGGCTCCTCCAGTGCCTTCAGATGGAGCAAGAGCTGTTCTCCACTGTCCCTAGGGCTGGTGGCACTGCTCCCCAGGGCCACCACCAGCCTCCTGACCTGCAACAAAGGGGGCAGAGGACCCCAAGTTAGGGAGGAAGGTGCCATCTTCCTGGATGCAGCAGTTGGATGCCCTGCTCCTCACCCCTCTGCTTCTCTGCGGAGACTCCATCAGAGATGCTGTGCTGGCTGTGAGCTTGTTGGCTGTGTCTCCACAGGGGGACAGCTCGTTTGTGGTGATGACCAACTTCATTGTCACCCCCGGACAGAAACAAGGAACCTGCCCAGAGGTAAAGACACAAACTCCCTTCAGCAGCCTCAGCTTCTGTAATTCCGGGGGGTTGTGTGGTGGCACTGGGGAAGGGGCATTCCTGACCTTGAGAGGTTTGCTGAAAGCCTCAGCCTGGCCCTCTTTTATCATTCCTGACTTGTGAGAGCTACGTGAAGGCTTGTACTCTGCTGAAAACCAGCCAGCACCCATTGAGGTTTTTCTCCCCTTTGAGATAATCAAGCAGAGTGGGCTCTCGGTTTGAATAAAAGCATCTGCCTGGAATTTAAAAGAGAAATCCCCCTCTTTTCCTGCTTAATCTGGATATCCTGGGCTGGGAAGCTGCGTACGGACAAGGCTTTGGCTGCAGCCAAGTGGGGTTTGTCCTGGGGAAAGTGCCGTGTGGTGAGGCAGGAGGGACAGAGGATGGAAGCCGTGGGACGTGATGCTGAGAGGTGGCTGCCTGCTCTCTCCACACAGCTGCCCGACGCTGGGCTCTGCACGCAGGACGGCGACTGCAGCAAAGGGAAATACAGCCGGCAGGGACAAGGTACGGCAGTGGCCCTGAGCTCCAAGAGCCACCATGCTGCCGGCGAGGCGCAGCGTGCTCCAGGGCAGCTGGAGGGATGAGTGTCTGGCAGGGGAACCTGCTCTGGACCACCCGCTGCTGGGGGTTGGGAAAAGCCTCTGACACCCCTGGTGAGGGTCCCACCTGGGCTGGTCCCGCTCTCCTCTCCCAAACGGTATGTGAGCTGCAGGAATCCCTCCTAACAGAACATCAAACACTTCTCCCAAACTCCTACCTCTCACTGTCCAACACTGCAAGGCAAACTGCTTCCCTGAGCTGAGAGGCTGCAGTTAATTACCCTGTTAATGAACGGCCACCAAAGCCCTGGGTATTTTGTGCCTTGGATGCCTACAGCAGAGCTGAATCTCCAGCCTGACCCCGTCCATCCCAGTATCCAGGAGTGGGAGCAGCAGAGCCATCTCTCTTCCCCACAGGGCTCATGACGGGCAAGTGTGTGCATTTCAACAGCTCTGTGAAGACCTGCGAGATCTTCGGCTGGTGCCCTGTTGAAGTTGATTACCACATTCCCAGGTAAGGAACGATTTTGTCGCCTCTTTTTCCGCCCCAGTCCCACTCCAGCTGCAGCAGCAGCATCTGGGGCAGGGCAGAACAAGCCAGGGCTGTGAGTTGCCTCCAAGATAGCCTGGGGTGATCCAGATCCTGTGATCCAGATCCCTTAACCAAAAACCCAGCACCTCCCTCCCTCCCTGTCCCCTCCCAGGCACTTCCACCCTTCCTCGAGGCTTCTCTGAACTTTGTGGGGATCCTTCATTAGAAAGGACAGGGACAAGATCACCATTTTTTTCTGGGTCCTTCTTGTCCCAGTTTGGTTGAGTCTTCACCAAACTGGCCTTTCCCTAGAGACCGGAGAGCCGAGCGGTGGACACGTGCCAACACTTGTGTTTTTCAGCCCTGCCCTGTTGTCAGAAGCAGAGAAGTTCACCTTGTTCATCAAGAACAGCATCACTTTCCCCAGGTTCAAGGTGTCCAGGTAAGAGGAGGTGTGGAGTGGGGCAGGTTCTGCTGGGCTCCTCCAGCCACCCCCGTGGGCACAGCTGGATGCTCCGTGCAGAGGACGCTGCTCCTCGCCAGCAAGCCCGGGTCTGCTCCAAGCGTCACCCCAGTCGCTAGGAACCGCAGCATTCCCTCCCCTGGTCTGTCCCACCTCAGCTGGTACTGTGGTTACAGGAAGGATGGTTCTGAATTAATCTCCCTGAAGGTACCCACATCAAAGTACAGTTTCTCTGGTTCTTTATTTTTTTTCTCCCCAAAGATAACAGTAAAATGCTAAATGCCTTGGGTGCGAGCAGCCAGGGTGAGTTTGCTGCCCGAAACAGAGCAGAGGCCCCTCTAACATTGTGGTTTCCGCCTGTTTCTGCAATGGGTGACAGGGTCAGCTCCTTCCAGGCAGCCCTGGAAAGGCACACGCGTGAGAGGGTTTGTGATCGAGCTGATTGTTTTATCTGATTTGGAACAAATTAACAGAAGCCGTTTGTGCTGAAGGCAGCGGATTCTTCTCTCCGAGCGCTTGCGTCGCTGCGCTGCTCGGTGCCCTGGCAGCCGGCACGCTCGGCAAAGTCTCGAGCTGACCTCAGGCTGCACCTTGAGAGGTGGCTGGGATGGGGGATCCCCCCCCCCAACAGCAAGGAGAGGGGGCAACTGGGTGAGGGCAGGGAGGACAGGGGGCACGGGTAGGAGCCGGGCTGGCTGGGACTCAGCTGGGACCAGCTGGGGTCATGGGGAAACTTCCTGCCTTTGATCGCTGCTGCTAATTAACGATCAACGATGGGATGAGGCTGAGCAAGGAACAAGTCTTACAAAGCCATCTGGGTCAGGGAAGCTTCACAACAAGACTTCTTTTAGGAGAAAAAGCAGAGAAGGATGGGAGGCAAGATGTTGTCCTTTCCTTTTCACCCTTTTTGGAAGGGAGAGCAATGTCCAGGTGAATGCAAAAGCCGTGGGATACGCTCTCCATGAGCTCTCCCAGATGTCGGTGCATGAACCACTGACTGGCAGAGCCTCTATAGGAGGAGATTCAGGGGAAACCAGTTGCTGATGGGGTGGAGAAACCGGGCAGGGCTGGAGGAAAGGGCGCAGTCCCCATGCGTGGGGTCGGGTGAGCGTATGAAGGAGGACGAGGCTCTCGGCTTTGACGTTACCCAGGTTTGAGCAACAGGTTGGCTCGGGGACCTCCAGAGGGTCTTTCCGCACCCAAGTGATTGGGTTATTCAGACTCCGTCTCGCTCTCTCTTCATTCACAGGCGCAACTTGGTTGAAAGCGTTACCAAGCAGTACCTGAAGAGGTGCACCTATCACAAAGTCACCGACCCCTTGTGCCCCGTGTTTGACCTGGGATACATAGTGAGGGAGTCGGGCCAGAATTTCACCTTCCTGGCTGTTAAGGTACTCCAGCTTCAAACCATGTTTCCTGAATTAGCTCATAAAGATGGTGAATCTCCTTGGACACAGCCTCATATTTGAGCCTTTCTTGGAAACTCCCCTCTAAGACTGACAAGAGTTGACCCACTGGCAGCAAATCCAGGGCTCGGTTCGTTTTAATTAGTGCGACTAGGGCTGTGGGGCCAAATCCCATCCCCTTGAGCTCGGGAAACTCAGCCGGGTGGGTGGGTACCGGCGTTGCCGATGCAAAGCGCAGCCTCTCCGCAGGGGCAGGAATGCAGCTTTGCCCTGTGCTGCTCGGGGTGGCACAAAAGAGCATCTGCTGTTTCTGCACTGAAACCAGCTTTGGAAGATACTGAACAAAATCAGAAGCCTGCACATATCAAAGATGTAAAAAGACAAGCATCTGGGTCACAGCCAGGAACAACCTGGAGTAAGCTCAGGAGGGATTGATTCATTCCCTAGCAGGTGCCACGTCTCCTAAAGGAGATTTTTTTCTGATTTTCATGGGTTCATTTCACGGAGGCTGCCCAAGAGGGCTAAGGCAGCAGTGGGGTCCATGTACCCTGGAGAGCCTGAGCACCTCGTGGCATCAATAAAGGCCACATGTGAGAAGAGAAGGAGCTTTTCCATGTGGGCTAGGTAGGTCCAAGGAGGGTGGCCCGAGCGAGGCAACCTTGTGACTCCTTTCTTGCCTTCAGGGTGGTGTGGTGGGCATCACCATAGACTGGAACTGTGACCTCGACTGGCCTGTCCGGTACTGCAAACCCATTTACCAGTTTCACGGCCTTTACAACGATGACAGTAACGTCTCACCAGGCTTCAACTTCAGGTAAGGGAGCCCTCTGTTAACTCTCCAGGCAGGACTCGGAGATGGTGGAAGATCAGGGATCGTTCTCCAAAACACTCCCTCCCTTTGCAGTGTCAAACAGCAGCGCTCTCTTTAGAACGGCAGGAGAAATGTGATAACCCAGCCTCAAAACTACCCCGCTGCCTTTCCCTGCACATCTCCTCACCCCAGCAGACTCTCCTGCTCAGCTGAGCTCTCAGGAAGCCCCATGGAAAAACAGAGATGGTGCAAGGGGTCTCGCATGTTCCCAAGCCACAAAGCATCCAGCCACAGCAAGACATTTAGGCGCGAGCTGCTGCTCTGTGTGAAGCCGCCACCAGTGCTGCACTAACTCCTGCTGTCCCCGAGCGTGTGGGGTCACCAAGTATCAGCACAAGCAGGAGCTTTAGCCTCAACTTTCAAACAGGGAAACTGAGGCACAAAAAGGAGGTGCCAGCAGCCCAGCTTCTTTGGGAGGGGTGGGAGGGTTAAGGAGAGGGTCCACAATGCTGCATCCCCAGACCCCTGTCCTGCTCCCCCCAAGCTCCCGATGCCGTTGGGTTGCAGGGGGCTGTTGGACACGCTGGCGGGTCATTAATGTTCACCATCCAATTGGCCAGATACGCCAAATACTACAAAGAAGACGGGATGGACAAAAGGACGCTCTACAAGGTGTTTGGGATCCGGTTCGACATTCTGGTGAATGGCAAGGTGAGCGTGGCCAGGCACTGGGTGCCTCCCCAGGACAGCAGCGCTGCGTCCTCGGGCAGGTGCCAGCTCTCCAACACAGCACCGAGGCCCTGGGGAGGCAGGGAAACCAGGAGAGAGGTTCCCTTCGGTCCCAGAACCCACCACAATGGGTTAGGGAGGAACTGTGGAAAGTCAAAACTTTTCGCTAGTATTTCCAAAAGCTGAACGTTTGCATTTTTCTATTTTGCCTTTTTCTTCCCCCTGGCAGAGCAGACTTTCCTTGTTGTGCTCCCACTGGGAATATTTAAAGGGTGTACTTCCTTTTAATTTTAATTAGAAATACAGGAACCAAAGTAATTTCAAGGTGTGTCAGCCTAAAACCAACATAATGTTCTGTTTGAACAACAGGCTCGTACCCAGCTTCCCCTGATCTGATTGTAATTTATTGCCTATTTTCTCTGATTTCATTCAGGCAGGCAAATTTGACATCATCCCAACCATGACCACAATTGGCTCTGGAATTGGTATTTTTGGAGTGGTGAGTTCAAATATTTCCAGCCTCTACAGGGATACTCTGAAATGATTCTCCTTGCCCCTAACGTCCGTGGGGAAGTGTCCCTGAGCTGCAGTGAAATCCTGGTTGCTGCTCAGGCAGCAGGGGATGGGCAAAAGAGGGGGGACAGGAGGTGCTCTCCTGCCTTGCTGGCTCAGGAAAACAGGTTCCTGCTGCCCACCCGGTGGTGGGAATTCTGCTAGTGGGAGCTGCTGCCCTGCCAAAGGAGGGGAAGGCACGGTTTCATGTCTTGGCATCTTAATGGTTTCAAGTTAGAGCTGATATTGAGAGGGGGTGGGAGGTGATGGGCAGGTTTGCATGCAGGGGAGAAACCCAGCGTCCTGTCTGGTTGTGGCCATCGCAGACTTGGGCACAACTCAAAGGGTGCTGGGCTCTGCATATACCTAAAGTGGAAACAATTTCTGCTGGCCCAGTGCTGAACCCAGCAACCTCACCTCTGTCTTTAATGGACACCTGGGGGCTGTGAGCCTTTGAGCACCTGCCACCATGTGAGTTGAAGCAGAAGTGACCCTAATTTGCTGTGCAGACTGGAACAGGCTGGGCATACTGGGTAGCACAGGTGAGCTGAAAGGGCAGCCCAACCCTGACCCCTCTTTGCTCCAAGGCCTCTGTCCTCTGCGACCTGCTCCTGCTGCATTTTCTCCAAGGACGGGACTACTACAAGCAGAAGAAATTCAAATACGCAGAACAGGAGCCTGTAAGTAACAGCGAGTCCCTCTCCTGCAGAGGTTCTTGCAGGTGTGTGAGTGCGGATATTTGCATGAGTGACGATGCTGTAACACGTGAAACATTTGTATTGAGGAGCAGCCAGGTGCCTTCCTGAGCTAAGGAGAATCCTGAGCCCTTACGACTGTCAGAGACTGGGATCCACAGATCTCCTCTCCAAAATGAGAGATCTGTGCAGCTCACTATTAATGGCTTTATTCCCTCCCTCCCTTCATCCCTGAATATTCCAGTATCTGGTAGCACTTTGTGTTGCTTTAAGGGAAGCAGGGGCAGCTCAGTGTTTTAGGAAAGTGGAAAATGTCTCCTTTTCTGCTTTCTGAGAACATCTTCACAACCATGGGATGTTTTGCGGCCTTTCATCGGACAAATTAACCTGAAAACATGCTTATACCTTGGATTTTATAAGTTGTTGCTCAACCACATTTTCCCTTGGCATTAGAAAGGAGCAGGTCTGTAAAATAATCACTGTTTTCTCTTATTTAACCCCTAGTCGAAGTCACATAAGAAGGAAAAGAAGCTGGACAACTCGCAGTGAGAGGTGAGTGGCGTTTGCCCAGCCCTGCTAGAATAGAGCTGGCAAGGGTGGGGGCTGTGGGTCTCGGGGTTATCCCAAGGGCCCCAGAAAGGCAACAAGGCTCCAGGGGATGCAGATTGAGCTGTGGGCTGCGATGCCTAGCCTGGGGTCAGCGTTTCCCAGGGCGGGCAGGCTCACGGACCAGCACTGGGTGCAGGACGTGGGACTGACATCTCATTGTTGATCGAGTCTCATCTTTGATAGCAGCATTGCTTGAAGATGGGCAATGCAGGGCAAGGCAGAAGAAATCACTGTGCACCTCTCTCTCTCTCTCAGCAGAATCCACGCTGACCAACAAACCTATGCCCTCTTTCTCCTCCTCTCCCAAAATGTGGTTGCCATCCCCTGTCACCAGCCTTCACAAGCCCCAAGACCAGCAGAAGCAGTGTCCGACACCGGCTCATGGGAACGTGGTGCCCAGCAGCCAGGGCAAGAGCCATCCGGGTGGGTTCTCTGCCTCTGATGGGACCTGCTGCGATGCCGCGAGCGGGTGAAACTTGTGTTGGGCATCGAGGAGCCACTAAGGCCCCCTCCACCAGCCCTGCTGCTGCCACCACCGCAGGCCCTTCTGAAAGGCTCCCCCTGTGCCCTGCCTGCTGTGCCGGAGCCGTGCCAGGGCATCCCACACCTTGGAGCCCCTGGAGAGCATCACTGCCTCTCCTGCCCCGGTGGCACCCTTAGCCAGCTCCGAAGTGAGGAGAGAGAGAGAGGGGGAAGGAGAGCTGGCAGGAACCATGCCCCGTCCCTCAGCGTGGGGGGAAAAATGGTTATTTTGTAAGGATGTATTTTATAAAAAAAAAAAATAAACGTTTAGTTTTTCTACTACATCCCTTTGCAGTGCCCATGGTTGCCGCAGGGTGCAGGGTGCGCAGCGCTTTCTGGCACTGGTGGGGTTGTGCATGCAAAGCAATCCTGTAAATCAGACCGGAGCGCGCGGCCCTGCACTGGGCTCTGTGCAGGTTCCCCTGGCTCTGCCTCCCCGTGCAGGGCCCCTGGGCCTCCATCCATGAGCAGAGGCTGTTATCAGGGTTGTCACTGGGGTTTCCTCCTCAGGCAGGGTGGTTGGCAGGGAGTGCTGGAGCGCTGCCGCCCACCAGGAACGGATGCTCTGCGCCAGCTCTGCCTCCCACTCCCCATACAAGGTGGGATTAGCCGGATTGACCTTCTCAGCAGTAGCCTCATAAAACAGCTCTTTGCACCCAGGAACAAAACTTTTCCTCTCTGCTACACAGTGCGTGCAGTTGGATATCACATGCCCAACCCCTACGTTGCTACAAGCAGCCCTTTCCCTGTGCTTCTGGCTCTGCTCAGTTCTCCAGGAGACGTCAGTGTGGACATTGTGCACAGTCTCTCTCTGCACGTCATTTTGCAGCCCTCGGAGGAGATTTTGCCATGGTCACTTCAAAACTGGATCCCAGCTGCTGTGGGAAAGGCAGCAAAGGAGCTACAGGGATTGCTCTTGCTTGTGGCTGCGACGCTGCTGGCAGGGGCAGGTGAGCCAACAGCAAGTAGGATGGACACAACGCGCTGGGCTCAGAGGGACACGGAGGGACGTGCCCCAGACGGTTGCAGATTATATGTCCTTGAGTTGTGCCAGGGCAGGTTTAGATTAGATATTAGGAAAAATTTCATTACTGACAGTGGTGAAGCCCTGGCAGAGGCTGCCCAAGGCAGTGGGAGAGTCCCCATCCCTGGAGGGGTTCACAAAACATGTGTACATGTAGCACTTCAAGACATGGTTTAGTAAGCACAGTGGTAGTGTTGATGGTTGGACTTGATGACCTTGAAGGTCTTTTCTGTACTTAAGGATTCTATGGTTCTATAGTGGGTCATGAGCTCAACAAACATTTCAAACCATGGGGATGTTATTGGCTTTAGCTTCCACCAGCAAGGTTGGGGTTTTGTTTACTCACTAAGCTACCATTTTCACCCTTTCTCATGATGCTGGCCTGCAAGAGAAGTGCAAGGTGTTTTCATTAGAGATGCAGAGATGAGGATGGGGAAAGCTCCCTGACCTCCAGAGGAGTTGGTGCTGCCTTAGCAGACACCGAGAGCCTGGGGCTGGTGACACCCCTGCTTTGCTACGCTCCCCTCGTCGCTCATCCAGGTGAAGCCCTGCAAGAGTGCAGCTCTCCAGCAAGCTGCAACCAGCAGAGGGGACTGGAAGACCGTTTCATAAAGACGTGCTGGGGAAAATTCAGTTGCCAGAGATTAGAGGCTGTGAAGAGAGAGTGTACAGGTAACCTTTTGCACCCACTTACATGGGGTCATTCTCCAGTCATGACTTAAAATAACCAGAGTCAGGCTGCGGGTAGAGCAGAAGCGGGTTTCTGCCTGCTTAATCTTTCAAGCTGCTTGTAATGCAAAGCCCCTGTTCTTTCCTAGGAAGCACTGGAGAGCAGAATAGGAGTTAGGGAAAACGGTACTTGTAAATGATCCCCTGTGGTTACTATTCAAAACCTCTGAGCTGGGATCCCCCAAAGTCCCATGGTGGCTTTAAAAATCGTGGGAGGGTTTATTTTCATCTCCATGCTTGCTTTTTAAAATACGGTCCTTGGGGATCCTTCTCTTTGCTTTTCATTTACCAACCATCCCTGCACCCAGCAGAATGAGGTGTTGTCATTTGAACTCTTTCATCCAAACAAGATGCTCCTCTAAGCCAGAGTCCCCTGGGCGAGACCTTTCAGGTGGGTACCACATGGAGCGATAGCTGGCTGAGCAAGTGTCTGATTTTAACGTGCCCCAGTCCCTTTTACAGGCTCAAAAGGCAGGAAAGTCCTATGGCAACCTCCTTTTCCAGCCCTCCTTTTGCTCAGGAGGCTGGAGCTGGTGCTCAGGGGTTGGAGATGAAGGAGGAAGGGCTGCTCTGCTCCACACACCTCAGTGCAAGCCCCCCGAGGAGGTGTGGGTGACCAGCAGGACCAGCCTCTGCTCCTCTTGCTGTGAGTTCATCGTGTTCTTAGGGTCAGGGAAGAATTCCTTGTACTTGGCATTCGTTGTGGCCAGAAAGCAACTGTTTGAGCTGTAAATCCTGCTGCTCTCTGATCTCTGAGCCAGCCCAGAAACCCAAAGGGATTTGGTCATCATGTGAAGACCCTTTCAATGACAGTTTGCTGTGTTGCTTCCAGTTTATGCTGTAACACATGGCGATTGGGTTGTTCGGTTCTTTTAAAACTCCTTGTTTAATTGTGTTTTGGTGTTTACATGGTTATTTAGTTAATAGAAAACTACTGCTAGAAAAGGAACCGTAAGCAAATCAAACACTGCCTCCAGTCTTTTCAGCCAGAGAACACACAAGAAGGTGTATACATCCTCCAGCTAATCCCTAATCACAACAAACCACACTAATGAGCCTGTGTAAGTGATGTTATCAGTGCTGTAAGGGTCTACGAGAGGATCCTTGCATCGACCGTGGGTGTTGGGTGAGGAGCACAAGCCATGAGTACTGTGGTACTGCCCTCATTTTACAGAAAGGGAAAGCGAGACACCAGCAAGTGATTTCTGAAGGGCTATGCAAACATGGTGAGCAGATTCTGCCACTGACCAGCAGTTGTTATCTGTGAAGACTATCAGATTGGACCTGGTACAAGTGCATCTTTTCATCCCCTGAGTTGTGGTTGCTCTGAAAGAAACCAAGTGGCACAGATATTCCAGGAGAGCAATTGCAGAAAAAAAACTTATTCAGCAATAATTATGCTGGTTGGTGATGCTGCAGAGGCGAGGAATTATAGTTCAACCTCTGCAGAGCTGACAACATTTAATCATTATGTTTGCGCACAATTCCCAGTACAATGAGGCACCTGGTACTTCCAGATGCTATAACAATGCAAATTAAAAATTAATAACACTGAAGCGAGAGATGGCTCCTTCCCCGTGCACTTCTCCTCTCTCTGAGCCCATTCATTCTTGCTCTGGCACTGCAGCCTCCCTTTTATTTTTCACCCAGCCTTCCACTTAGGACATCCTTGGATTTTCCCTTATAAAAGCATCTACCTCTCTGGTTACACGATTCCTTTTCTCTTTTGACATGGGAGCATGTCTTCAGTTGGATAAATCCTCTGGCTGACACCCACTGAAGCACTGGCAGGAGTGTTTATGTCCTCCCAGCTCAGAAATCATGGACTCTCAAGGCACCATGTGTATTTTTGGGGATTTCTTTGCTGTGGCTGCCGCAGAAAGGGATTGTGGATACCTGAAGTACAAAACTGGACCCAATATTTAAAGACCTGAATTCAGACAAATGCTCTCAGAACTATAAATCAAAAAAAAACAAAACGTGAAAGAGACTAAGTGACAAATTGCCAGTAATGGAAACTAGAAAGCGCATTTGTTGGTCGTTGTAAACCAATAAGGCTCTACCACCTCCTGCTGGTTCACACCACGCTGCTGTCCACCTTCTCCATCCCAGTTCATATAGGATCTCCACTGGATTTTCTCCCTGATGAGCTGAAAGAACAATCTTTTCCAGCTTTCCAAAGGGATCATTTTGTTGAATGTAATAATTATTTAACAGTCAAGTTTAGAACCACATGGGTATCCCTGTGTGGTTCCAACTCTCTCAGCCTGTTCTCGTACAGGAGGTGCTCCAGCTCTCAGGTCATCTCCATGGCCTCGGGTCTTCTGGAGAAACCTTAGAGCATCTTCCAGAACTGAAACAGGCTCAAGGAAAGCTGCAGAGGGATTTTATACAAGGGCTTGGATTGATAGATGAGGGAGAATGGCTTGAAATTGGAAAGGGGAAGAAATCCTTCATGATCATTGTGAAGGTGGGGAGGCCCAGGGTGCCCAGAGCAGTGGTGGCTGCCCCAGCCCTGGAGGGGTTCAAGGCCAGGCTGGATGGCGCTGGGAGAATCTTGGTCCATGGGAGGAGTCCCTGCCCAGGGCAGGGGTGGCACTGGATGGGCTTTGAGGTCCCTTCTGAACTAAACCATCCCAAGACTCCATGATTCTAAGAGATCAGTGCCTCCCTCTCCTGCTCCCAGACTGTGTGCTCCTGGTTGGACCCTGCACTCCTAGACACGCCGAAAGAGGCAGGTTTGCCTCAAAATGAAGCGACGAAGCTGGTGAGGGGGCTGGAGAACAGGCCTTATGGGGAGTGGCTGAGAGAGCTGGGGGTGTTTAGCCTGGAGAAGAGGAGGCTGAGGGGAGACCTTATTACTCTCTACAAATACCTGAGGGGAGGTTGTGGAGAGGAGGGAGCTGGGCTCTTCTCCCAAGGGACAGGGGACAGGACGAGAGGGAATGGCCTCAAGCTCCACCAGGGGAGGGTCAGGCTGGACAGCAGGAAAAATTTTTCCTGGAAAGGGTGATTGTTCCCTGGCAGAGGCTGCACAGGGAGGGGGTTGAGTCCCCTTCCCTGGAGGGGTTTAAGGGACGGGTGGACGAGGCGCTGGGGGACACGGGTTAGTGATTGATGGGGATGGTTGGACTCCATGACCCGGTGGGTCTCTTCCAACCTGGTGATTCTGTGACAAACCCCACGGCCGTGCCCTCAGCTTGTGGGGGCTGAGGGGGCGTGGCCACAGCGAGTGGGGGCGTGGCCACGGGGGGGGGCGCGGCCCTGTGCGGGGCGGGGCCATGCTGGGGGCGTGGCCCCGGGGAGGCGCGCCCAGCTCCAGCCAATGAGGGGCGCGCGCGGCGCGGGGCGCGGGGGCGGCGCGCGCTGATAGGGCCCGAGCCGGGAGTTCGGCCGGGAGCTTGCGAACAGCGGCACGTTGGAGCGGGGCGGCGGCAGGTGAGCAAAGCGGGGCGTCCCGGGGCTGCACCCCCCTCCCACCCCTCCCCTCCTCAGTGCTTGCGTTCAGCACCCCCGTGCCGTGCTTCCCCCCATTGCACAGGGCGGTGGGGGCACAGGCAGGTTTGCTTGGGGGACGTGGAAGGGCCACGGGTGCTCTAGGGGCCCCCTCTGAGCACCCCCCGCCAGGAGCTCGGGTCTCTCCGGTGCCGCACTGGGGCTGTGGTACCAGCAGCGCCACAGCTGCTGCTCTTTCCGAGCCCGAAAATAAACGGGAAGACAAAAAAAATCCTTGGAGAACGGGTCTTTGGGGCCGTTTGCCCGTCCCAGCAGTCATCCCTCGCCCTTTTCCCAGGGCGGAGGAGGAGAAGGGGGGCAGCGTGGCACCGCTTGGCCATCCCCCTGGCTGCCCCGGGGAGCAGCTGCAGCTCGCGGGTGGCACCTTTGGGGTTCGGCCCTGGCTCCGCGCTCCCACCTTGCAGCCAGCCTGGCGTGACGAGCTGCCCGTCTTCTCCCCGCTTGCCTTGGCTCTGCTGGAGAACGCGCCGCAGCTCGGAGGCCTGTGAGCAAGGAGAACGGCGGATCCTGCAGGGACATCACCTTCTTCAGCTGCTCTGATGGAGCTGAAGTTACCTTTTTGCTGTATCCTAACGGAGCAGGCCCTGTTTAACAGGAAACTCTGGCTTTTCTATTTACAGCAGCCAGATTCCAAGTTAATCTTGCAGCGCCGCTTCCCTTAATGTGTATTAATTGCCTCCCTGTGAGGCATCTCTGGCAGCTTCGATTTGTTCTGGTTTGACACGGGATGGCTTTGAAGTGTTGCTTTTGAAACTGGATAAGGCAAGCGGAGAGCCCTTATCTCAGTTGCTCGAAGAGAAAAACCAAAGCCAGCTTGCTGGGGCCATGCTGGAGCTGGGGCGCGTGGTGTCAACAGGATTAATCTCCAGGCACAGCAATTAATGGCTTTGCTGGGCTCACTCCCTTGGCTTTTGCCTGGGGAAGGACAACCAGGAGCATAAACACCAGCCTTTTATCACTCCAGAGAGGAGTTAAGGCGTGTTTTCCTTTGATATGGGATGAAGACTGGACTTTAAGTCATAGTAGGTGCTGGTCCGCTGAGTCCTGACAGCTTTCCTTTTCCAGGCAAACTATGATCGCTGGCATAAAGTGCCTTCGATCTGCAACTGTCTCCAGCTATTTCTTCTCCTTGCTTGGGGGTATGTCTTGTGGGTTAGAGTGGGATACGTGTGGGTGCGTACGCTCCCAGGACGGCTCCTGGCCTCGAGCTGCTCATCCAGCCTCTGCTGGAGCTGAGCCGCAAGGGGACCTCGTGGTCCAGCATCACCCCAGATTGCTGTGAGGTGTACCCAGCACTTCACACAGCCTGGTGGTGCCTTACTTCTGTAATGTGCTGCTGAGTGTCCTTGCTGGATACACTTGTTCTTGCACTAAGCAGACTTTGAAGGCCCAGCTTTCCTTTGCTGGGAAGGGGTTGGTGGATTTCTCTTCCCTTGTGAACTCTTGTGAGGTGGCTACAGTGGGAATCTCTTTATCCTCCAGCAGAGGAGACCTGGAAGGACAGCGTATCAGTGTTTGCTGGAGGAAGGAGCGCTGCTTAGGTAGTAGAACCATAGAATCACCAGGTTGGAAGAGACCCACCAGATCATTGAGTCCATGGTAGTCACCGTGAGAGCTTATGTGGTGGGTTAGACCTTGGCTGGGTTGGAAGAGGTGGTGTTGTGCTGAGGGTGTCCTGAGCCTCAGCCCAGGATCTCTCTTTGCTGGTGTGCGTTCCCTGAGGTTACCGAAGTTAACCCAGTTGTTCGTGCCAGCTTCTCTCGAGCTGTGGAAAGAACAGTCCTGTTTGAAAGCCTGGTCTGTGAAGTGTCAGCGCTCACCTTCAGAGAGACTTTTTAGGGTCATTGCTTCCCAGGAGCAGGGGAAGGAGCAACCTCTTTTGTAAGAGACTTCAGGAAAAGGCTGGGGATGCTGGATGGCGTCTCTGGACTGTCAGCGCGGTGGGTTTGGTCTCCAGAGGATTTATCCACCTGGCTGAGGAGCAGAGAGTTTAAAACTGATGCAAATCTGTGCACGCCAAGCTAGTGGAGGGAAGGGAGCTCCATGTGAGCACCGTGTCCATGCTGGAGTTGTGGAAGGCGTTTTGTTTGATAACATCCAAAATCGATATGTGCAATAGCTCTGCCTGGATGCCTGGAAAGAGCGTACCCATCTCTGCCTTGAAGTGCAGGTGGCTGGTGGGCAGGAGGAGCATCGAAGGGTCTGTTGAGCAGCTCAAAGCCCTGACAAACACGGTGTAGTGGGAGGCAGGCTCAGCTTACGTGGGAGGTGCACTTGGCTTTGGGGCTCTGGATGCTGAGCCCGCAGCACAGGTTGGCAAAAGGTGGGAAGGGAAAATGGTTTGTGTGAGGTCGGCAGCAGAAACAGAAGGAGAAACAAATATTTGTCCTAAGTGTCAAGACCATGACATTGGAGAACGATTTTATTGCTTTCATGTGCTGGTGTCCCTGGATGGGGATGTTCTCTTGAAAGGTCAAAACCTTTTGAGGATGCAGTTTCTCAGGAGCTGAGGCTTGCAGCTGAAAGGGAAGGCTGTCCCGCAGTAGCTGGAAGCTTCTTATCCCCAAACCTGCTAGGTTAGGGAGTGAACGTGGCTGGGCACGAACCCTTGTGTTTTATTTCCTCATGGCACAACCTGAGTCATGCCTTGTGGATAAAGGTGTGGTTTGAAGACTTGTTTCTTTTGGGTTGCTGCCCTGGACAGGCATTATTTTTAGGGCATCTACTTCTGGAACGGTTGTAGCTCTTTTTGCCAAAAGCCACGTGGGATTGATTCAGCCTGTTTGTCTTGGGGGTAGTTTGAGTGTGTCTGCGGATTGGTGGTTGTAGGTGTTCAGGGAAGGCTGCAAGTGTTGTCATTAATATTTCAGTATTGTTCAGAGAGTACATGGTGAAGTTGTTAGCTAGTTAACAGCAACTGCTCTAATTATTCTGGTGTGACTGTAAACAGCGAGGCTGTGATGTGGCACTGTCTGCTGGGGCAGCACTGAGATTTTGGCATCCTTCCCCTTTTCCCGTCTCCCTGTGCTGTTCTCTCTGCAGAGCAGCCGCGTGTATGTCCTGCACGAGCAGGAAAGCTGTGGCAGCCCAGCCTTCCTTTCTGCTGATACCGGAGCAGAGTGGCAGCTGCGATCGGTGGAGCCAAACCTGTTGTCTCGCTTCTGCAGTCCCTGTCTCAGGTAGATTCCACTCATCACGCCAGTGTAAGCGCAGAGAACCGTGTCCCATCCTCTTCAGCTGACAGCAGGGCTGGGGGCTTTGGTGAAAGAGCGGAGAGGGAACAGAGGGATCTGTATGAATCCACTGGGTGCACAGAGCTGGGTGCCAAGGTGGAGGGAGAGAGCAGCTCCCTGAACCCCACAGTTTCTATCTGATATCCCGCATGTCTTTCTGGGGTGCGCTGATTGTTTTTTTCAGCCAAGTGGCTCCAGAATTGTGTGACCTTGTGAGGACAAAGCATTACTGACACATTTTGGACTGTTAAGTGCCTGTTCCTGTGGGGGAACCGTGCAGGGCAAGACTCCGACTCTGCACAGCCGTACAGATAATGCTTTAACTTCAGAGGAAAAATTTCTTGCCTCTGGTGCTCACACTTTACGCAGATTTCTGCTGAGGTTGTTCCATTCAAAGCATGCTAAGCAGAAGCAAGTCCTACAGACTCAAAAGGCTTTCAACTGGAGAAGGATGACCTGATATGGAAGGTGTTAAATGAACACAAAGACTCATTCAGTTGTTTCCTCTGCTATAGATTTCCTTGGTAGCCTGGAACTCCACGGACCCCGATGCTGAGTGCTTAGTATGGCTGTTAGACTGGGAGTAGACATGAGGGGCTCAGCTGGGGTGGGAAAGGCAGAAATCAAGAAGTGCTGTGGAAGCCCAGGCTGAATAGCACCTCCCGAGGATGTGTCAGTGTTGGATTTGTGACTGCTGGTGACTGGTGAGGGTGTGAATCGGTCGTACCAAGGGGTGCGAGCTCATCGTGCTCCGGTGACCTGGGTTTCAGTGCCTACGTTTGAGTTTGGTGCAGTGCTCTGCAGTCAGGTGCTGCTGTCCTCCTGGTGGCTGGTGGTTCTTGGCTGTCCCTGTGCTCTGCAGTCAGATGCTGCTGTCCTCCTCCTCCTGGCTGGTGTTTCTCAGCTGTCCCCGTGCTGCAGAGAATATTCACAATTTAATCTTGCAGTCTTGTGAGTGCAGCAAAGCTTGGACCACCCACCCGTCACTTGTCTTGGTTTTGCCCTGTTTTTGCAGTACATATTAACTCGTATATTAACTGTTACTCCCTTGTAGTCAGGAGAGACTTTAGCATGGGTGTCTGTCTCTTCTCCCCACCTCCTACTCTAGGTAGTAGTTCAGATTTCTATTCTATAGCATAGAATTGAGTCCTAAAACCACAGAAGAGCTGGTGAAGAGCTCCTGTCACATCTACAGGAGATAAAGCTGAAGGGATCGTACAGCAGCAGGAAAAATGTGTGCCAGCACAGCTTTGCAGGGTCCCGTGTGCGTGCATACCTACCTGAGGCTAGCTCTAATTACCAGCTCCCATGCTGTTCTGCTGCTGCATCCAGCTCTGTCAAGTCACTCTCTGCCTTTGTGCTTCCTCACCAGGGTACGAGCAACACGCAGGCATCACTGGAGGCTTCCTCCTGCCTCTGGACCTCCTCACCTGCTAGGTGTAGCTGGTGGTCTGAGCCTGATCTGCTGCTTTGGTGTGGGCTCTTGAAGAGAAATTGGGATGCTCAAAGGGACCCCTGCTAGAAGAGGATCTGTAGCTGTTGCTTCATGCTGGGTGTCTGCTACCAGCCCCTCCGTTCCCCTCGTACAACCCCAGCCGTGCCCGTTTGGGAACGAGAAGCTGGGAGATGTGTGAGCTGCCTCCTCGTTAAGAGCCTGGGATGGATGGATGTGATCTGAGGATGAATCACAGCTGCATTAGGGAAGGAGGCTTCCTTGCTGCAGCATGTGAAAAGTGATTGATGATAACACGAAAGAGAAAGGCTGGATTTGCCCCTCAAGGGAGTTGAGTGCTGCATTGGAAAAGTGTGTTCTGCTGCTTCAGAGCTTCCCTCCCTTGTCTTGTATGAGCAGTTACAGATCGGTGTGGAAAAACTGGGAGAGAAGGGGAGAGAACTGGGTTTGGATACTGATTATATAAAAGGCTGTAGCCCTGTGCCAGAGAAATCAAAGTACCTGAAGGGCAGCAGGACCTGGTGCAGCATTCCTGTGACAAAGCCCTCTACAGTCCACGCGCGTAAGTCAACCACTCAGACCAGTCCAGGCTTAGTTTTGGTGCTTCCTAGCCCCTGCTCCTGGTAACACTCTCTGAGCAGGGCTCTTCTGTGATGTTATTTGTGCTGGAAGCAGGGGTTTGGGTCTGCTTGTGCTGATGGTGTGTTTGCCTTAAGGGGCTGTGTGAGGACAGGAGGCTCATCTACTGACCCCTCGCTGATGAGACGCTTGGACGCTGGAGTCCGGATCGACCCTTTATAGCTGCCAGATGGCTCGACTGACAAAGGTTAATGACAGCTGAGGCTTCCAGCTCTGCAAAGCAGAGTGTAAAACAGACCAGAGATGAGTTTTTTTTGCCTTGCTGTGTCAGCACCTCATCCCCAGGCTGACAGATGAGGCTGGAGAAGAGGGAGATGCCCGAGCCAGCCCTTGCTGAGGGCAGAGGGGACGGGAACGTGTGGGTACGGGGTTACTGTGTGTGCGGGGAGTGATTAGTTGGAATGGTGAGAACAAGGTCCTCTGGCTCAGCTCCTGATGTGCACAGCGCTGGCAGAGGGAAGGCTGGGGTAGTGTGAACAGCTGAGCAAAGAGGCAGAAGAAGGGGATTTATGGGAACTTGAGAGGGCTTGTAGCTTCCTCTACAGCCCCATCGGGTCAGTGCAGACCACTCGAGGGTGCAGTGTGGGCTCCTCCTGCCTTTGTCCTCTCAGCTGGCAAACCCAGCCACGTTACTGCTGTGCACTTGCACTTTAGAGAGATCGGGCAGCTCTTCCAGCGTGTTTCCATACTCTAATCAGGCTTCTGCGTTTTCCTTTCTCATACAGTATTGATGTGAGCAGAGCTTGTAATTTGCCTTGAAGCAATAGAGAAAGGCATGGTTTATTCATAGCAGTTGCTGGGAGTCCGTTCCTTAATGCTGGATAGATTGATTTAAGTCAGACTGGAGGATGGAACTGACTTTTTTTTTTTACTAGTTTTCAGACTTTGCTGTTTCCAAGGAGCCAAAAAGTAGCTATGTTCCACCTGAATTGCACCATATCAACAGTCTGCCATCCAGAAGGATTATCACAGATGCCGAAGGGTGATATAGGATTATTCCCCAGCTGTGGAAAAGTTTTCCTGTCTTCCCAGCCACCAAATGAATTAACGGGCAAACCCAGTGCTTTCCGCTTTCCCCAAGCTCATCCAAAGATCTAGCAGCTTGCCTCGTTGTTTTTTGAGTTAGGAGCATAAATTTTACAGCAGGGACCAGTGTTTTCTCCATCCTGCATTGGGCAGTAGGTGATAAGAGTCTGAAATGCCACAGATGCTCAGGGGATGCACAGCCAGAGGGCTGTTTGTTTGCTAAAGATGCTTCTGGTTTGACCCCAGAGTAGGTGTTGCTGGGCTGCCTTTGGTCCAGGGACTGCCCCCTCCCTCCCTGCATCCCCCGAGAGGCTGGGGCTGTGGGAGCACCTGCCTCCTGCTAAGGGCTTGGCTGCGGCGCAAGGTGTTAGGGAGTTTTTGCTGCCAGTTGGATAAAACCACCTCGCTTCACTGAGGGCGTGTTGTGGTTACTGCAAAGTGCTGAGACTTTCATTCCACTGAGATCTTGTGGAGGAAAGGAAACCTTCCAGTGTCTCTAATATTCCATGTTCTTTAGGTATGAACAAGTATTTCCTTGGCCCGAAACATTCTCCTGCTGTGAAATCCATTCTGGTCTCTTAAGACACTCAGTCTCCTTCTCCCCCTCTCTCTCCCTGTGCCCCAGCTTTTATTAACCCAGAAATGTGCTGACGCTTCACCATCAAGCTGGTTTCTGGCATGTGAGGGAGCTCTGCAGAGTGTCTTTATGAGTTGTCAGGGTAGCTGCATGCGAGGGAATTGGAAGATGGCTCAGAGTTGTTCCTCTCCTGAGCAATTTGCTCTTCCAAGCTGGTGGCTTTCCGCAGGTTTCTGACAGCTCTGTCCGTGTGCATCTCTTCCTCACTAAAGGAAGGATATGGGATTGGGGATTTGAGGAAGAAAGCTATTTCACCAGTGTGCTTTAATACATTTATTTTGGCAGTGAGAATCCCTGTCCCACCAGGCAGGTGTAGTGATTTGAGCCCCTGGAGCTGTCTGTTCCACTGTCACGACCTGTGGATCACTCGATGCCGCTGCGGTTCTCCTTTTACTCTCCTCCCAAGATGCCTATGACTCGTATTAAGCCCCTTCCTACTCCACTCTCCAGGAGCTCGAGCTGTCTAGCACTCTCATAGGAGTTTTTTGGCTCCTCTGTGGAGTTCTGTGGTCCCTGATGCGGTGGCAGGTCTGGTTTCCAAGGGGCAGGAGGTGTGAGTGAAGACCCTGTGGTTTTGGGAGCGGGTAGGGGTGACTGCGCTGTTCGGGGCAGGCTGAGCTCCCGGAGGCAGCTTGCTTGTTCCTGGACAGTCAATGCGTTGAAGCAAAGTCATCCCAGTCACTGTGTACTTGTTGATTTTTGAGAACCATCATTTCTAGCAGCAACTTGGCTGTTCCAGAGTTCTTGACCTAGCTTGATCTAGTGGGATGTGTCCCTGCCCACCCAAGGGGGTTGGAACTAGAAGATCTTTAAGGTCCCTTCCAACCCAAACTATTCTATGATTCTGTGAAAACCAGAGGAACTGCAGCTGCTGCTTCGTGTATGAACCTGGAAGCTGTTGGGCTCCCCACACCTCTCACACGGCAAATGCTCCTTCCTCTGCGTCTGGCTCTGTGGTGAGTTAAACCGAACACGCTCTGACGATTAGGGAGGGCAGAGTCTCTCTCCTGTCAAACTGTTTGTCCTGGCTGCAGTTTTGTCTGCTTGGAAGCTTGTCACTTTTCTAGCCTTTGAAGCCCACCGCCCAGAGAGCATGGGAATTGTGAGTATTTAGACATGTAATAAGAATGATGTAATTCGCATCCCTAATTTTATTTTTCTTGTTTGAGTCTTTTTTTTTTATTCCTTTGATTTAAAGGGCGGTAGCTGCTAATTGGATTCTGGGCCAGGCTTGCACCGGCAGCCAGGGGGAAGGGACTGCAAATGAGCCTGGCCAGGAAATTGCACATTTAAATATAGTTCTCGGTAGGGTCAGCGAAACACCCAGGGGACAAATTAAGAATACGGTTTCTGCTGTAATGTGTTCATCCAGCTGCAGACATCATCTTAAGGGAAATGGAAAGGAAGCTCGGGGGTGAGGGGAGCAAACTGAAGGGTAGGTGACCCTTGTGCGGTGACACTGTGTACTGTGTGTGTCTGTCCAGGCAGCAGCGTTCTCCTGTCCTCTGGGCTGGCTGGTGAGCTGGCACATTCCAAGAAGAAACCACTAAGGGATTTTTTGGGGGTTGGGGCAGAGGGTGGTGGTTTCACTGGAGAATGTAAATCAAAGGAGGGGAGCAGTGGATTTGCCCCTTTGGAAATCTGCAGCTGTGGTTTCCCTGTTGAGACCCGTCTCCCTTTCAGCAGAGAGAAGAGATCGTTGTCCCCGCTATGGAACTTAGAGAGGCAAGTGTACTGTGTCCCTTACCTTGGGTTCTGGCTGCTCCGCACATCCCTGGATGACAGCCACCACTGCTTTTGAGTCTGACTAATGTGGGCATTGGTTTTCCAGCCCCGCTTTGTCCCTTCGTTCCTGTGCGCAGCACTCGCCTGCTCCTTGGTGGCACTTTAAGAACAGCCTGAGATAGGAAGATGCAGAAGAGCAGCACGGTTTGTGTTTCCCAGGACCTCAGCCCAGCCTTCAGCGCTCCCCTTTTGGGTTTGAGCATCTCTCCAGGGGAAGGCGGCGTGCACGAGGAGGCAGAGCTTGTCGGGAAGGCCTGGCCCTACGTCCCTCCCCTCTTGCAAGTACAACCAGCTTTTAAACTGAGAGCATGAATGCTGTGTGTTTACTCCGAATAACAGAGGTTGGGCTGGGATTACAGAAGCAAAGAGAAAGGGCAGTTTCCTCCCTTGCCCTTCCCTCTTGGTCTGTGACGCTGTACCAAGCAGTCGTGTTGGCTTCTTGCTGGCCCTGGGTTGGTGTCTGCGTGGGGCAGTGAGTTGCGGGGTGCAGGGTGGGTCTTGGAGGTGCCTCGGCTTCGCTGTGGGGCCAGCAGGTACGGCTCAAATAGTGCTTTCTGTGCAATGCTTGTCGCATGGCAGAGCTCAATTCCCAAAGTGTTGTGGAGGCTGCAAACATAAATAGCTTCAGAATGGTGGCAGACAAATTCAGAGATGCTCGCCGAGTGACTAGGAGGTGCTGTCAGGAGGATAAACTCTAAACTTTCAATTTCTGCACCGGCACCCCTCCAAACATGTGCTGCTGGCCCTGGTTGGAGACTGAAATTAGGGCAAGGAGGATACAGAGCCTGACTCCAAATAGCTTTTCCTACAAATGATCTGCTGACTTGTTTTCTAGAGGCTCTTAACACACGTCTCAAACTTAGTGCTGTTTCAGGAAGGAAGAGTGGCCACAAACCTGTAATGCATGAGAGTACAGAGTTCATTACTATCTCTTGCAGCCCCTTATCAAGAAAGGAGTTCTTGGTGTCAACTCTTATAAATTAGAGCATGCAGTAAAAGAGGTGTATTCCAACTTTTTTTTTAACATAGTTTCCTTCTGAAACCAGACCCTATTTAAAAGGCAAGCCATGTGTCTGCCACGTATCTCTCAATCTTGTCTCCCACCCTGCCACCCAGCAGCTTCTGGAGCTTTTATCCTCCTGGACTCAAGTGTCTTACAGTGATTGAGGCTCCAAAGGAGTCGGTGGGACGTTTGCATGGGGGTGAGGAGTGAGCAAATGCAGTTTGAGTTGGGTGCTGGCTAATAAAGAGTGTAGAAAATCCTCAGAAGATATTTAATAACAGGGGAGAATAATTATAAAGTACTTCAGAATATTAACCAATGGCTGAATGTGCCTAATTAGCTTAATGAAGCTGGGTGGTTGGGTTCTTTTTTAATCAAACAGATGGGCAAAACATTATGCACAAAAAATGAGTTCTGAATACAATGAATGCATTTAATTAGCAAATAAAAGACTGGGAAAGGGTTTGTTTTTTAACTTGAAGTGAGAGATTTTTCTTCATTGAATGCTCAAAAAAGAGCCTTAAGTTTCTGGAGGTGTGTGTAACAATTCTCTGCAATAGGTTGGGGGTTGGAGTTGGGGGTCAACTGTAGGTGTGCAAAGCAGCTCTGCTGGATTGCTGGGTCTTGCCCAGGCAGGGAGCATTCGTTCCAGCCTCACGTTACGCGCCAACCAAGCCCTTTTGCTATTAAGCCTGTCATAATAACACCTTGTAGCTAAAGAGTGTGTTCGTCCTCCAGTGGTGGCTTACTCAGCTCTGTTCTTTTCAGGCAGTGTTTAACACAAGCAGACTTTCCCAGACTGTATTTAATTAAACAGACCTCGCAGATCAATTCCGCTTCTTTTCGGCGCTGTATCTGTGTCGCTCTACTACTGCATCTCTAGGGCAGTTAGAAACGGAGCTCGTGGGTTGCTGTGCCCTGCCCAGATGTGCCCAGCTGTGTGCGAATCCTAGAGGGGGACCCGTGGGCTCCAGCTGCTCTTCGCTGTGATGGGGAACGTGAGGCTTGGGGCAGCCTCTGCTGGATGTGACCCGCTCGAGGGGCAGCTCAACTAACGTGCTTTACATTACAACCAGGAATTGGGGGCCTAATTTCTACCTGTTTCTTTTTTTTTTTTATGTGGCCAGTGTAGGTATAGGAGCACTTGGCATCCGAGAGCTTGGTTATCAAGTCAGATCCAAAGGGAAGACTTTAACTCGAAGGCTCCTTGCTTCTACCTGAGGAGGTGTCTGAGCAGATGGTTGCGTGCTCTGGTTTTGCTTATTGCTGCAGATTATTTGCCAGATAATTTTTCTGACTAATTCTTCTGCCTGTAGACTGTTTAGAACCCTGGAGTCGGTTCTCTAGTGAAAACACGGGTGTTTGCAAATTCTCAGCTCTGTTCCTGTGCCTGCTCGCTGGTGTCGCTGGGAGCAGGGGGCTCTTCTCCAGGTGGCAGGTGGGTGAAGACTTAACCTCGAGACAAGAGCTGTCACATTGGCCTCCCCCAGGCTGTTTTGGGTGGCGGAGGAAGGGTGCAATCCTGCTGATACAGCTGGTTTTGTGCCAGTGGGGGGGATAACTTCACCTGCCCAGACCTGCAATTGCACGATTTACCTGTGCTCCCTTGGGAAAGCCGCTCCCAGCAGCCCCGCAGAGGCACAGCTCTCCTTCTGCTGAAAAACTGCTCTGAAATTTTTATTTTTTGTTAGTTATTTCCCCCACCTCATCTCTTGCCACCTCTCCTTTTTAAAAAGAAAAAAAATAATTCTGTTGGAAGTCTCCAGAGAGAGCTGGCTCTGGTAACTGCTTGACTGATTTATTCTGGTAGTTTAACATTTACTGGATTTACATAACAGCCAAACAATCTGTTTCAGGAGTTTAATATAAACCCAGCTCTAGTGAGTCACATCCATGTTAGCAATAATGCGGAGAGAGAGAGCTGGGGGAGTGAGGAGGTGACTTTTTATGGGTTTCTGCATGGGAATATCTGGCTGTCTGAAATATCTCTGACACCTCCTAGCTGAGTGACGCTGCCCGTTCTCCTCTGCCAGCGGGGATTTGGTCTAAGACTTTGCTGAGCTGTGGGTACATCACGTCAGTGCTCTCATTGCTGCTCCTGAGTGAGCTTGGTGGCCTTTCGGGAGGTTCCCAGGTGGTGCTGTGTGTCCCTGGTGCTCCGCAGCCTCGTGGTGCGTCAAAAACCTTTACCTGGGGAGTGTGTGTGTGTTTGAAAAGGGGAATGTAACTATGAGAGCTGCAAGATAAAGCCTCTAGTGACTCGCTGTGTGCTTTTTCCATTGGAAAACACCCTTGTTTGTGCCAGGGCTTTGCGGGCCAGGTCCTCAAGGAGCAGGATGCTGATGTGAGCATCCCTGCTCTCCTCCCGTGGTGCTGCCACCAACCCGTGTGAGGCTTGGGGGCCAGCGGGGGCTCCTCGAGCCCAGCCAAGCTGTGTCCCTGTGCAGTCACAGCAGCTGGAGTCTCCCTGCCCGGGCATCGTTAACATCAAGGGGTTCCCAAAGCGTGGGCTGCAACCTGCTGCTTCAGCTCCTGCTGCCTCAGGCGCTGAGGGACGCGGTTTAGTATTTGATAGGAATGGTTGGACTCGATGATCAATGGGTCTTTTCCAGCCTGGTGGTGATTCTATGATTCTCTCCAGCAGGATAGTTTTGGGACTCCCTCAGTTGTCCCCTGTGGTTGTATGAACGTGGCAAACCCCCCCGAGGGTCTCTGTCGTGGGCAGCCTGGCCCTCCCTGCTCTGTCACCGTGCGATGGGGTTGTACTGAAGTCAAGCAAAATGGGTCTCCAGCTGAGTTGTCGTTTAGGAAAATCCCGAGCAAGAGGCAGCAGGAATGGGATCGCCGGGTTCGCGCTGTCCCTGCTGCCCGTGTTGGCTCTTCAGCCAAGCGAGCGCTCCTGCTGCAGCTTGCTTATTGGAATTCTTGTCTTTAGAATGGAAAATGAATGCTGGCTGATGAGATCCATTACAGTCCTAATTTTAGAGCATGCCAAACACTAGGAAATTGTTTTCAATCTTCGGTTTCATTTCTCCTTTCTTTCCCCCCGCCACTTGTGAAAACCACCTGTGTCGTTATTCTAAATGCCTACCGGTTTTCTGCTCGCTGGTATCTTCAGGTGTTCTCCTTCTGCTCCCGATACCTGTGCGATCGGCTGCTCGACGCTGCTGCTGGGGAGCTCTCCCCGGGGCCGCAGGCAGCAGTGCTGGCTTCACGCAGCGAGCGCTCAGCAGCTGCTGGGAGATGCCACCAGAGCCCCCCGCGAGGCTGCAGGGAGCAGGGGAGGCAGCAGCAGGGTGGAATTTCCTATACTTGGGCTTTGCGAGCGTTTCCAGCCCCACCCCAGCCTAACTTGCTCGATGAGCAAGAGGGAAAATATGAATTTCCCTCTGGTTCTGCTGAAAAGCTTAGGAAGCAATCCCAAAGCTCCAGTCCTTGGCGCTAATGAAAACCTGAGTTGTTGCTCAGGATGGAGCAGGGAATGAGATAGGAATTGATGCTTCATCAATGCTGGCAGGAGAAACAGCACACAAAATCTACATTTTTTTAAAAACATGATTCCTTTCTGTCGCCTGGAAGCTCCTAGTGGTTTGAGAGGAGCCTGGGTGCCAAACTGGTTGCTCCTTTGAAGCCCTCGGGGTGCCTGCAGCCACCAGCGCTCCCCTTAGCGCTGCTCCTGGCTCGCTGTTCAGCAGGCTCTGACTAAGCTCTAGTTTAAAGTTGATGGCTAAAGTCAAACGGCTTCACCCCATGCAGTTTCCAGGGGCTCTAGAATACCCGTTTCATGTGTTTGGCTGCCAGACATCCCTGACAGCAGCCGCTGGGACCGTTAGCAGACAGATTGCTGCAAGACAAATGTTTCTTCTCCTGCCTCTGGCTCCCTCTCTCCTCTCAGATCTGGAGAGCCCCGTCTCCTGGCAGCAGTGGGGTCCCTCAGAGCTGTCTCTTGCCCTGGCTTCTTGTGAAAAGACTCCCTACTCGGAGCCCCGCGGCTGCTCGAGGTGTCAGCCTGCGGGAATTCGGCTGCGAATGTCTTCATAGTCCATCAGCCTTTGGGAACGTGGCTGAGATAAACCCTTTAGTGAGCTAAATGCGGTAACAGCTAATCCCTTGGAAACAGTCACCTGGGCCCTGCGCGGCGGAAAGAGGCTTTGCCGCTCCGCACAGCGGCACCGGCAACAACATTAACTCACTTTCCTTTGGAAATGAGAAGCACCTCTCCAGGAGATTTCGGGGGATTAGGTACCAGGTGGAATATTCAGGTAGGCATTTTGCCCCTTTCTGTGCAGTGTATGTACCCTCAAAGCCTGGTTGGCTCTGGTGGGATTCTGATGGGCTCTTTATTTTTCTTTTTAACACAATACTTGGTTTCAAAAGCCTGAACTAGAAGTTCTGTCTGCATGTAAGCAAAGCTCTGGTGCTTCTGGGAAGGTTGATTGGGCTTTGAGGCCAAGGTTTTGTCTTGGTGTTGGTTTCCATGAGCCGGACCAGCGAGCATTGCACATAAAGGCTGCTCACCAGCAGCCTGGCCAGCTGGAGGGCTTGAAGCAAGTATGTACGATTTCTCTATAAAATAATATAAGATTGAGAAAGGAGTAATCACTTGCAGTAAGTATTTGTTGTTCGGAGCAGGTTTGAGTGCTCAAAATACTTCCAAAATCCTGTTACCTTTCAACCTGTCTTTCTCCTACTGCATTTTCTATTTTAAGTAAATGGCACAGAGTTAGCTCAGAAGGCAAGAGATACAACTGTCACTGTTCAAAGCATGCTTTGCTGGTTAGGTATTTATGGGAGACATTCAGGAAATGAGCAAACACTTGGAAGTATATCTATTATTTATTATTGTAGCTGTTTAATTACCACTTGAAACCTTTCGGTTGGTGTTATGGCTCCGCATTCTTCACTGAGCGATGCTCCAGCAATGTATATGCTGGCACTTGTCCCAGTAAAGCATTGCAGGAGATGAAAGTGCCGCAGTGGATTTCTGGAAGTCGGGAGCTTGGGCAGTGGAAGGTGACAGCGTGGCACTTGGTGCAAGAGCTGCTGCAAGTGAGAGAGATTTGCGAGCGGGCACGACTGGTGAGACATTTGGGGATGGGGATGAGGAGTTGCCCCATTTTGAGAAGGAAGGTGGGCTTGTGTGATGTCTGCCAGGAGTAAAACTTGGCTTCCAAGTATTGGGCTGGCAGCAGGGGCTTGGGCTCCTTCCTTTACAGCAGTGATTCCTCCTCTGGGCTGGAATAGAGAAGTGTGGAGTAATTGCTTGGAAGAAGGAGGTGTCTCTTGTCCCAGTGTGCAGCTGGTTCTGAATTCATGGGCTGTACCTGCACCCATCAATAGATGTTGCTTTGTGTCAGGCCGTGCACCATCTCTTCCTGCCCAGGCTGCTGGGCTGGGACTGGGAAACCTCTTTAATTCACGTGAAGCCAACCCAAAGCACTGGGTGGGCAAAGCACAGCTCCCATCCAGCAGTTTTCCCTAAGCAATCCACACGTTGCCGTAGCTCTAACAAGACTTAAGCAGATGTGTTGAGTTTGGTGCTGATCTGCACATCTGGAAGAAGAATCTGATAAACTCAGTGGAAGGGGTGGTGGGACTCCCTTTGCCTTTAGCAAAGTGGCTGCGATGCTCGATTGCTTGTGTGTCTGAAGGTGAGCTCTTTCCTCCAGCACTGGCTATCTCCTCATGGATATGCTCATTTAACCCTTTTGCAAAAGAAGGTCGCAGAACCCTGTAATCAGGAAAGTTCCTTAATCAAATGATTCCTGCGGGAAAGGACTGAGGGTGCCTGGAGAGGAATGGAAGAGTCATAAGAGACAGATGTAGCAAAATGCTTTTTATGGAATGAATAATTTTTGGTGCAGAGGCGGCAGCATCGTATTTAATTCTAATTTGGGGACTGTGTGATTGGCGCCCAAGGAGGGGTGCGGGATGCTGTTTCTCAGCGGGCTGTCGTTCCCGTGCTGCATTTACCTGTCAGCGCTCCCGCAGAGACTTCTCTCTTTGGATGCCATTAACCCATTTCCCACAATGTGTCCCTGCAGACTCTCCCAGGAGCACGAGAGGCCCCGTCCAGTCCTGCAGCTGTGGGGATCCACTTTGGCTTGTTTTCCTTGGCTGCGCCTTCCCTGTTGTGGTGAGCAGGAGCCTTCCTGCTGGAAGCCCGCGTGGGGCTTGTTGTTGATGCTCCGGGTACAGCCAAGTGTGGCAGAGCCGTGCTCCACCAGCTCTGGGCTTGCTCCTGCCCATGCAACGTGCTTTTCCTTGCAAAGGTCATCCCTGGCTCTCCTGCCATCCCTTTGAGGAAGGACAAGCTTGTGGTGGGTGTCTCGAGTCTGGAGATCCTTTCTCTCTCCCTGCGGACCTTGTTCAGGAGAGGAGGGACTGGCAGTCCTACCCTTATTAAAAAGCCCGTGAAGAGTTTTGTGTTGCTACAGTGCGAATTTCAGCCAGGCTCTTCCTCTTGGCCCTGTCCCCTTAATTAAGAATGTGGATTTTAAGTGCTGCGAGCCGGAGCGGAGTCTCATTGCAAAGTAAACCGAGAGCATGGGACTCGGGCGAGTCTTTTGTTACTGCTGTACAGGGCTCATGCTAATAGCAACAGCAGAGATTGAACCCAATCCCTGATGAGCTTTCCAGGAGTCTGATTAATCTGTTTAACAATGGATCTGGGGGGTTTGTTTTGATCTTTTTCATGAGAGTTAAATTTTCATCCTTTTTTATCGCAGCCCTGGCTCGTGTAAGCGCAGCGGTGTCGCTTTCCTAATTGGTTTCGGATTTATCTGTGTGTATTATGTTAAGGGTTTGCAAAAGCACCTGTCACCATGGCATCGGAACGCTTTGTGTGCCAAAAGTGCTCGAGAAAAACACACATAGATGTGTGCGCACACTTTTGTTGGTCTGTTGCAAAGTGCAAAGACATTCTGTTGGAAGATCATGGTTTTGCATGATTGTATTCCCTAAATAGCTTTGCAAATCCTTCTTTTCTGCTCCTGCCGGTATCGTGGCTCTGGCCCACGTGCTGTGGAAAAGAGAAATCTTTGCAGTGAGCTTTGGACCAGAGCCTGGACAAGCAGAGTTTTGCATTTCTGTTGCTTCTGGTTCACGCTGTGGGGCTGTACAAGGAGTCAGTGATGGACCCTGACTCAAAAACTTACTGTCTGAAGTCAGGGAGGAGGGCAGGGTGGGGAAGCAGGGAAAGAGCATGCATTTCTAGGTGGTCTAGTGTCCCTCCTGGGCAGGCCACGAGCGCGCTGGCTGGCTTTGACCTGCTGGAAAACACAGCAACGGCAGCAAGAGGAAGCAAGATATTTCAGGTGAAGATGCAGATGTGGAAGGTAACGGGATTTAAAGGCTGCGTGACACAAAATACAATGGGGGGCATAGAGCTAGAGGGAAAAGGCTATGCAATGTGCACTTGGAGAAATGTCCCACTATCCACAGCAGAAGTTTCTCCCTCTCTTGCTTTCACTAGTTCTCGAATGCGCTCAGTAAGCGCTTTTCATGTATGAAAGCTTGTAAACATGGAGCTCCCCAAACAGATGTGAAATGTTTATGTGAGTTAATGACTTCAGAGAGCTCTGGCTGTTTAAAACCAGAATGGTGATGAAGTTGCCTTGGCTGCAGTCAGCAGTCCAACGTGGAGCAGATCCAGTGCCGGCAGCAGGACAGCACGGTGGTGGCTGCACACAGCTCCATCCACAGGGAGCTGCTTCATTACTGGCTTTACTGAGATGCTTGTGGCATGGTGGGAAGGAGCCATTCCAGGGGCTGAGAATTCAGTATGAAGTGCATAATCTCTGGGATTTGCACTGTTGCAGAGGGTGAATGAAATGTCACTAGTGACTTCTGATTGGAGCAGGAGGAAACTCTCAGCCTGAAATCAGGAGCTTGTGACCAGGTGGTCTTGAAGGTGTTTTATTCTGGGAGTTTTTTCACTGCTCCTTTGCTCCCCACAGTTCCCTTTGAACTCAGCTACCAAGTAAGAGTTAGATCAGTGGTGCCGGTTACCCTGGAGGCAGACGTGCCCTGGCTGTTGGATGCAAACAGCTGAGGGAGTGTTTCCAGGGGAGAGACTGCCCTGTCCTTTTGTCTCTGTACTGGGCTCCAGAGAGAGAGATTAAGGACAGGAATAAGCTCCTTTCTGCCTGCCTCCCTTTTCCCCCAAGGTGCAGCTCTTCGTCTGTCTGAGAGGATCTGTGTCTTTGGGTCACTTTTCAGAGGGGTGAGTTCAAAGTGCCCTGTGATGTCTGGTCCATAATCTTCCAGCATCCAGCGAGCGCCGTGTGTGATGGGCAGGAGAGCTGGAGGCACACGGTCTTGGTGCCTCGTTGGTGCTTGCGAGAGTGGTTTGGATGGAGACAGACACATGGCTGGAGCCATTGTCCAGGAGCAGGCAGATCTCATGATGTTATCACCATAGCAGAAGAGTAGGTAATTAACCTTTGTTTCTAAAGATTCCTTTTTTGTGGGAGAGAGGATGTTTCTATCGGCGTGAAGTGCGTTCACAGTGGAGCTGCTGTCGGGTTTTCCTTTGGCCTGGGGACTTTGCTCACACATCAGCTGCCATCGCTGTGGAGAGCGATAGATGAACAGCGATAGATGATGGTGATGTGCTGGTGGGATGGGAGCTGTTTGCTTACACTGGTGTGCGTGTGTCTGAAGGGGTGTGTGAGCGCTTGTACCATCCTGCAGCAGCTGTGGACACAGCTGAGCTGTCCTCTGATCCTGTCTGGGGTGTCCTCGCCTGGATTTTAGGGTCAATCTACCATAGACCTACTGTTGGATCTTAAGCTAGAGTTTCAAAGGCATCAAGTTGTCTGTTGGGGTCTGTTCAAAGGTATTTACATGTGCTCCCCAGCGCCCTGCTTCCCGTGAATGTATCCTACGGGGGGTTTGAAGTTGAGCGCAATTGTTTGTGAGCTGTTTGTATTCCTCTGGCATGGAGGGGTCTTCGAGTACCAAAAGTGGTTTAACTTCTGCAGCTTCGTATGTGAGTTTCTGTGAGAGTAACAGAACGATGTTGAAAGAGTTTGGCTGTGGTCCCAGCACCAGCCTGCATGGAGCCCCTCTGGCTCCAGAGCCAGGCTCTGCGCATCCCACGCCAGGAGCAGGGCTTGTGTTTGCTTGTGGTGCCTGCAGTTTGTACGTGCTTACTCTGAGTGTCAGCTGAGGCTGGGAGGTGTCTCCAAAGTTGGCTTTCAGAGCACTTTAAATTCAACTTTGGGATGTGGTTTTCCTCTGCTGGTTCAGCCCAGGGTTTCCTAGCAGTGCTCGGTCTGTCCTAGCACGACAAGGTCAGCAGCGATTACGCTGACATCGGAAATGGGAGCCCCTTCCTCACTGCAGAGTGCTGCTGCGTTGACGTAGAAAATGGACAAGTGGTCTTGGTTATTAAATAATTTGGATTTGGTCCTGGATTGAATGAGATTTCTGGAGCCAATGCGCTTACTCATCAGATGACTCATGTCTTAGTCACTTTTGGAATAAGTGCTTCCCTTTTTGGGTGATTCCAGAATGGTTCGGGTGGAGATGAGCTTAAAATTCCCACCTCCCTTTTGATAATTTTTTAAAAAGCGTCTAAAAAAAGATTGGTTGTGGGAGAGGAGATAGAACAGTCACATCTAGGGCCCTTGGAAAAAACACAGAATCATGGAATGTTTTGGTTGGGAAGGGACCTTTAGAGCCCATCCAGTTCCACCCCTGCCAGGGGCAGGGACGCCTCCCCTGGGGTCAGGGGCTCCAAGCTCCATCCAGCCTGGCCTTGGACACCCCTGTTCCAACAGTTCCATATCCTTCTTATGTTGGGGATTCCAGAACTGGACACAGGACTCCAGGTGAGGCTTCAGACGCTGAAAATGGAGCAGCAGTGACCTGTCAGTGACGGGTCTGGGATCATGACTCCAGTGCAGGCGTTCTGGCTTGTGTTGGGAACAGTGACATAGTGTGGTTATAAACAATGATGCTGATGCTCTTACATTGCTGTGTTCAGTTTTAGGGAGAGGACAAAGGCAAATGAAGTAGCCAGGAATCAGGAATCAGAATTGCAGAGCTGCCTCAGTAACCCTGAAGAAGAGCGTCTCCTCTCAACTCCTCTCTGTAAAACGCAGCAGGTCATGGCAGGTGACGGGTACGATGTAAATAAGAATTTCCTATTGGAAAGCATTGGGCTACAATTTCAAACACAGGAAGCTGAAGAATAGGGTTTTATTGTTGGAACAGGTGAAAGTCAAGCCAAAAATACTTTTCTTACCAGTGTCCTTTGTCAGGTACAAGAGGATAATTCACAGGCTTTTAGGTTTTAAGGTCTCTGTGATGGTCTGTGCTCGATCTCGTGGGTCACACGTGGAGGATTGTACCAGCAGCCCCTTTTGGAGAACTCGAGCCAAGAGGAATTTATCGCTTTCTCAAGAATTCTTCTGGTTTGTTTTGCCTCTTGTATCCTAGAAGTTTGTGTTCTTTGCTTTAAGATGTAACTAATTTAGAAGATTGTTGCTAAACCTCAAAGGCAAAGGAATTCTGCTAACACACCATAATAATATTGTAATGATGATACAGGCAAACGCTAGCAATTTGGTGTTGTTACGCACGGAAAACTTTCCAGATGAGGTTGGCTCAGATGATAAGGCTCCCTCCAAGTGTGCTACCTCTGTGGGCTTATTTGTGCTTCTCCTTGGTGTCTGGATGATATCGGGTGCTTCTGGCATCTCTTTGCGAGCGAGTGCGCGTGTGTGCCTCCCAGACATCAAAAGGAGTTAGGGAAATGTGGGAGAGGACCGAGCCCCCTGTCCCACATGCAGCCCTCGAGCGGCTGCAGAGCAAACGGCCTCGTGGTTTAGTGCCGGAGAGGGACGATGCGAGAGGAACCCAGCAGGAACCTCATCCGAGCGTGATGCTGGAGCACTTTCAGCCAATGAATGGAGCTGTGATTTTGGCAGACTTGACCTGAGCCTTAGGAGGAACTGTAAATGCAGATGTGGAAGAAAATGCTGTCGTCGTCTTCACCTGCTGGGAAAGGAGCCCTGGGCAGCTCCAGTGTAACTGGGCAGCACTCATAGACACATGTGAAATGTTCACCCAGGCGCTCATGTGAGTATTTCCACATTTTTGAGGCTGAGATTTTTAGCGCTGTTCATCCCTTCTGATGGCCTGAGACCAAGTTCAAGGATGTTCTTAAGTACTTTGCTGGAGTAGAGCTGCCATCGCAGTGTGCTGGGAGACTTGGTGGCTGTGTACAGACTAATTGTTTGGAGCCGCATCCTGGAGGGTGCTGAGCACCACGGCTGGGAGCCAGCAAGGCTTTTAAACACATGCTTTGCCCATTTTATTTATTTATTTATTTATTTTTACATCATTACCAGATTTGTTCTTTGATTTCTTTTCCCTTGGCAACTTGAGAAGGATATGTGAGCAGGCAGAGCAGTGTAATTCACCTGCCAGCGATACCCTGACCTGTACGGCTGGGATGTCCCGTGGGACGTGGGGGAGCTGACCTGAGCAGGTATTGCTGCTGGTGCCCGAGCCAATCAGCTTCAGGTTTTCTCTTCTGCATTTACCAGGTGGCATGAGCAACGCTCCAACTGCAGTTGTAAACCGTATCCCATCTTTCCACATCTCTTCGCTTGCACTTAAACTGTATAGATCTTATTTATTCCCCCCTTTCGTCTTTGACTGTATTCACCTTCCTCCTGCCTTGAAAACGGTGGTGGTGAGTTGACAAATTTAGATTTTATTTGGAAGTGCATCGTCTGCAGGGGAGTCCAGAACAGGGCAGAGAGGAGCCTAAAGATCCTCTGGAGGAGATGGCTTCTAGCTGCTGTCAGGTTTTCAGGAGGTTATTCTTTGGCTTTGCCTGCTGAGTGCAGAAGAAACGTGCTGCAGCCTTAGTCAAAGGCTGGGAAGGAGCCTGGTGCTGCAAAGAGGTGGCCGCATACGTGCTGCTGTTACCAGCTGTGTCTCTTCTGTCCCCATGTCTTCAGCTAGAGCAGCTCCTATTGTAGCTCCGTGTGCCTCGTTGGGCATGTGAAGCAAGAGTAAATCCAATGTTGCTGTCAAAACCCGCACCTCCCTCAGCAGGGAGCGTCTCCTTGCCAGTGGATTTACTCCCCGTCTTCCTCCTGTGCCTGCTGACCTGGTGGCCAAGCCCGTGTCTTTCTGCGGTTCTCGTTGCAGCTCTGCAGAGGTGACGGAGCTCGGGGTGGCTTTGAGTCACTTCCAACGCTTCAGGAAAGGTCTGGCTTGTCAGGTGCGATGCTCAGTACCTTGTCCAGAGCCATGGAGACTGGGGGAACTTTGGTGTCCCAGGGCAGCAGGGCACACGGACCAGAGCCTGGAAACTTTTGGTCCTTTGGTGCTGCAAAGCCTTTTTCGTGCTCTGACAAAAGCAGAGATATCCTCAGCCTAAATTTCAGGAGTAGCCCTGCAGGGACTCAGAAGAACGGCTCTCTCCTCAGCAGCCTTTGCCTAGCGGCTCGCTGGATAATCTCCAGCCGCTGACCTTGGGGCTTGGAAAGTGCATTTTGGCTTAAAGAGCTAAAGCTTAAGCCTTCAAAGGAACCGGGAAGCCTCCTACCCTTTAAATTTCCAAGCAGTGGGGTTATGTGGGCACGGCCAAGGGGAATCGCAGGGGTGGTTTTCCTGGTTGTGGCTCCCGCAGGATCTGCGGCTCGTGCCCTAGAGCCTGTTCCCTCTGCACAGAGCACCTCGCTGCTGCCGCCTTTGATTTTGTGCAGGTTAACTGAGGCCATGTTTTCAAGTCCCGGGGTTTCTAAAAGATGTGAGGATTATCAGAGGATGGGATTTATCCATGTGGAAAGAGAGCAAATACTTTGAGCTCTGAATTTCAAGTGCATTTGTCTTTTCTTATAGCGGTCACTGCTTTTTGTCTTGCCCTGCGTGGTTCTTCTTTGCTTTGCCTTTTGCAGAGCTGCAGACCCTCAGCCCATGGGCAGTTAGGAGGTGGGCACTGGGGTCAATTCCCTGTTTAAACTCTGCAGAGATCACCTTGAATGGAAATCTCCACCCATACCTGAGCTGCTGGGGAGAAGAAAGCCTGCTGGGTTCTGTGCTGGAGGTTTTTATTGTAGATTTGCAATCCTGGAACAGCTGGAAATTAATGGTTTTTAAAGTGCTGGGCAGACTTTTCCCTGCAGCTGGCTTGTACAGCTATGCAACTCGATATACCCCCTGAAAAGCCTTCAGATCTCCCCTAGGCAGATGAAAGCTTTTTCCTGATCTGGGAGGAAGATAAACTTCTCAGACCACAGTGAACTTGTTCTGCCTGGTGGCTTGTTTGGTTTGTTGTGGATGCTTTTTAAACAAAACCAACTCCTATTTCACCGGCATTATCCGCAGTGTTTTATATCACTCTCGCTTAGATGGATTTGGCACTCCTCAATGTTTTCTTGTTACAGGAATTTCCTTAAGTAGAAACTTTTTCTTCAGAGTAATTTTTGGTTGATTATTGCTTATATATGCAATTAGTGTAATTGCATCTGATTATGCAAATGTATTTAACCATATAATTAGAACGTGAAGGGATGAAATATAATGCAGTTGGGAAATCTTTTGTGAAACCTCCCGAGCTCGCTGTGCTGTGCACAAGGTGGTTGTTATCTCGTGCTGTAGGCTGCGAGACTGGAGGTTTTAGTTCAGCATCCTGCACGGTTTCAAAACATTTAAAATGTGCCACTAATTGCTCTTAAAATGGGTTACATGGCCTTCATGGTGGGAAGGCTTGTAACTTATTTTCTACGTGATACTATTCAGAGCTCGGTGCCGAGTGCAGTCCTGCGGCTTCACATCTGCATCCACGTTTTACACCCAGGGATGTAAAAAGGACCCAAATCCTGGATCCTGCCTGCAGCCAGGTCTGTCTCGGGGCGGAGAGGGAGAGCAGGAGGAGCGTGGGTCCTCGAGGTGCTCATTATCTGTAGGTCAGGGACCAAACTGGCCCCAAAATCCCCTTTGAAAACTCCTTGCCTTGGTAAGGAAGAGGGGGCAGGAATGGATGAGGTGCTAAGGGACATGGTTTAGTGTTTGATAGGAATGGTTGGACTCGATGATCCAGTGGGTCTCTTCCAACCTGGTTATTCTATGATTCTATGATTTTCCAGACTGTGATCTGGAGACGTTTGTTATCATTCAAGAGACCTGCAGGAGCAGGGGCCTGAGCCTGTCCCTCAAATCCCTCGCACAGTGCTTGAAATGCAGAAAATGCTGCCCTTTGTCATCCAGTGGTTACCTCTAAAGCTGCGCTAAGAGCTTTGCAGGAGTAATCAAAGCGCCTTGCCTTTACGATCTAATTTTCAGCTGTGGCACAGCAGCCAGGCTCCCAGCCAAGGACTGTGGAGAGGAGCAAAAAGGACTCGAATGATTATGGCAGGATCGAGTGGTTTCTCAGCAAGACGGGATTGTCTGTGCTCTCAAAGAAGAGCCTCATAAGCCACACGATAAAGCAAATACGTGACACGTATGCAAAAACCACAATCAGTATATTCTTACTTATTATTTGGATTGTGTTAGTATCTCCTGCTTCTGGTCAGGAGTCGGTACCCAACGCGATTCCCAGCGCGGGTGCAGTCCGAGCAGCTGCTCTGGGGCACATCTGCCTCGATTATCTTTGCAAGGACTGTGGAGATTTGCTTTCTTTCCTCCTCAATCCTATTCCTTTCACACGGTGTTTTGTGCTGCGCTCTGCTCAGCGCCTGCCTGGGAAACATGTGCAGCCGTTTGATAAATATATTGCGTAAAGCACCACTGAAGTGGCGATCAGCCTGCAGCAGAGAAACAGCTACGGGGGGAAATGGTAAAGAAGATACGTGTAAGTAAATTAATTTTGCTCATATAAGCTCGTTTGCAGCTTTAGTTGGTGTCTGCAGCGTAATCCTCTGAGCTGCAGCAGGTGTTGGGTGTCGTGGGGATCAGAGCGGTGTCGGCGTGAAGAGCGTCGGCCCCGCGGGAGCTCCTGGAAGGTAGCGCTGGTCCCTGTTCTGCTGGGATTTCCCAGCACAACAAGGTGCGGTCGTGTCGTAGCCTGACAAACTGCAAATCCACCACTGATTTTACCTGGCAGAAATAAATCGCCTTTTGTACTGAGTTTTATACACAAGGAGACCGGTCTGTGCGTAACTGAGCTGCTTATTCAGAAACCGTTGCTTTCCAATGTACTCTTGGAGGATTTATCCGTGAAAAGGAATCCTTCAAAGCAGAAGAACCTGAAACAAAGCCCAGCTCTATAGAAAGACCTTTATTGTCTTTTGAGTCTTGTGAGATTTTTTTTTTTAGCGTACATTTAGCAGCGCCGTGTTATTGGTTGTGATGCTGTATGGCTCTGTTTTCATGGGGTGAATTGATTTATGGGGTTTATTTTCAGTTTATCTCTCTAGGTTGTCAGTTGGCTGGAGGTTTATTTTGCAGCCTGAGCTGTGGGTTAGAGCAGTGCGAGCGAGCTCCTGCTTTTGAGGGGCTGGCCCCGGGGTGCTCGCTCTGGGCACGTGTGAGATGCCCAAGTGTTCAGCCCAGGTAGGTGGTTTGTGGGCTTTCACGGCCACAAACGCAGCGACACTGGCAGCTGCTTCCCTCCCCTTGTTCCCATGTGTAGGGAAAACCTAGCAGGAGGGAGGAAGAAGGTGGAGGAGCCGCAGACTTTAGCTCCAGGTTGATTTTTTTTCCCTCTTGGTGTTTTAATAGAAGGTTTTAAAGCTGATCTCACCATCTCATTGCTGGTTTGAGTGAGTGACGTTGCTGTTATTTTTATTTTTTTTCAAACCAGCCTGCAGAAAAGGCAGGAGAAGGCAGTAAGATGATACCTGGATGGAGGAGGAGGGGAAGGAGGTGAAGAGGGGGCTGTGGGGAGCATGCGTTGGATTTGGATGTTTCCTTTCTGTGCCACTGAGTGCCCTGTGTGTCCCCCCTGCCTGGCATGAGTCCTAGGGTGCAGCTTCCCATCCAGGTCTCTCTCTGGTTTCCTTATTGATATAAAAGATTGCTTGAGCTTGGCTGCTGTGCAGCTGCAGGGGTCCTGGGAGGTCACCCCTCTTTGCAGCAGAGTTCAGCTGTAGTGTGTCTAACGGAGGATCGCTGGGTGCCTTTGAGCCAGGCTCGACCTTTGCCTCGTGCTCCCCAGCGAGGATGCTGAGTGTGTTCCCATGATGCTGGATGGGGCTCACCAGCCCTTCCTCACCCAAGCCAAATGCTGCCAGCATGAACGCCCTGACTCTCTAGGGCCCTACAAGGCAACAGGGAGACTCCTGTGGAGCGCTAAAGGGCTGTGGATTTGTTGTTAGGTGCCTTAGCTTTGGATACACACCAGGAGCTCTTCTGCTCTATTAATAAGAATTCAAGAGGGTGGAAGTTTGACCCTCCGACCTTGTCTGGTTCAGAAGTTGTGCTTCTCCCTTCCTGTGAGCTCTGGTTGACTGTCGGTCTCGCTGCAGAAGGAGAAGTTCCCTTTAGCTGTGTCACTTGTTGCATACCAGATAAAGTCTCGTTTATCGCTTTCATAACGCGATGCTCAGCTTTGCCTTTCCTTCTGAGCGTTTGCCACTCGTTTACAGCCTGCCAGTGTTTTACCTTCAGTTTCTTTTGTTCCAGAAGCAGCCAGATACGGGTGTCTTGGCTATGTTTGGGCATTATCATTCAGTTTACCTGGTTTTCTTCCCTTTCAGGTGTTTCATGGAGCGATTCCTTCGTGCCACGTGGTGTCTGTGAGCACTAGCACCGCAGCTCTCCGCAGCGCTGCCTGAGACCACGCGGGGCTGGACCCAGTGATGGGGGACACTCCGACCACCGCGGTGGGTGGAGGCGCTGGCACGTGCTGCAAGGACACCCAGACGGAGCTCGCAGAGCGGGTGGCAGCTATTGACGTGGCTGTTGGCCCAGACAGAAGCAACCAAAACGGTGAAGACAACGCTGAAGAAAATGACACGGTCTTTACTGACAACATAAAAGACATCCAGAGAAATGGAGTCGGCGGGGACGTGGGGACGAACGCGTTTGTGCCTCCTCAGCGGCCTGAAGACGCTCACTGGAGGCACGTTCCCAAGAGACCTCTCACTAGACCCGTCCTGTCAAGTAGGAAATTGTCTCTTCAGGAAAAATCATCGGGAGGTTATTTGGCTTCTAGCAACACTCCAGGTTATGGTCCGTATGCCACAGGGCCATCGCCACGTATAATGAGGCGACCAACGATAGAGTCCAATCGGGTCTCCATATCGGATTCTGAGGTAGGAATGTTCTCCCCTGCGATTGTGGTGGAGGGGAGCTAGGTCTGTCTTCACTGGTAGTGGGAGTCTTCAGTCTTTTGGAGTAACTATCTGAAAGTGCTGGGTTTTCTGTAAGGGGATGGGGGGATTTCCCTGACGCCAGGGATTGTATTAGCTTGGAATGGCTGGACACCTTTGCATCCATCCCCCAGACCTCAGCTAGCAGCAGCCCTGGCCCTGGCATCGGCTCCCTCAGCCCTCGCCTGCCTGGGGTGGTCCTGCTGAGGGACCGGGACCCCCACTTTGTGGTGGGAGCACGCAGAAGCCTGTCAGGCTGTTTAGAGCAAGGGCTTTGATCTCGTGTCCCCGCTGTGTGTGCCCTTCGGGGGTTTGTCAGTCACAGCGGCTTTGTGGCTGGTATTTTATGGATTTAAGCTTCTGGAGATTATGTATCTGCTATTGTATTTTGCCATTATTGAAGACATAATTTAATTCTATAAAGAGCTTAAACGCACTGGTGTTTCCTGCTCTTGTCAGGGTTTTCCTTTGTCTCTAAAGCATTCGTACGGCTTTAGCAGCAGTGGTGGCCGAGGGCTGTGTCTCAGGGTGGCTGTTCTTGCACGTCTGCCCTGTGGCTGCTCCCTCGCTCCTGGCCCTGGGCTCAGACCTGTCCCAGCAGGGCACATACTGCTGGAGGTGCTCCCTGGAGCCGTGCTTCATCTTCCCAGCTTACAGGGAAGGTACCTGGGTCCTGTAGGAACAGCGAAAGCACTGGGAAGATGTGGGCTTGCTTACAGGATAAAGTTTGAGGCTGGCAGCTAAACAATGAGAAGCAAGTGTTAGGTATGTGGCAGTAAAGTGAGAGTGCAGCCTGACTCCAGTGTCCCACGTGTGACCTGGCAGCGGTTGCAGGGTGGTTGTGTTCATGACTGAGAGATGCTGGTAGTCCCAATAAAGCTGTGCAGCTAATTGAGGCACAGCAGGGAACTCAAAGAGAAGTGGAGAGCAGATCTTATGCCGTTACATGCGTTTGCTCGGTGTGTTTGCTGTGAGCAATTAGCAGAGCCTCGCAATTAACAGAGACTTGCTTGTGGCAGGGGGAACTGAGCTGAGCCAGAAGGTGAAGGCAGAGCCTCTAAGAGCTACAGAGAATTCTGTGTTGAGGCTTTTGGTCTTATGTGGGCTCAAATAACCCCGTGATGAGAAATACAGCCACGGTGTACTGAGCAGCGTGCTTTCTGTTGATCACTTTGATGCACAGACCCTCGGTGAGCAGGGAGGTCAAGCTGATAGGATCCAGCTCACCGGTCGCAGCATCTCCCCTGCTCTCCCTGCCAGTGACTCTTTAACAAGAGTCAAGCTGGGCATTGGTACTTGAGTCTGTCTCTCTTACCTGCTTAAAGTGACTTCAGAACTGCTCCTTTTTCCTCGCATTGAGTATGCGGCATCAGTCAGTGCTTTTGGGTGGCAGAGCATCCATCACTCGGGCTCGCAGCCGCCGCCCGAGCCAGTTACAGTTTGTGCAGAAATGAAGACGAAGTTCGTGAGCGTTTGGGCTTTATCAGTGGCCCACGTGCAGGCGCCGTCTGTCGGGAGCAGAGATGGATGGGGCTGTATATCAAAACACCCCATGTTATGCTGATACTGATCTAGGATTCAATCCGCTTTCCCTGGCGGCGCTCGCTGCCGCTCTGTATCCCTCCCTGATCTGCAGAAACGATGGAGACGTGTGCGATGGGGAGGCTGCATCTGGGGAAACGGCCGAGGTGGATTCCCTGTTGTTCTCTGCTGAACTGTGGAAGAACCACGCGTTCGGTCAGAGAGGCTGCCGAGCTTTCTAGTGCTGGCTTAATGCTAGTTCAGAGCCTGGGAGGGAAACTCGTATTCAGGGATCAGAGGGCCAGGAGCCAAAGCGCAGGCTGCGATGCTGCAGGAGGCTTCACGCGGTGCTGTGAGCAGACAGTGAATTGTGCCATCCCCTCTCTGACAGCCCAAACAGCTGCCTTCCCATCCTGCTGTCCCTCCAGACAGCACAGCCTCAATTCTCAGTTCTCGGGGGTTTCTGTCGCGCAGTGGTGGCGACAGTGGATTTATGGAATTTGTCCTGCCCTATGCACTTCACTGTGCTTTATGATTTTTGCCCAGTTTTTATTTTCTGCGACACTGATTCATGCCCTCCTCTCTTGAGTAAATACCTTAACAAACAGAGCATCTTGTTTTTTAGGGCAGAACAATTATTGCACGCTCGGATGGACACGGCAGTTGATTTTGCTGACAGCTTTTCATTAAAGGATCTCATTAATGCTTTTCTCTGATCATATTTATCAGCAGTTGCAAATACACTGGTGTGATGAAATCAAGAGTGCTGTACAGTGTTATCTGTAAGAAACACTTGCCCCAGAGATGGGCGTTTCTCTCTGATAAAAGAATAGGACAATTATTCCATTTCCTGCGGGAAAAGCAAATAGTAATGTAATATAATAACAGCTCTGCCAGTCTGCAGCAACATGTGGCAGGAGTCACCTCAGCTGAGAATCGTGGTCTCCCTGCAAGTTAAAAAAAGGCTTAAGAAGCACCTGTAGTCTGGTTTGATTTATCTGCGTTGAGTTCAAGTGCTTGAAGCACTGCAGAAGCTGGGAGGATGGTGCTTCTCACCGGTTGTTACCTGAGCAGAGTGATGGACGTGGGGATTGGGTTGGGCTGTGGTGATAGTGGCTGTAAACTCTCAGTCTCTGAGCTGCAGACCCAGGCACTGGCATCACCCTTCCCTCAGACCCTCTCTGGCTGTCCCTATCCTAGTATCTATCCATTCCTTTTGAGAAAAAAAAAAAAAAAGTGAGCCCCAAAAGCATGGAGCAGTTGCAAACTGTGCATTAGAGATACCACCTTGGCTTGAAACAGGGTGTTGGGATGGGTACAGGGTCATGCTGCAACCCCAGGGCTGGTGCAGTTGCCTGGGTGCTGGGGGCTGGTGGCCCGTGAACGCCCCGTGGGGCTGGGAATGGGTGTTTTCTGTTTGATACTGGACACAGTGTGATGTGGATGGTCGATGTAAAGGGCTGTGGGTACACCGGGCTGAATCACAGAATGGTTTGGGTCGGAAGGAACCTTAGAACCCATCCAGTTTCAACCCCCCTGCCATGGAGCAGGGTGATCAAAGTCCCATCCGACATAGAACCTGGAGCGATGCTGGGAAGTAGGGGTGGTGGGGGTGCTGCTGGTGTTACACCAGCACAACTGAAGTTGGAATTCAGCCCATAATTGCTTTGTCCTGGGCTGTCGAAAAATTGCAGTGCTTATAGTGTAACTTATGCTGATTTAACGATTAAGTCATTCGCTATTCAGCACTCATCTTCTGCTTGATACAGATCCAAACTCAGCCCTTTCCTTCTACCAGAGCTCTAACTCTGTCTCCTTTCGATCCGCAGGACTGTGTGCAACTAAACCAGTACAAGCTGCAGAGTGAAATAGGCAAGGTACGGCACCGGGACTCGGGTTGTCACAGCAGCCCACGGGCACGAATACGGGTGGAAAGACTGTGCCAGCCCAAGGGATCTCAGAGGACAAGACTCCTTGTGATTTGTGGGTTTTTTGTGTGGTTTTTTTTTTTGTTTGTTTGTTTTTAATCCTTACTAATTTGAGCAAGTTTTGGTCAAGGTCAAAGTGGAGCTCCTTCCTCTGAAATATAAATTCCTTTTCCTTCCCTCTGAAGGTGCTTAAACTGGCTCCTTTCCAAGGGGTTTGCTTGCCAAATGTGACGCTGAGTGTCTTTGTGTTACTGCAGCCCAAGAAGGACAGAAAACCAAAAATCAGGGCAGAGATTTGGACCCCACCAGGGCTAGTTTAGGTGTTTATACCCCTGGAGATTGGTTTCAGGCTTTCAGTGGAGCCGTGGATCCATTGGTGATCTGGTCCTGCATCTGCATGGATAGAGGCTGTTAGAGGAAAGCAGGCAGCTAGTCTTCACTGCAGTCCATCTGCTGCCAAGAGATGCAGAAGTTTCCTGCTGAAAGTCAAAGTGCAGGAAAGATGTCCATGCAGAATTCCCAAACTTGCACCAAAAAATCTGCTTGGAAATTATTTTTTCATCTCTCCGCCCACATCGGAGTTAAGATGGACACGTGGCTTTGGCTCAGGGCAGGAGGTGATGGGCTAAGACTCAACACCTCCAGACGTTTGTAATCCTCAGACATCCCTTGGCTCCAAACGTACGACCTCGCTGTGGGTCGTGTCAGCTTCAGGCTTTGCTCAAGGGTAGGCGCGGCCTGTGGCCTTGGAGGCTTTTATTGTCGAAAGGCCTTGAGCAGCAAGGAGACAAAATGAAGCTGCTGAACTGACTGTGCAATTTGTGTTTATTTTTAGGGCTCCTACGGCGTTGTGAAACTGGCCTACAATGAGGACGATGACAAGTATTATGTAAGTGTCTCCTCTGCTCCTCCCCGCCGTTGCTGTTCCTCATTCCCTTTTGCACCTTGGGGAGCTAGGTCCCCTCTGCTTTTCTGCTGTGCAAACGCACTTCTGATCTGGGGGGCATGCAAGGAATCAAACCTCCCTGCTAGGCATGGAGCAGCCTGCTGCCGCGTGCATCCCTGCTTGCGTGCGGTGCCGAGCGGGAGGGCTGCTTTATCTAGCAGGCGGGATCTGGGGGGCTGCAGGAGCGTGTCGCTGATTTGTCTTGACGTTTTCTAGCTCTGAAGCAGGTCACCTGAAATTAGAGGCGTGTGGGTGGTGGTGTTCGGGCCCTGCTGTGCGTTGGAAGATGGGCCTGGAGCGAGCAGGCGTGCTCCGTAAGGGAACGGGGGCGTTGATGGGAGTGATGCTGAGCAGTGCAGCCCAGCTGGGACTGTCCAGCTCCCTTGCATCTCATCCTCTTGTGCGATGTCTCCCCGTGCACCAAATGGGACCTTGCTGTCGGGTGCTGAGGTGAGGGATGCAGGGTGGAAGGCAGAGGCTGGGCTTTAAAATTCTTTGCTGAGCTGAAGCCAGAACTGCAGCGTTTCAGATTCAAAAAGGCTGCTAATCCCGAAGGCTTCTTGCCTTTCGGAGGCAGGTGAATCCTAAACATCCCAGCTGGGATTTCTGCACAATCTGCTTGTGAAGATGGGCTCGTGTCCCTGGGCTTGCCCCGTGGCAAGTTCTTCTCAGGCTGAGAGCAGGAGCCTGCGAAAAGGAAACTGCCTTGCTGTGCGTGGCTGTGCCTGCAGGCTTGTGGAAATGGCTTTGAGCAGAGTTTTGCTGGCTCCCAGGGTGAGTATGTGCAGAGAGGAGCTGCTTGTGTTGCTGTTGAGCCTGAACCCAGCAGCCCTGCAGTCTGGCCCTGCACTTCAGCTGCTGCTCTGTGCTGTTTGGTGAAAGGGATTCTGCTTTCACCGCTGCCACGGGGTGGTGGGTGGAAATGGGCCCATCGGAGCATCCAGGCAGACTCACACGCTGTTTTCTGTCCCAGGGCACAGAGCTTTTATGGCACACTCACTCCTAGCTAGGTTTTCCTTCCCAACTCTTGGCTGTACCAGGATGGAGGGGTTGGAGAAGTCTGTCTGGAAAGCTGCCTGGAGGAGAGGGACCTGGGGGTGCTGGTTGACAGCGACTGAACATGAGCCAGCAGGGGCCCAGGTGGCCAAGAAGGCCAATGGCATCTTGGCTTGGATCAGAAACAGCGTGACCAGCAGGTCCAGGGAGGTTCTTCTGCCTCTGGACTCAGCACTGGGGAGACCGCTCCTCGAATCCTGGGGTCAGTTCTGGCCCCTCACCACAAGAAGGATGTTGAGGCTCTGGAGCGAGTCCAGAGAAGAGCAACGAAGCTGGGGAGGAGGCTGGAGAACAAGAGGAGCAGCTGAGAGAGCTGGGGGTGTTTATCCTGGAGAAGAGGAGGCTGAGGGGAGACCTCATTGCTCTCTCCAACTCCCTGAGAGGAGGTTGTGGAGAGGAGGGTGCTGGGCTCTTCTCCCATGTGACAGGGGACAGGACGAGAGGGAATGGCCTCAAGCTCAGCCAGAGGAGGGTCAGGATGGACATTAGGAAAAAAATTTTTCCCAGAAAGGGTCATTGGTCCCTGGCAGAGGCTGCCCAGGGAGGGGGTTGAGTCCCCTTCCCTGGAGGGGTTTAAGGGACGCGTGGACGAAGTGCTGAGGGACATGGGTTAGTGATTGATGGGGATGGTTGGACTCGATGATCCAATGGGTCTTTTCCAGCCTGGTTATTCTATGATTCTATGATTCTATTTGTTAGCCCTTCCATGCTGCCAGTGGGCCTGGAGAAAAGTCCTGAAATGAAGGATGGAAGAGATGAGATCGAAAACTGGACAAGGTGTCCTGGAGCTGGCCAAGTGAAGGAACCATGATTCTTTGACCCCCTGTGCTTTCCAAGCTGACTCACCCACTGCAGCGGAGCAGCTGGTGTTTCCGATAGCTCCCTCTCTCTGCTGCCCTCCGAGTCCTCCCGAGACCCTTGGTTCTGCAGAGCTGTGTCCCTTTCCTGATCCGTCTATCCTGCTAGGGCCAGTGGTACAGAGCGGGAACACATCACACAGAGTGTATTTCCAGCTGAAAATCTTTTTATTTGAAAACCATACTCTTTGTTTTGGCGCGGCTCCTTCCTGCTGGGAATCCCAAGGCTGTGCAGCCCAGGGTGGCAGGAGGGAGCTGGGTTTAATTGAGCATTGCCTGCTTCATTCTTACCCAGGTTTGGATGCTGGTTAACACCGTGGACGTAGCTTTAGCTGGTCAAGTCAGAGCCAAAAGTGAAAGCCACTGTCCAGGTTAGCCTGCTGTGCGTTAGTTAATACCCACCTAATCTCCGTTGCTTCTCTAATCTAAGCAAAGACTGCAGCTACTGCAGCCCAAGAGTGGCTCCCATGCCAGGACACTTCTGTTTCAGCCTCTCTGCCTAAAGATTTGAGCACCCTGATCCAAGGGGAGGCAATCCTGCTCATGGCAGGGGGTGGAACTGGATGGGCTTTAAGGTCCCTTCCAACCCAACCCATTCCTTGATGATGATTCCGTGACGAAGGTGGACGGGGTGCACCTCCTCTATGCCAGCGTTGCCGTGCTCTTTGGCTCTTCCCAATCCGATCCCCTCGAGGCAGGGCCAGAACCAGTTCTGGGAAGGGCCCTGGGGCTGTGAAGCTGATCGTGGGGTGCTGCAGTGGATGGAGAGGCAGGAGGAGAGCGAGAGCATTGATGGTATCTGCCCTGTGCTGCCTGCAGCGGGTGGCAGCGTACGGGAGAAGAAAGGGCTTATCCTGGGATGGGGGAGCTTTCCCCCTTTCCCAGCCACAGTGAAATGCAGACAGACTCTCACTCCTCATCCTTCCAGGTGACCGGGATGGTGGTTTCGAGGAGGACGAGCTGTGATGGAGGGGCCTCCACTTTTCTAAGGTGCTGCCCAGGAGCTGTCAGGTCTTCAAAGCTTCAGAGAAGGGGCAGCAAGCTGTGTGACTGCCTGATGGTTGTGTAGCTCCCTGCGCCTCTCGGTGTCTGACCGTGTGCTCTCCCAGCGCTGCGATAAATTCCGTGCTGCTCTGCCAACTGCTCCTGTCCAAGGCTGTGATGCAGCGAGGCACCTGGACCCCCAGGGGATTCCTACCACAATGACCTCTTACCAGCAGTTAGCAGAAGCAATGTTGCGATTCTGAGAGTTTGGAAGGGCCTTTTTGGTGTTTACTGCCCCCCAAAATTAGCTCTGGCAGGGTTTTGGCTTAGAGAATCAGCTCTTGGTTGTCCCTCAGCGAGCAGCCCCTGATGATCGATTCACGTGTGCAGTGTTTTAGCTAGAGACTGGGGTTTGCTGCCTGCTTTATTTTCTTTAAGCTAAAGGGCTGCAATGAAAAGGAGCAAAACTTTAAAGAAAGCAGAATATTTTTATTTTGGCATATAACTCAGTGGTTTCTTGCTGAGGCATGGGGCCCTTTGCTGGCTCTTTCTGTAAAGCCAGACTTTATAAGTACCAGGAGGTGAATTTAGGAAAGATTTCTCTTGCTTTTGCAGTTTTGTATCTGGCCTAGAATTAGGAAAAATATCTAAAAAAAAGCTGATCACTGCATTACCACATTTGGGAAAAATGTAAATGGGTTGTAGTTACTTTGTGGGGTTTTTACCTTCTGTTAAAGGTAAGTGAGTGCTTCCAAGAGCTTTACCTCTCGCTGTGAACAACCACAGTGCTGTGAAAGTATACTGACTGACATCAGTGGATGCAGGGAACAAGTTATCCCAGGGAAACTGAACTTCCAGCCCCGAGTGTGTGACCCAGTGCTCCTCCCAGAGAGGAGACCCCATCGCACTGCTGGGCCACGTGGAGCTGCTAGCGCAGCGTTCGCAGGGCTCTGCCGAGGAGCCCTTTACAGCTGGGGAGGTTTCAGTGTTTCAGTTTGCAGGAGATGCTTTGACAGTGACTGAGGGATGGAAAGGAACAAAAGCCACGGTCTGTGAAAAAGCAGCAAATAAAAAGCAAAGGCAGCTGTGTCCAGACAGAGATCCAGTTTGGATTCATTGTGCTGATGGAATTTGATTCTCTGATGCCTTGGGTCATGTCTCCTTCCTATTTTCAATCGCGAAATCAGCTTATGCAGAGAAGTGGTTATGATAGACATTTCTTATGCTACTTCTGGACAAAAGAAATAGCCTTCTAGGTTGTCAGTGGATTTCTCTTTTTTTTTTTTCTTTTTTAATCTGGTTTCCTAAGAAACGAAACCTGTGGATGTGCTCTCTGCCTCTGTTGTACCTACCAGCCCTTGTACAGAGGCTGTTTGCTCCCAGCTATTAGTGAAGGGGAGAAATTCCTCCTGAGTTTATTCATAAAGGCAGCTGAATGAAATGCTGCTGCTGAGGGAGAGGCGGCCAGCAGCCTTGGACCTTCCTAGCCCCTAGAGAATCCACTTTGGTTGCCACCCAGGTGGGTTCTGCTTTCCCTCAGGCTCCTCCCGGAGCAGCTTCCCAGTGGCTTCCAGCTGCCAGGAGGAGGGTTGTCCAGTTAGCTAGTAAATGAACACAAGAAAATGTCACAACCCGTGGCCACAGGAGAGGAGTTGAAAGGAAGGTGGATGCAAGGGCATGTGTGGAGGAAATCTCCTCCAGGCTCCTTCTTTTCCTGAGGAAGCTGGAGCCGCGCTTGCCAGTGGAAAGGGAAAATCTCTCGCCTTGGCTCTGAGCTAGTTTGTTATCAGAAAGCCATCATCGGGGTAATTTGCTCTGCCTGCGAGTACAAATGTTTCTGGCCCTTTCATGCAGGGGAGCCTGGAAGGAGAGGTGTTCCGAATTAATCTGGGGTCGCTCCCATTATGCACAGCTACGATTCAGCAAGGAGAAGCCTTATCCTGCCAGCTCTGGCTGTAATTAGTGCGGCTTCAACCGCTGCCGTCTGCTCTTGTCTCTGCTCTTGCGATAATTAAGTGGCTCTGGCCTATTGCGTGATGAAGTTTGCTCTTCATCCCCTCGTTTCCATTTAAAAGTGCAGAGGGTCAGGTCTGCTGCTCTGATCCAGCCCTGCTTGTGGAGCAGTGGACGCTGGAGCTTTGGAGTTGGTGTAAGTGTGTCCTGGTGCTTCTTCCACAGCAGTTGAGGGGCTTTAGAGTCAGCTTACCTAGGGCACAGTAATCTTACTCATCTCCCATCACCCCTCGTAGCATTCTTCGAAGAGTCTGGGTGGCAGCAGTAGCTCTGTTCCTTCTGTTTCTTGTCTTTGCTGTGGCTTCTCTGCACATTCTCACTCCCTCCAGCCTCTCCCCAGACCAGCCTGGTGTGGACACGGCTCTTGGCGATGGTTCAGTTCCCCTGGCTGAATTCCCTGGAGCAGGGATGGAACCTGGAGGCTTTCAGCACCAAATAGCGTATTTTATTTCTCCTTTTAATCTAAAGCTCCTTGCCAGAAGGCAGAGGATTTGGGATGGCGCAAGGGCTGGCGGTGGTTGAAAGAAAAATAGGGGTATTAAATTGCTTTTGATTTTTTGTCCATAAATATTCATCATGGAGAGATAAAATTGGGAAGCGTAGGAGGCCCTCCAGGCTTGGTCCTGGCCATCCTGGGAGGTGACTGCACACATCTGGACTCCGCTCTCAGCAGAACGTGACTCATTTGGCTGCGTTGGACCCAGCGCTGTGCAAAGTAAAAGATAAGCACTTCTGAGTGTCTCTCAACACTGTTGTTCCCAACAGTTGGTTCAGGAGCTGTCAGGCAGGATTGAGAACCACACAGTGTCTCTTCTCAATTAGACGGGTGCAAATCCAGAGGATTTCACTGGATCTGTACCAAAGCCAACAATCCTCCCAGCGAGCTGTGAACACGGCTGCAGCGGGAGCGCTGAGGGGAGGGGGGGATGCACGGTGGCATCGCTGCCAGGAAAAACAGATTGGGAAGGAGCTCACCGAAATGGTCCCAGTGACTTATTCCTGGTCTGTGTGTTAGAGACAGGTAGCGTGCAGAGCCTGGCTCCATGCTGTTCATGGCAAATTCCATGGCATTTGGCTGTGTCCTGTGGGAGCCCTTGGTTAATTATATTTTGCAGGGGTCACTCCAGTATAAATGACAGATTTGGATGCTTAATTAATAGGAGTAACTACCCGTTGTGGAGGAAGGAGTGAGTGGCTGTCCCAGCTTCTGGGATCATGGACTGTATTCCTAAGCAAATTGTACCATGAGCTGGTTTCTCGTTAAACATTTATCTACTGGGCCACTTGGGGCTGGCTGGAGTGGCCCTCGGAAAGGTTATTAATGCACAGAGCAGACGGACAGGCAGAGACTGTTTATTAAATTCTAATTGCCTTTTGCCATTATGCTAATGCCAACTGGATGGCAGGAAAAGTTCTGCTGACCCTCACTGACACCTCATCTGCCTGGGTTTGCAACGGTGCCAGCGTACAGCTGGGTACGGAAAGGGACCATTGGCAAAAACCCCCTTCCTTCCCCACATATTTACCATCGTCCTGCACAGGGTTGACTCCACCGTTTCATAGAATCATAGAATCACCAGGTTGGAAGAGACCTACCCAATCATGGAGTCCAACCATCCCCATCAATCACTAACCCATGTCCCTCAGCACCTTGTCCACCTGTCCCTTAAACCCCTCCAGGGAAGGGGACTAAACCCCCTCCCTGGGCAGCCTCTGCCACTGCCCAGTGACCCTTTCTGTGAAAATTTTTTTCCTAATGTTCCTAAACCACCCCTGGCTGAGCTTGAGGCCATTCCCTCTCGTCCTGTCCCCTGTCCCTTGGGAGAGGAGCCCAGCTCCCTCCTCTCCACAACCTCCTTTCAGGTAGTTGTAGAGAGCAACTGATGTAGAGAGTTTCTGATGGTGCAGGGATGGATGCCTGCAGTGTCTCATTCATGGTCCTGGGCACGGTGCTGGATCGCACTGCAGGTGCTTCTTCACTTGGTTGAGGACAGACCTGAGCTGGTCTCTGATGCCCGGTGTACGTGCAGGTCACAGCAAGCAGCACGTGGCTCTTGTTCACCTCTAACACTGCTTTTTCTTCTTTCTTCAGGCTATGAAAGTCCTCTCCAAAAAGAAGCTCTTGAAGCAGTATGGATTTCCACGTGGGTATCTCGCGTTGAGAGGTGGCCTGTTGTCCTCAGCTAGGCAAATGTCCCTCTAGAAACACCCGCAAGGACTGCAGGACGTGTCCTCACTTGAAAGCTGCCCAAGGAGTTGGGTAGAATACAGTGGGTGGTGAAAGGGCAGGCGCAACCACAAGGCTCTGACCTCTCCGATAGCTCCGGTGGCCGGGCCACGGGACCTGGCAGACAGACCAGGCTGGGGAGGCAGCAGGAGGTGGTTTGGATGCACCTTGAATATCTCTGCTCTGGGTGCAGCCTGCAATGTGCTGGGTGATAACAAGGCGATGAGATCTTCTAGAAGACCTGGAGGCCTCCTACAGAGGGGCCAGTGGCTGCTCGCTCTTGCACATCAGGTGCTGCTAAGAAATGAGTTCTTCCTCACTGTGTTGTCCCAATTGCAGGTCGGCCTCCTCCCAGAGGGTCCAAAGCTTCATCTGGAGAGCAGCCCAAACCCATGGCCCCACTGGACAGGGTCTATCAGGAAATAGCCATCTTAAAGAAACTGGACCACATCAACATCGTTAAGCTGATAGAGGTGAGCTGCTTCTCTGCTCTGAGCTACACTGAAGCACGTCTGGTTTGTATTGCAGCAGGAGGATCTTTCTTTAACTGCACCTGCTTCATCCAAAATTGCTTGAAAATAGTTGTTCAGAAGGAAGATTGTACCAATTGTGTGTGACAAGCTGACTGTCTTACCCCAGGCTTTGGGCAACTGGCCGTGCTGGGAGGAAAGCAGCAAGCTCTGACCAGGGACACTGGTGCGTAGGCAGGGCTGGGAAGGGGCACGAGTGGGAGGCTTTAGTGCCACAGTCAGTATTGGCTGAGGGCAGATGAGGACAAGCGGTGCCTTTACTGGGAGGCTGCTACTCCAAATATAGGCAGAAACCCAGATGTTTCTGGAGATGTGAAAATCTGTGTCCTTCAAGGCCCCTCTCCGTAGAATCTCTAAGTGTTGGCCTAAGTTGTTCTAAGTGCTCTGCATGGTGTACAGGGAACAGTTAAACATTATGTGATTAAAAATCTTTTCTTCCTGTTTTTCTTCCTCCCCTTTCCTTATCTCTCTGTTATCAATTACAGGTCCTTGACGATCCTGCAGAGGACAACTTGTACATGGGTACGTGAGCTGTCGTGCGCTAACAGAACTGTCTGGGCTGGGACCCAGGCACACAAGTAACGCAGACCAGGGGAGGGGACTTGAACCAACTTCCAAAGGCTTATTTTTTCCTGGAAAGTTAACAATCCTTAAAGGCAGCGGGGGTGGAAGGGCCCCTTGCAGCAGAGGAAGGCATCTTGGTGATCCGATGGGTCTTTTCCAACCTGGTGATTCTATGATTCTATGATAAGTAGAGCTGTGTGCATCTCCTTGCTGTGGGGGCACGGGGAAGATGCAGCAGAGGCTCTGCCTCCTGTTGCTGTGAGCCCTCCAACTGCAGTGGGAAGAAAGCAGGGAACGGAGGGTGCCAGGAGAGATGGAGCCGGGAGAGATGGAGCGATCTGCAGTGCCAGAAGGTGGTTGAATAATGAAACGCTGCCACGAGCTGCAGCCTCTGCAGCCTGGAGAGCAAGATGAGCCGATGCGGGCTGGCTTGTTGTGTTTACCTTCAGCTGGTCTAACATCGCGGCTGTAAGCAGGGCTCCCTGGTGCTCTAGGAGGGCGATCGGCTCAGATTTCTTGGGAGGTGCAAGAAATCCTTTAGTAATTCATGAGGAAAGCTCTGCTAGGTAAAGGCAGATCCTTCTGCTGTTTGCAGAACAGGTCAGAGACAGGATCAGAAAAACACGTTGCTGCTGACTCCCTAATCAGACACAAACTCCATGTGCTCTACAAACCTCACCTCACACCGGTAAATCCTCTCTGATCGCTTCTGCCAGCGAGCGTTTGCCTCTGACAGCCTTGTAGCTGTGCTGCTGATTGACACAGCAGAAATGGAGCAACCTGTTCTTACAGCATCTTGTTTGGTATCAGCAATTTAGCAGAAATCACACACCAAACACCCTCCTTGAAGGTACAGAATAAGACGGGGCTCAAATCAACAAGGGCTGACACTGGGAGCACCAGGAAAGTGGCTGATAAATTAGTGCCTGCTCTCTCCCTGTGTGGAGCTGACGGGAGGTGAGGGTATTTGTCTTTGCTGAAGAGATGAATGTTTTCATTTTGCACCCTCTGGTGTCCTTGTCATGGGTGAGGGAAGAGAAAGGAGTGGAGATAAATTGATTTTGCAGGTATGGGAATGAATGTGGCTTTGTAGGTGCTAAAAATCAAATAAGCCCAGTCCCCTCTGCCGATTGATTCACGGTTTGATTTCCTTTTCTTGCAGTGTTTGACCTCCTGAGGAAAGGGTAAGTAGCAATCCTGGGAAGCCTTCTGTTGAAATTTCTGGTGTTCATCATTAGCTTCCGAGGTGAATCGGAGGTTTGATGCACGTGGTGGGGTGAACTGCAGGCACGGAGGAGACGGGCTCCAGCGGGAGTTGGCTTTGCACTCTCCAGCCTGGAGAACAGCAACGTGCTGGGAGAACACATCCTGGTGCCAGGCTTTGGTCCAGAAAAGAAATTTAATGCCAATTCCCCATCAGGTGCCTGAAAGAAAAGGATTTAATAGGAATAGTCTTGGGTAATAGCCACATTGTGGCTCCCTCTGCCCCAGGAGTGCATGGTTGCAGCAACATTTACTTGCCTTATTTAGCCCCAGCACTAATGCTCTCTGAGAGTCACTTATTGGCGCGTTTTTCCATAGCAGGAGAGTGATAAGATGGTGGGAGTCTCCTCTCAGCTTCTTTTTATGCCTGCGCTGATTCTGCAGCTCCGCAGAGAGGCCAGGAGAGCTGTGCCCAGGATGGGAGAAATTCCCAGAGAGCTTATTTCTCTCTCTGGCCCCATGAACAAGCCTCTCGTAGGCTTTGAGCTCCAGCAGGTTGCTTGTGAGAGTCTCCCCAGTCTCCCTGGTGACCAGGCTGCTGGCTATCCTGTAGGAGAGGGGATGAAAAAAGCTCCTGTAATCAGCCGTGGCCAGGGAACATGCGCTCGGCTGGGCGCAGCCTGTCTGCCTCCAGCAGAAGGCAATTAGACTCCATTAGTGCCTCTGCCAGTTCTGCCGCTCGCATTATTTCTCCCTGGTTTCAGCAGCAGAAAAATGTGCGAGAAGAAGGGGCGGAAGGCAGCGGCAGAAAAACGCAAATAGGAGATGGAGATCATAAATCAATTGGCAGCGAGGGAGAAGAAAGAAATGCTGCAGGAAGGTTTTGCTGCTGGGGGCTGAAGGGAAGAGCCACCGAGCCCTGTTCTGGGGATACACTCTCCTCAGCCAGGGTTCGGCTTGCAGGGACGGTGTCTGAGGAGCACTCGCTTAAATCCAGCTCCAGTCAGTGGGCGTGTGTCCGAATGCGAGGGCAGGTTGCTGAGCACAAGCAGTATCAGCCCCTAGTGCAGTGAAGTCCTTGGCTCCTGCTGTTCGTGCTGGGGAACAGAAGATGCAGACTGGCTCTTGTAGCCTCTTTGCCCTGAGCTTTCAGCAGGGACAGGCGCAAGAGGGGCTTTTAGATGATATTGTACGTCTCGACGCTGCTGGCATGCAGAGGCGAGGCTGACCAGCTAACCTTGGCTCTACAGGCTTGAATTACTGATCTGCGGTGGTGGCTGAAGCCTGAGCAGCAGAATAGGTTTTCAAAGAATTTTAGCACAGTGCACTGGAAATATTCCCACTTAACCTTTGAGCCAGTGGTTCATGGCTGGATTCTGCCTGGGTTTAGACTAGCCACACGCTAGCGTTGCTGCAAGACTGAGCCCCATCAGGGTCTCTGTCCCCCTTGCTGCCTGGTGCCTCCTGGGGCTACTGGTTCTCACAGCCATCAGCAGCTTTAGCAATAAACCGAAGACCAGATCTGGTTCTGTTCTTTCACCACAGCTTTTCCCACTAGGTCTGGGGAAAAAAAATTTTCCTGGAAAGGGTGATTGGTCCCTGGCAGAGGCTGCCCAGGGAGGGGGTTGAGTCCCCTTCCCTGGAGGGGTTTAAGGGACGGGTGGATGAGGTGCTGAGGGACATGGGTTAGTGATTGATGGGAACGGTTGGACTCAATGATCTGGTGGGTCTTTTCCAACCTGGTTATTCTATGATTCTGTGACTGTCAGTGTTTGCCAGTGTTAATCCTGGTCTTGGCAAGGGCTCTGTGGCTCCCGCTGGCGCAGGGACTGTGTGAAGCTGCCCAGCTCTAAGCGAGGTGTCACCACAGAAAGGGGCTCTGTCCTGTGTCACAGCACCTGGAACCTCTTGGGAGCCTGGCCCTCAGTGGATGTGGAGATGGAGAACATGGAACTCCTCCAGCAAGGAGCGTCAGTGCTGTTCCGCTGTCCTTAGTTACCTTTCCTCTTCCCAACAGGCCTGTCATGGAGGTGCCCAGCGCCCAGCCCTTCAGCGAGGAGCAGGCTCGGCTCTACTTCCGAGACATCGTCTTGGGCATCGAGTACTGTGAGTAGCACTGGCACCGGTGGCAGCTTTGCAGAGCACGTGTCGCTCTCCTCCTCGGTGGGGGAGAAGCCTATCAGCTCCGGTCGAGCGAGCGAGTGTGCTGCTCTAGTGCTTCGAGCCGTGTCTGTCTTCATTCCACCCATTTAGGGCACCTCCTGCGAGCTCAGCTGCTCCTCGGAGCCAGAGCGAGCCCCTTGCTTTTGTTGGAGCCCCTGCAGAGGATGGGTCGCTGAGCGTGAGGGACCTTGCCAAGGCAGAAGGTGGTTTGCGGTGCCTCAGTCCATCTCCACGCTTGAAAAGCACCTCCACCACCTCATTTTGTTTGTCTAAAACCAGCAGGTGGGAATGAAGTCAATGTTTGCGAGTCTGTGATGGTCCAGAAGCTTCCAAGTGCTTCCAAGATTAATCAGGTCACCCCAGGATCTATGAATGGGAAGCACAAGGCTGTTTTTCATCAGGGTTTGAAGCGTGAAAAGTGCAGTGTTTTATGTTCTCATTAGCATTCAGGCTACAGCAGAACCTGTACGGCTCAGCCGGGAGATCCAGGCTCTGCTGTGCTAGATGCTGCTGGCATAACGGCTCCTGCTCAGAGGAAACTTGAAGTTAAGAAGACAGTCAAAAAAGAAAGGAAAAAGAAAGAAAGGAAAAAGAAAGAAAGGAAAAAGAAAGAAAGGAAAAAGAAAGAAAGGAAAAAGAAAGAAAGGAAAAAGAAAGAAAGGAAAAAGAAAGAAAGGAAAAAGAAAGAAAGGAAAAAGAAAGAAAGGAAAAAGAAAGAAAGGAAAAAGAAAGAAAGGAAAAAGAAAGAAAGGAAAAAGAAAGAAAGGAAAAAGAAAGAAAGGAAAGTGTGGGTAGCCCTAAGCAGAAGGAGTGAAACAGGACAATAAATTGTGCGGGCACTCCCAACAGCCCAGGCTCTCCCAACAACAGGGACAGTAGGATGCTTTATTTTGGGCTATTGAGTAACCACTTATTTTATTAGCAAATGAAAGTTAAAAACTGTATTCACCCAGCACTGCTGGGTAAATGCATGGCAATTATTGTGTAATTATAGGGGGAAAGTGCACTGTTGCTGCACGCTGAAGGAAAAGTGTTGCCAGGCAATCTAGAGATTGCAAGGTAATTCTGTATTTCGGGAGGCTCGATAACCATGCGGCTGCTTGAAGCTTGCAGCCATCACAGCAGCAAATGCCTCATTCCTGGTTGGGCTTTGTTAAATTAGGAGTTGGAGGCTGGATTCCCGTCGCAGCCTGCAAGGTGCTGATCCAGGCTGCAGCGCAGACAGGCTGGGGCGGGAAGGGGCCACAGGAGCCAAGGTGATGGGAGAAGGGGCCCAGCTTTTAAATTGCTGGTGGTGGCTCGTGGTCCATGGCTACCGTGTGCCCATGGGGACAGGACTAGTTACCTGGGAAAAGTTTTTCACAGAAAGGGTCATTGGTCCCTGGCAGAGGCTGCCCAGGGAGGGGGTTGAGTCCCCTTCCCTGGGGATGTTTAAGGGACGGGTGGACGAGGTGCTGAGGGACATGGGTTAGTGATTGGTGGGAATGGTTGGACTCGATGGTCTGGTGGGTCTTTTCCAACCTGGTGATTCTATGAATCTATGATGGGGGCCTCCTGTGGGAAGGTTGGCTCTGGGGAGAAGCGTCTAGAGTTGTTTAAGCACACGCAGACTTTAATTCCCACCCTGGTGAAATGGTCCCTGGGAAGGAAAGTGCTTTTTCTCCCATCTGTGAGGCTCCCCCAGCACTGTCAGCGTTGTGCGCTCCTGAGCCAGGGCGGCAGGCTGTCCTCTCGTGTTGTAAGGACCGCTGGAGAGGAGATTTAAGAATGTGCTTAAGTGCTTTGGATGGAAAAGTTTTGCTGGATTATTAGTACTATTAACTAAAGCATGTGCTTAAGCGTCTCTGAACTGGGGATATGTGCAATTACCTCTCCTTCCACTTGTAACTCCCCTCTAGTAGTGCTTATCTGGGATTATTTAGGCTTCAGTCTCCCTCCTAGTAAGGCAAACATTGCTTTCCCAATGATCCCAGCAGAGATAGATGTGCTGGGAAGCAGGTAGTCACTGAAGGAGCTTGACTCCTGCTGTGGCTGCTGTCTTGAGAGCCGTGAGGTCAGCCCAGGGTGCATCGCAGCCAGGACTCCCCAACTCTGCACCCTGTGACACACCTTCCAGCACCCTGACAGGGGGAGGTCAGGCGTTTCCTCACCTAGAGTCGTGTGTTTGGATTTGATGGCCTCTGATGTAGCTCCATTCCTTGGTCCAATCCCTTTGTAAACTTGTGTAAGTCATCAAAATCTGCTACATCCTATTTACACACCATGGGGAGCAGTTCCTGCTCCGGGTTGAGTCCCATCCTGCACGTTTCAGTTGGTGCCAAGAGAGCCTGAGAACAGTCACACCCTCTCTGTGCTGCTCTTGGTTTATGGATCAAGAAGTGCAGATCGAAGCTGGCTTTTCTGAGATAAGCCTTAATCTACCTGGTCATCAATACGCAAGTGCCTTTTCCATTACCCTAGAAGGAAATTTAAGCAAATAAATCAACAACTGAGTTGACGCAGGCTTGTCCCTTCTGAAGAACCTACTGGAACGTAAACTCGAGCTCAGCACTTTGAGGTATCAGTGGTGTAGATGGGTTTGATCTGATCTGGCTCTTGGCAGAAGCGAGTCCGTGATGGAGATGCTGCAGACTGCGCTGCGACTCCCAGCCAGCTCCTTGATCCATCGGTGCCTCCGTTCCTGTGAGGGACGTGGGGACCAGCTCCTTCTCTGCTCTGGCCTCAAAACAGAGCACCTTGAGGTGGGGGCTCAGCTACAGCTGGAAGGTGCAGGGTGATATAAATGACACCACCAAAAGAAGAGGGGCTGCCTTGTGTTTTAGGGCAGACAAGCTCTTCGTAGATGATAAAATCAAACAAAAAAAAGCTTTTCTGTAGCTGCAAGTGTTGCTGATAGTGATCAATGAGGGCTTTGTGTATGTGTGAGAGTAATTAGCTGGCGGAGCAGATCAGAGAGATGTGCCACAGCCTCTTAACAAAGATCAGGCGATGTGATTTCTGTTGTTTGAAGCATTTAGATAAGGGATTGTGTGTGGGGTTAGCAGCAGGCAATGGCACAAGCTGTGCAGGGGTTTTTGGCAGCACTTGCTGCTCGTAGCCTGCTCCCAGCTTGCCCAGTGATCCCTTGAACGCTGCGTAGCTGTCGTAGGACGCTCTGCGTGTCCTCCGTGACTGGTGATATACGTGGGTGGGAGGATGGGTCTAGAACAGCAGCCTTTGGCGAGGTCACCTCTCCTTCCTCTTCCCCATCGCTTCCTCCTGGCAGTATCCCATCCCTTATCCCTTCTGCCGGGAGCACGACGGAGCACAGATGGAAACTGAGCTCTCCCAAAGCGCTGGGCAGTGCTGGGTGTCGGGATCCTCGCTCGTAAAACCTGACCTTAAGCAACAGATGCAGGTGGCAGAGCCCAGGGGGGTGCAGCAAGAGGGTGGGAAACGGTGAGCAGAGCTGCGAAAGCGGAGCTGGGATCCTCACCTGAGCTGCTACACGGAAACCCTGCAGTGAGCCGAGCGTGGGAGGGAAGAGGCTCCCCTTGCACAGCCCGTTGCGTCCACGTCCCCCGGCTCCTTCCCAGTGGAGCACTGCAGACGAGCACAGAGGCTTCGTTTGAAGAGCGTCTTTCTGTTTTAAGTTCTAGATGGTGGCGCAGCAATTTCCCTGGGAGGGTGTTGAATCATTTCTTTGCTCCAGGGGTGATGTGAGAGTAATACTAAGCAGACTCTGCAGTAGCACCATACGGATTGTTTTTGCCCGTGAAAGGGAATGGGATTCTGCTTTTAATCAGCTGTAATTCGGCATCGGCCTCAGTAAATAGCAGGATGTGTCTGTGCATCGTGAAATTTTATATGTATAATTTTCAAATAAGCTTTTAACAAGCGGGTATTAATGTGCTGGAGCTCTAAGGTTCCCAGATGGGAATGCAGTGAAAAGCACCTCTTTTCACCTTTTAAGGACCAAGGAACAATCTTTTTCTAGCACTTCTGTCTCTGCTTCCTCTTGGTCTTCATCGGCTGTTAATCCAGGCAGGCAGCTCCCAGGGGTTTGCTCCTGAACGAAAAGCGAAGCCTGTTTCCTCTCTTTCCTGCAGCCCTGAGCTGTACCAGCGGCGAGACAGCGCGCAGGAGGGGTAAGAGTCTGCATTTTGAAGCCCATTTTGGATAGCTGTGCAGGGGAGGATGCCCACAGCAGCTGGCACTCATGGACTTCAAGAATTGTGTTTCTTCAGGGCAGAAATGGGATTTCAGGTTCCCTTTACCACGTTAGCAGCTCCACACCAGATCGTTTCTTGGCAGACGTGAGCTCTTGCTCTTACAATTCGTGTAGCTGTGATGAAGCGTTGTTCATTTACACCAGCTGGTGCTTGGTGCACGATTCCTGTTCCCTGGCCGTCTCCCTTCGTTGCATCTGCAGGAGGCGGCTGGGCAGGGGAGAGGATCTGCAGATAGCCCGACTCTTCCAAGCCAGCTGGCACGAGACTTTGATTGCTGCCCCACAAACAGCACAGCAAAGCGGCACCGACGTGGGTGAGACGCTGCTCCTGCCCTGCCCCGATGCTTCTTCTCTGTGCCCATCTCCTTCCCAGCCCGGTTTGTTGCTTTGAGCCCTGTGCCAGGTTTGTAGAAGCGCACACGCTGCCAGCCCTGGGGCGTGTCGGGCTCACTTCTGAAAGCTCAACCTCAGCCCCACCCGCGCTCGTGTGGATTCTCTCCTCGAGGTCAGGCTGTCACTGTGCCTGATGCTCACGTCAAGCACATGGTCTGGGAAGCACCAATGTTTGTTGACCCTAGTGTTTAGCCTTGACTTTTGCAGAGGATGCGTTTCTCACTGCTGTTCCGCACCCGCGTGGCTCCTATGCTGAGGGGCAGCAGCGCTCAGACGCGCTGGGTGCCAGGCTGGGGTGGGCACTGAGCAAACGGAGCATCTGGCAAACAGCCTGCAATTTTCCTCTGCTTTTATTAGATTGCACAAAGGCAGGGAGAGCGTTTTACAAGATGAATAGTTATTTGATGTGGAAATTGGTTTTAAGGCTTTGTTCTTTGGGTTTTTTTGCTGTCCTGTAGGAAGAAATGAAAAACTCAGAGTACCTGCTTGCCTCGTGTAAGCCCCTCAGCTTTCATAGACTGAGCTCCAGGGATGGATCTGTGTGGCCTGTGTCTCTTTGGCCTTTACTTTTTCAGAGATATTGGCAGTCTTAGCCTTGTGGTATCAGGCACCTGCGTGCAAGGCAGCTCATCATCTCCCACAGGGAACCTTTACTCCCCTCCTCACTTTTTTTCGTTTCCCTCTATTATCATAATGAAATGTCAGCTTGCCACCAGTTTTCCTGCGGAGCAGATGTCTCCGTGTAATTAATGTTGTTGCAGGGGTTTCAGTGTTTATCCTGGCTGTCTAGCCTGGCTGTCACAGCGTGGCCACGCGCTCGTGCACATCTGCAAGCGTGCTGGGGATTCAGGAGGGTGCAAACCATGTTGAGGTGGTTTCTGGTTTCGTGGGCTCCGTTGTGAAGCTGGAGAGAGCATGTGGTATCCTGAGTGCTGGCACCAACTGGCTGGGTTTGCTCCATGGTCGGAAACATCCTTTGAGTTGGAAATACCCACTGATTTCCGAGCTGTTGGCTGGCCTTGGTGCTCAGCTGCTCCCTGCTAAAATATCTCCTCTAGACCTGTTTTCATCCTGCCTGTGGCTCTGCCCCTTTTGGCCTTATTTTGCTGCTTCAAAATAAACAAATTAAAAATTAACGTCTTTATTTGGATCCCATAAGCTTTAGTGCCGTAACTTGCCCAGCCCATCAGTGGAGGCCACACAAATCTGCAAGCTTTGCGTGCTTTCCTTCCCTGCTCAGCCCTGCTGGGGGGCTGTTTCTGGGTTTATGTTCATTCTTTGTGTGATTACTGGTGGCAGATGCGTTTCTCAGTCTCGCAGTCTTACCTCCCTCTGGGGCACCAAAAAGGAATGGCTATTGGAAATGGCATTTCTGCCACCTCGTGTGGAATATCCAGCAGCAGCTTTGAGTGGGTGCCTGAGCTCACACCTCTGTGTTCACCTTCCTGGAAAGGTTTCCCCTGGGTTTATTGGCTGCTGTGGCCAACCAGGCTCCTTTGTGTGTTTTTTTTTTTTTTTTCACAGTGCACTACCAGAAGATCATCCACCGGGACATCAAGCCTTCCAACTTGCTCTTAGGAGATGATGGGCACGTCAAAATCGCTGATTTTGGAGTCAGCAATCAGTTTGAAGGGAACGATGCGCAGCTGTCCAGCACGGCAGGGACACCAGCCTTCATGGCACCGGAGGCCATCGCACAGTCTGGCAAGAGTTTCAGTGGAAAGGTGAGAGTTTTGCTCTGAACTGACGTCTCCTGGGACCCCCCCAGCGTGGCACAAAGGGCAGCACCCCCTGCACCCTTTGCATGTTGCCCACCCAGCAACTATGGCACAAATCAGGGTTGTTATTAAGTGAAACCGAAGTTCTAATTCTTTGTTCAGTCCAGGCAAAACTCACATTGGTTGTTTTGTGCAGCGAGTAGACAGGTTTTGCTGCAGGTTGTGCCCTGTCAGAGCCCTTGCTGTGCCCAAAAGGAAGGGAGAAGACTCCCAATTCCCTTCCAATATAATGAAGAGGCATGGGGGGTGCTGCTGGATCGTGTTTTGATCCCCCAAAAGTGCAGGGCACTGTGAAGCACTGATCCACATGTGTGGGATAGGGTCTAGTGTAGGGGGCTTGCCTGGAAGGAGACTTTTAAAATTCAGGCATCATCTTTGATGTTCAGCCCTGAATGGTGTCATTCCCTGTAAGAAGGGGCTGCTTGCTGGTCAGTGCGTCCCACGGGAAGGACGAGGGTGGCAGCGGCTGGTTCAGCGCAGTCCTCGTTCCCCTGGCGTGCTGCACATATGCCTTTAGAGCCCAACATCAGAGACACTCTGCGCTACGCAATGGGAGATTTTAAATGCATAGAAATAATGTTCTGTGAGTCGGGGTGGGGGAAGTCCAGCTCGTTTGGATCATCTGTGTTGCGTTTCATTTACTGCCGGCACGTGCTTTTCTTTCAGGCGCTTGATGTATGGGCCATGGGAATCACCCTGTACTGCTTTGTTTATGGGAAGGTAAGATGCCTTTCAGGCCACTGAGCATGGGAGCATCTGCCTGCCTGGCTTTTGACTTATTCCTTTCCAAACAAAGGCAAATATTAGAAACCAAGACCTATCTTCTGCAAGCTGTCTTTCCAAACCCCTCTGCAGGTGAGAAGGGGCTGACTTTGTGATCCGAGGACAGGATGGTTTCTAGACTTGGCCCCTCTGCTCAGAGCAGTTTTGTGCTGTGAACCCAGAGCGGCATCAGTAGCACCAACAACAGTTTGCTGGGTTGTTATCCAAAGATACGTTTCTCTGTTCCATGTGCCCCTGTAGAGTAAATACTGTACATTTTGTGCCTACTTTATATTTCATAATTTAATCTCTCCAGGCAGGCTGAGACAGGGTCCACTCATAGTCCCCTGAAAAAGTGAACCTGCTTCTCCAGTTTGGATGGAGATATTCATGGGATCTGTGAATACACTGCTTGTGCTTCCCCCCCAGCTCTGTTAGAAAATCAGGTGTTTTAATAGTATTACTTGGTTCCAAATGACACTTGGCACACACCTCAAAGCCAACCAGTATCAAGATCTCCATTATTTCAGGTAGAGAAAAGGAAAACGAGCAGTTCGTGGGCAGCTGGCAGGATGGATGGAAAGGGCTATCGCAATCTGGTTCTGTATTCCCTCAGTGCCTTTGCTGCTGTCCTGCAATTATTTCTTAATAGGAAACAAATTGTTTTATTTTGTGTGGGGAGATTTTGTTTATTTGCACCTCTGTGTAAAATCAAGAGAGTGCGCAGAGAGTGCTTGTGTTGTATGACTGGCAAACGCCTGAGCAGTGCCGAGATCTGACATCTGGAAAACCTTCTGTTTGTTTTACAGTGCCCTTTTATAGATGAATATATTCTGGGCCTTCATAACAGGATCAAGAACAAGCCTGTAGAATTCCCAGAAGAGTAAGTAAACTTTACCTATCTACTGTAAAGTAAAGTTCAGCTTTCAGCGTTGTTCCCTGCACAGCAGCAGGTCAGAGGAGCCTGGCAGGAGGCGATGATGCTTGATGCATGTTCAGCCCCTGTGCCTTTCCCCTCCTGTCTTGGCCACTCCACAACATTCCTTCTGGTGACTTTCTGTTGGTGATTAATTTGTTCCTCCTGGTTGCTATCAGGACTCTTCCTTCCCAGATCAGCGCAGGAATCATGCAAAAGCATCTTTGACCTCCTTGACCCAGTTGTTCATTCTAATAAAAAACTTAGAGATGAAATTACTTGACTTAAAACAAGCATGAAGAAATTAAAACTCTAAGGAAAGGCACCTCTGGTATCAGGGAGGAAGGCAGGGATGTTGTCAGGCAGTAGCTGCACATATCCACCATGGATTATTTGTGAGATCCTCGCTGTCCCCATCCCTGGATGTGTCCAAGGCCAGGTTGGATGGGGCTTGGAGCCCCTGATCCAGTGGGAGGTGTCCCTGCCCAGGGCAGAGGGTGGGACTGGGTGGGCTGTGAGGTTTCTTCCAGCCCAAACCATTCTCCGATTCCTTCAGAGTCTGCAGAAAGCAGTGAGTGCTCAAGCTCTCTCCTATTTTAGACATCTCTAGAGGGGATGACTCACGCCCCAGGCTCCGTGGGCTGGATTCATTCACTGCTATGAGGCAGAGCTGCTGCAGAGAGCTCAGGTGGAGCCATCTCCACTCAGGCTGGTGGAGCCCACAGCAAGGACCTCGCGGACCTCGCCTCTCAAGGACCTGTGGCCACAAGGTCAAGCCACTTGTTTGACAGCAAACACAGTGGGTATGGAGCTGTTGGCGAGCTCTGACAGCTAACCAGGCGTCAGGCGCTGAGAACACAAAAGCTGCTCGTGTCGTGTTGCCACCGGTCGCTCTGCATTGGGGCAGGACTTTGCCTTGACAGCACTGCAGCAATAAAAAAGTTGTTTATGTTCCCCTGGCATGGTCTCTGTGCTTGCTGGGGTGCTGGCAGAACGCCTGTCCTCTCTCACTCGTCATCTATTTGGGTTAGCACTCAGCTTACAGTGACCGTTGCCATCTGTCTCCGCAGTAAGTTATTAACATTTAATGGGCTGACTGGGTTGTGCTAAGAACCTTTTCTTCATCTAGACACTTCCTTCAGCCATAATTTGGCTGCCCGATTTATTTGGATTTCTTAGTGACCTGCTCACCCCATCAAAAACAACGCCGCACCCCTCGTTAGGCTGTTGGAGGAGCAGTTAGTGGCTGCTGACGACATCTGTGTGTTAGATAAAGGCAGTAAGAGACACACGTAACGTTGGAGTCTGCTGGACTAGATTCACCCTGACCTCCCACAGAATTAGCGTCTCGCTACAGTTAGGAGTGTTTTGGGTTCAATTTATTTCACCATGGCTACAGAAGACAGAGTGTGCAGAGTCCATGGCAACTCTTTGCCTGTTTCCCGACAACCTCGAGGGCAGCGGTGGAGCTGCCTGTAGGCAGCATTGTCCCCTCCCTTCCCTTAGAGACGCTGGAGTAAATATTTACCTCTGCAGTTCTCATTCATGTCAGCGAGTCCTTGGTGTGACCCAAGGTGAGTGGGGATAGCTCATACCCTGACGATCCTGGCACGACTCAAAAACAAGCTGGAGAAGTGTCTCCAAATGTATTAAGAGCCAGAAGCTCTGTGTTGTCCCTCCTGGTGAGGAGCTCAAGTCCAGGACACTGTTCTCTGACCTGGGTCACTCTATGAAAGGATTTATGGTGCTGGCAGCCCTCCCAAATGAGTCCTGAGCTCTGCAATGCTTGGCAGTTACAGGGCTGTGCCTGAGGAATTCCAGCTAGCGTAGGCTCCTCAGATGAGAAATGCCATCGGGGACAGCGTGCGCCCTGGCAGAACGGAGAGAAGGGAGAACGGAGACGGGGTGATGGGGTCTGTTACCTGGCCATAACCCACCTGGAACTCTGTCATCACCCAGGGCTTCTCCTTATGGTGTTAATCCTGTGTTGTGCAGAAATCAATCTAGTGCCCAGAAATATTAGCTGATTCTATGTTCCATTTCTTGCTTTTTAAATAAAGCTGTGGCAACCAGACCTTCCTTTCTCAATCAGGTTTGCGGAGAAAATGCTTTCTGAGCAGAGCAGATTCTCTGCTGAGTAATCTCAGTAAGGACCTTACATGCTTTGGGCACTTACAGTTCCCTCGTTCTCAGTGCTGCTATTTTCTTTCCTCAGAGCACAGATAAGTGAAGAACTCAAGGATCTGATCCTACGCATGCTTGATAAAAATCCTGAAACAAGGATAACAGTCCCTGAAATTAAGGTAAACTGGATATTGCTGTTATAGTCTTTTATCTCAGCTGATTTTTGTTGTTCCTTGGTGCCTCCTAATGAGGCAGAGCTGTTCCCGGTGTTTGTTTTGGGAGCTTTCTCTGGCACGCTGCCTTGGAACGGGAGGTTGCTCATTTTGCAGGGTGGAAGAGCTCTGTCGCTGCTGCTTGCTTGGGGAATATTGACAAAAGCTTTCTTGTTTACTTATTTAAATTAAAATTACTCAGAGCTGACTGATCCTCAGTGAGCCCCCAGGAGAAGCGACATTGTCGAGGGGACTGTGAGCTGCAGAGCCTGTGCCGTCGGTGTTGAACCCGTGTTACGGGGTCTGGGATCGGGTTCCTCCTCTGGTGCCCGTGTGGTCGACAGCCTCAAGGCAGCACGTTTGTTTCTATCAGCTTTACTCAGGAGATGCTTGTTAATGCAGGCAGTGAGTGACTAGGACTGGGAGAGCACCATGCTTTGCAGAGCTTGGCTTGGTTCTGTTTTAGCACGGGCTTTCTGTCCTCGTGTCACCCTCCACCGAGTCCCCGGACCTGCTGGAGGCTCTCACGATTTCCACAGAGATCCATCAGCACCCTCTGTGGGGCACGTAATTCTTCTTCGCTTTGTCTCAGCCCAGCGCCAGCACGTTTGCCGCCGAAGCTGGCAGCAGGGAGGTTGAACTTGGAGAAGAAACGTGGTGTCACTTCCCTCCATCCTGCCCCCAAGGCCGCAGCCGCTGACGGGGGGAAGCGCTTTGGAGCCGTGTTAAGCGATTCCACTTGGCAGCTTTTGCAGGCACTTCATGTGAAAACCTGAGCCCTGTAAGAGCTCTGGGGAGAAGGGCAGAGCGGGGTGCTGTATCTTATCCCTGGCCGTAGAGTGAAGATGCTTGAGGACGCGTGTTTGAAGCTGTCTCCTGTGCCAGGCTGGGCTCTAGATTCTGGGCTTCTAGCCCTGGGCACTGCTTTTCTTGGGCTGTCAGCCGAGGGAGCCACCCCATGAGAGGCAGTAGGAAAAGGGCATCTTTCTTCTCTTCTTTCCTCAAGAAAGATGATGGCCAAGCAGCTTCTTAGGTTGGTGGAAATGGGTCTGACAGCACTGGGCGTTAGGGGACTGGGCACAGAGTACAGCAGCTTCCAAGAGAGCTGGTTTAACCGCACTGCTGGAAGCAGAAATAGATCAGTACCGATAGCTTATCCCCGTAATCAGTCCTGTGCCCTCGTTTCCCTCTCCTCACCAACATCCTAGCACTTGGCTGCAGAAGGGAGAGCTACCGCTGCCTCTGTTCCTCCCCACGCAGGTGCACCCGTGGCTGACCAAGGGTGGTGAGGAGCCCCTGCCGCTGGAGGAGGAGCACTGTACCGTGGTGGAGGTGACAGAGGAGGAGGTGAAGAACTCCGTGAAGACGATCCCGAGTTTGCCGGCTGTGGTATGTACGAACCACAACCACATCCTCTGCCTGATCCTCGAGCGTGATACTGTGCTGAAGCTCTCAACTGGTGAGGGAGGTTTGAGAAGGAACGTGTGTGCTCCTAGCTTGAGAAGCTTGATCTTTCAACCGAGTGGAAACTTTTGTGCCTCCGAGTACTGCAGCAGCCTGACTGCAGAGCCTGACCGAGGGGGCAGTCCTGTTTATATCTGCCTGGCTGCTTTCATCGGACCTGCAGGGTCACGCCGCAAAGCGTATGTCATCAGACGTTCTAGAACACCAGAAGCATCTAGCGTGTGTTTTGTTTCATGAGTCTAGAAGGTGTAGGACACCTCATTTGGATCCTCAAAATGAAGGCACCGCACCTGGAGGGGACCTGGCACAGGGAGGACCTGTTTTCACAGCTCTTAGGGTGTGATAATAATATAGATACTTGCCCCGACAGCTGGCTGAGGGAGTGAAAACCATCCTTTCCACTTAACTTGCATTCTAACCTGCGGGAGCCGGCAGCCCTTCCCGGGCAGTGCCTGCCTGGGAGGACAGCCCAGGAGAGCTCTGGTGCCTCCTTCTCTTGGGCTTGGACCACCATGAGTGGCAGGCAGTGGTCAGCAGCATCTGCTTTGCATCTTGCCAGCAATGGTCTGAGGTCACTGCCCGGGAGAGCGGCGTTGGCACTGCCTGCAGGTCAGACAGCTGTTCCGTGGGTTTCTTTAATTCCTGCTCTAGCTGCATTTCTGCTAAATGTCTGTTTAATTATTAATGAAGGTGTCATTGGACTCCTTTGAACCAGCTTCAAGGGGGTGATGTCAGTCCTGCTGTTCTCACTGGTGTGTTCTCACTGTCTTCCTCAAAGATCCTGGTGAAGGCCATGCTAAGGAAACGCTCCTTTGGAAACCCATTCGAGGCTCAGACCAGACGGGAGGAGAGGTCCATGTCTGCGCCAGGGAACTTACTGATGTGCGTATGTACAGCCTTGTCCGTGCAGACGGTGAGGGGAGCAGCTCACGAACTTTTTCTGTAGCGTTTAAGGTCAAAACTCACTTTAAATCAAATACTGAGGCTAAATTCTACCTCAAGTCCTCCAGGGTTGAAAAACAGTGCAGTAAAACAGCCTAAATACTCTTTTAATAGGTGTGGTTCTCTCTGTAAGATATATTTGGACTAAAAACATACTAGATGTTACGCGTGTCTGGGTTTCAACCTCTTTGTTTGTAACACACTGTGATCAAAGACCCATTAGAGATTGGCCAACTAAAATAAATTTAGTTAGAGTCTAGTCTGTATATGTGTTGAAGGGTTTGATTCTCCTCTCCTTTTTTATGAACAATGGAAAAAGGCACCAGATGAGCAATTTGTGTGTTTTATAAACTCAGAATGAGGTGACGTGGTTTGCCTGGAGCTCAAGGTGGGCAGAGGCACCGAGGGCAAACAGAAAACACTCTGGCTGTACAGGGGCTAGGGGAGAGTTTTTCTCTCCTTTACTCAGCTCTTAATTCTTCTCCCTCCTGTTGGTTTCCAATCCCTTTCAGAGCCAGAATTCGGGGCCATCAGTCCAGTAACAGATGGATCATTAGCCTGACCTGGGACAGTTATTTTTGTGTTCTCACCCTGCAGAATCTGTAAGGCTGCAGTTCACAACAAAGCTGTGTTGTCCCAGAATGATCTTCTCCACCCCAAATCCCAGTCCCGTGCCTGGCAGGCTCCCACGAGGCTGTGCTGAGTCTCCCTGCACCTTTGCCGACACACACAGAGCGTCCCACTCAACGCTGTGTGGGGATTTACGGGCTCAGCTCAATTAAGGATGATGATGCTTTTGAGCCCAACTGTGTATCGGAGACTGCAGTAAAGGCTTTGTCTTTGAGTTCAGGGCCAGGTAGTATCAGACAGCAATTTAACAAGCACCCCCAGATGGAGCGCTCTGTGGGAACGATCGGATGAGCACGGCCGTCACGGCTCCTCGGCCAGCTTAGCACAACGGATTTGTCCTCATTTGCTTCCCATGGCTCATTGCCTTCCATATTAGTTATAGTAGCTAAAATACCTTTTGAGTGAGCATGGATGACTATAAATTTCTAGTATCTACCAGGAACAGATAATAGTGTTGTAGCAATTGTTGGCTCTGCAGGGTTCCTGCGTGTCAGACATCGTTTCCTCCCCAGTAACTGGGCTGGGGACCCCAAAAATGGGGCTTGCTGAAGGGCAGTGCCCAGAGCCATCGCCACTCGCCTTGTTGCCCACAAGGAGCTAGGAGAAAAATGAGCCGCTTGCCACGTTCCCCAGCTCTCCCACGGAGCTTCTCCTCCCCAGTCTGTAGAGAGAGGTAATATTGCTCTTGTAGTATTGCCTCTCCTTCCAGTTATGGGTAGAAAAGAACGCATCGTGTTTCTATGTAAGAAAAAAAGAAAAGCAATTTAGACAACTCCAGTTTGTCGTTCAATTTATTTAATTGGGCTGCATGTGAAACTGCCAGAGCTCCGCTCGCTGCTGCTTCAAGCATCTTACATCAACCCACGCTGAGGTCATTGTGCGGGAAACCCTCTGGCAGCTGAGCCTGCTCTCTGCCGTTGGATACCTAATGGATGGTTCTTAAAATGGACCTGTCCTTTAAGGAAATAGGAAGAGAAAGGGGCCCGTCTAACAGCCTGCTGTTTGGGATTTGGAGAGGAGAGAAGTGTGAATTATGCGGTTGGATCTTGTTTTAATTTCTCGCCGTGTTACCGTGCACAGCGGGCTGGGCTCCGTTCTGGGAGACGCGTCATGCGTGTTCACGAGTCTCTGTGACAGCAGGAGCTCTTCCGTGTTTGCTGCAGCCGTTGTTCCTTCAGGGGACACCACTCAGGCACCCGTTTGAAGTAGTTCTCCAGTCAGCACAGGGAGAAGAGGGGGCTTTTTTAGCATTCCTGAGCCAATACTCTCAGGGTGTTATTTATTGCTTTGTTGAAATGCACTGGAAAGCTCAAAGGCAGCTGTTAAGATGACAGGGACGCTCCGGATAGAAGGGAACGCAAGTGCAGATGTCCCCATTGAGTGATTCTCAGGTTGCTCTGTCTGCCTCTCCCACGAGAGCCCCTCTGCGCACCGAGGAGCCGTGAGGAGCACTGCCAGCTGTCACCTCACCCCGTGAGCCACAGAGTGTCCGGGTGGCACCTCATCCTCCCTTTGTGCAGGATCTCCTGGGAGATGCAGGGATTCACGGACCCTCACAGGTCCTGGACCACAGCCAGGTTCACGCCTGTCGTTAACAGCTACCGAAGGAACCCACCGGGTTTAGTTCTTTTCCAGCTGCGGGGTATATTTTAAATCCAGCTGCTTTGTGTTCTCAGCAGAGTTCTAGGTTTGTTAGCAGTGGTAGCTACATTTCTTCTGCCGGCTCCAGATTTCTCCTAATTGCATTTTATTACCCTCATTTATTGCAGCTACTACCTATCAAATTAATTGCTGTGTTTTGACAGGCCAGATTTGCTTTCCCGTTATGACTGCTGTGACTATTGATGAAATGTGGTTGTCAGCTCCTGTTCGGGGTATCAGTCTGGATTTAGAGAGCCCAGCCTGCTTCCCAAAAAGAGAGTGAAAGAGCCGTCCCTGCCCTTGGGGCCGCGCTGTCCGTGTAGGCTACGCACCAGAAGCCAGGAGGGAGAGGGACGTAAGAAAGTGGCTGGCCCAGGTCTCCAACAAGAAGCAGTTTCTCCTGATTCAGCCCCGAGGTACCTGCCCCACGGGGGGTTTGTGCTGAGAAGATTCCAGAGCTTGGTGCCACAGGGCTGCTCAAAGACAGGCTCCAGATCCCTGCAGGGCAGCCAGGTTTACGGCATCATCCAGTGCTCCCAGTGCCCGCGCTCGTCTGTCCTTGGGGCTGCAAGTAAACGTGACAGATCTCTCCATTTCACTCCACATGCTGGGCTCGTTAGGTGCAGAAATATGAGCTCCTTTGCCTGCTGCCATCATCTTCATGATCACTTTCTTCATTTGTCTTGTTGTTTTGCTCTCAGGGACAGGTTCCTCTTAAACACATCTGTGTATTTGCATCCATCTTTAAGGTAATTCAGTGTCTGTGTTTCCCTTGGGTGCTGTAGAAATGTGTGTCCTCTCCTCAGCCTGTGTGATTTGTGTGGTAGTGAGAGCGTTCGGCTCCGTCCTTCCTTCCTGTAGGAGCAATTCCACTGCTGTAATTCTCTGTGTGTGACACTAATGTTTATGTATGCTTTTTTTTATTATCATTATTTGTGGTCCTTTGGCATCTCGGCCTTCTTTTGGGAGGGAGGAGTAGAAAAAGCCAGCTGGGTTTTAGCAGGAGCTGCTGCTCAGCCCCGTGTTTGCAGAGAAAGAACCACAGAATTTTGGGAAGACTGAGGCTGAACTTTGTGGTTCAGGCTCGGGTTTAATATTCAGTGATTTTGCAAAAGAAATAGAGCCAGAGCCTTCTCTGCTCTGGGAAGGCTCCTGGCTGAGCAAAATTGTCTGCTCTGTGCAGCCACCCACTGCGCTTCAGCCAGGAGCCCTTTAAATCATGATCATTTGACTGGCGAGTTGCACAGACCCTTCTAGGCAGCAGATGATCCAATTAATTCTGTTAAATAATAAAATAACATCCAGTGGAGACTGTGACAAACAGTCTACAAACATCTCTAAGTCCCAGGATCTGATGTTTAGGCAGGACGTGGCCTTCACACAGGCTTGGGGAGAACATCTGCTCTGGGGTTAGGGACAAGGAAACAACCGCGTGCCTCTGGACAGCTCTGGGATTCTGAGTTGAATGGATGAGACAGCCAGGATGTGCCTGGTCCAAGTGAGGAAGGACTTGCAGATTCTCCAAAAATTGTCAGGAGAAGGAGGACGGAGACTGACTTGCCCTAAGCAGCTCTGAGCCTGCTTCCCCATGGGCAGAGATAAGGTGTCGCATCCATCCCATCCCAGCAATGCTCAAGCCTGCTATGTAGGAAGACATTGAAAAGTGGGAACGGGGAACAGGGAACAGGCTGGAAGCATCGTGGTGTGTGTACAATGCAAGTAAGTTACCTTGGCTCTGTTTAAGGACTGCTGCTCTCGGGCTGGCTCTTTGATGTTCCCTCTGATGTTGTTGATTGCGTTGCCTGTTGGTAAAAAAACTTCACCTGCTTTATCTCTTGCATTGCTGTGTGCCTGTAATCTCTTTTATTTCCTGGCTTTTCCTGTAGAAAACAAGGGAGCAGAGAAGGAGGCAGGGACCCAGAGCTGCCCAACGTGTGTGAAGATGAAGCTACGTCCTGAAGCTGCCTGGCTGTGCCAGCTGGTCACTCACACGCTGCTGCTGTCGTACCCATCGTGGTGTTGTCTAGCACACGTCTGCCCTCATCGCCAAGTCCAGGGCCTGCAAAGCAAAAAAACCCACCGAAACGGACCAACCCAGAAAAGCTGAAAGGAGGAACAGAGCAGCAGTGAGGCGAGGGGCGAGTCCTCAGGCAGCGCGGCTGGCGGAGGGCTGGCTGTGTTCCTCACGCGAGGTGTCCGTGCACCCTCCGTGCGTGCCTTGCTCTCCACTTGTGCTTCACGTGTGGGCTTTGTAGCTGAGTGTCTCGGCTGATGAATGTGGTTTTATTTGTAATGCAGCAAACCAAACGTTGTCGTTCAGGCCGGAGACTTTTCCTTTGCTTTTCTGCATCCTCTATTTCAAGCACCGGGAAAAACAAATGCATCAGAGCCAGGTAACATCGAAGGGAACAGTTTTATTCAATGCACAGGTAAAGCACTTCTGTATATCAGGACACGGTCCCGCTCCTGTTTGAGCTGCTGGCAAGATGTCTATTGCTATCAGGTAAATGGTGATGAGATCTTCCTTTCAGAGTGAGCGCTCTCACTCTCCATACCGTCCTTTCTCCTCTTTTCCCTTCTCATCTTACCCCTCAGTGTAAATCCTGCCAGTATCGATGGCTTTAGGGCAGTGTTGTAAAACAGAACAACTCCCCAGTGCTCTCTGTGATGCGCAACGAGCCTTTGGACATCGTAGAGGTCTGGAAAGTTTGGGATATGCTGTTGCATGACAAGGCTTCGCACCTCGAGGACGTTGCTAACCCAGCATGCTCCTCCCAGAGAGCTGGGATCACGCTCTGTCAGCTGCACCCAGTCCTATGCTCATGGACTTAGTTCTCAAAGGTGAAAAGAAGTAGCAGATTTGGGAGTTATTTCCCCTCACTCATCTCTCAGCTCCTTTAAAACTATGAACGTGATGCTTTTAAACTTTAATTTCCCAATCAATGACCCAGACTGGGAGAGCTCCCCTAGGATGGGAAACGTTGGTGGAGGGTTTTTAGACTAAGGAAAGCTACAGAACACAGACAGGATCAAAACTTGATCTTTTTGGGTTTTTAAGGCTTTAATTTTTAACTTTATTTTAAGACTAATTTTTATGCACGTGCTGATGCTGCTATTTTATCCATAGACAGCTTCTAAACTTGGGATTAGAAGCTTCATCTCTACAGCTGGACAGCAGGTCAGAGGCTTCACTGGAAAGGGCGAGCACCGCTGTTTTGTGGTGGACTCCGTGTGTAATAAGGAATTTCACTCTTGCACTCAGAGAGTGAAATACCAGTGACATCAATCCACCGGAATATACGCCAGTATTTTCCCTTGATCTTGGTGGGGCCTGGAAGTGCCCCTGGGAAGCCAACAAGGTTGGGTTCTTCTTTTGTAGTCATTAAATAAAGGACACGATTCAATTTGGTTCCTCCATAATCATCTTACTGTCTGGTTTAGGTTAATCCTGAGGGCTTGGGGCTTTCAGTGCCCTAATTTCTTGTGCAAGGGGATACATGTGTGAGCGTTGTTGGTGAATGGAAGTGAAACTGTGTCCAGTTCAGTGGATGGAAACTGGTTTGTGCTGGGGACAAAGTGTTGGGGTGTTACTGTGTCTGGCTGTGCGCCAGGGGCTGAGCTGAGCAGCCCCAGGGAAGTGTTAGGAGCACACTGTCCGTCAGCCAGATTGCAGAGAAATGGGTTTTCTCGAGCTGGTGCCCATGGGATCGGCTGTGCCGGAGCTCAGGGAGGGAGGTTGTGGTGCAGGGTAACCCCCCAGCCTGCACAGAGGTGACCTCAGGGAAGGACACATCTTGGGGGAGCCGCCTTAGCCCTGGGAGAGAAGAGGGTACCAGTAACCCTCGTTCTCATGGCTCTTCTGGGGTCTAGGCAATACTTGAGCGGAGCTCAAAGAGCTCTCAAGCTGGAAACATGGGGTTAGTTATTGTATTTTTAATGTATGCTAGGAATGATTTGCCAATCCAGTTATTCTGATGGTGCCTAAAGGGGAGGGAACCAGCAGGGCAAGGCTGCTGGAGGGCTGTTCTCATCCTCGATTAATGCAACCATACAAATGATGATTTACAAATTAGCTCCGTGTCATGTTCCTTTAGTGAAAGTTGGAGCATTGCTTCAGTTTTGGAGAGGAGTGAGGGAAATGGGTGTTTTTAATGATTATCCCAAAATCTACTTGGAAAAGCTTGCCCTTTAAGCTAAAAGAAATCCCTCTGAAGCTGTTTCCACAGCTCCTAGAAGCACCCCGAGTTGCTGCTCTGAGGAGAGGAATCATCGAGTGGGTTGGGAGCGACCTTAAAGCCCATCCAGTTCCAACCCCTGTTGGGTTGAATGGGGCTTTGAGCCCCCTGATCCCGTGGGAGGTGTCCCTGCCAAGGCAGGGGCTGGAACTGGCTGGGCTTTCAGGACCTCCAACCCAAACCGGTCTATTCTATTCTATGATTACTTTTTATTTTTCCAGTGCCTTAGACACTAGAAGCGAGCACACAGCAAAGGACTGGGTTTTCTGAGAGATCAAGTGCCACATTTCAATGTATTTTCTTTATCTTCATTTTGGGGTGGGTAAGTCAGTCCTGTCCTCTGCCGGTCGCGTATCTTTGTGTGCAGCTGTAACTTGGTTTGGGTACCAAACTTCCCCAGGGCGTGTTTACAGTGGTCTTAGAGCAAAGCAGTCGAAGGGATTTCTTTTCTGGCCCAGAGGCTCCTACAGAAAACCTCCCAATGTGAATTAACCCGGATTATCCCACGACCTTCTTGTTGTGAACGCAGCCTCCCATGGGACCAGGGAAAGAAAGGAGCTCGAGAGTTGCTGCCTTTCTTGTTTGCTTCCCTGGAGGAAAGCCACGGATGCTCAGAGTTGTTGCTAGCAGATGCCCAGGCCCTCAGGCAGTAACCACAACCATCAAGCAAAGCAGTCCAAAAAAGATGTAAATTCAAGAAAAAACAAACTGCAGCTTCTGAGGATGCAACTGGGATCCTCTGTGCCGTAATTTTGCTGCTGTTTCTGATTTATAGGCCTGTTCTGTTGGTATTTGAGTCTCTTGTTACACTTGATGTTAATATATGAGTCTGTACATACTCTGCTAGGACTCCAGCATGATGGATATGCACTCAGTGCTGTAATGGCACGGAGCCGTTACACTGTAAATATGTACCATGAATAGAGAGGCTATTTTTTGCATGCTTTTGTACTCTAGAACCAAAGGGAAAATGACAATAAAGTCCACAGAAATGACATTGGGTGTAAGTGCAGTTCCTGGCACAGCGCGGCTCTCGCGTGCTCTCTGCTGTTCAAGCCCTCTCTGCGCTTTTAGCTGCACCAAGAGATGCTCACGGCGTTTCCACCGCTCCTCTGAACTACGTCACCAACTGCCACAGCATCTCGCTGTAATGTGACCTGTGACCCACTTCTCTTGCTTTAATTATATTTCCTTCCAAAGAAAGGTGCAATTTGCTTTGAAAAATTTGAGCTGGATGCCCCTATTCTGCGCCCCATTTATTCAGTGCAGGGGTGCAGCCTCGGGGCAGCTCCTCTTCCCTCAATCCCAGCAGCTCTCTCTGTGTGGAACCTTCAGGAGCCAGAGAAGCATGAATTGCAACGTGTATTTTATGCTTTTAATACATTTTTTTTTATTGTAGTAACTTCTAATTATTCACAAGTTTAACATCTTTCAAACATATATGCCAGTAAAGCAGAAGTTAGTGCTGATCTTTCGTGATACATCCCTACAGGAGATCCCAAACCTGCAGAGGCCAAAGGAAAGGTGCAGGCAGGCGGGAATGTATTTGGAATCAAGTACAGAGAGAATTAACTTAATTAAGTGACTCCAGAGAACTCAGCATAGCCATCAGTCTTTCAACATCTGATTAAACACAAATAAAATGCAGTCGTGCCAAACAGCAAAGGCGGCCACTGGACAACAAAAATAAACCAGAAAATACACACAAGGCAACAAGAGTTAAAGGAGAGAAAAGCACTGGAGTGGCTCCTTCCCTGCAGTGGGCTCTGGACTGTCGCTCTCCTCACTGGAAGGAAGCACCAGCTGCTTCTTCGTGAATGCAGACGGAGTGGGAACTGACCCCAGCATTTCAGAAACATTGGCTGAACTGGGATCTAACTGGAAACTCACTCGGACATTCTTACAGGATTGGTCTTAAAATAATCAAAACAAACAGATACCACACTGTATTAGGGATACACGCAGCAAAGTTACCCAACTCCAAATGTACTCGAGTCGCCAATTTCAGTTCCGTTTACACTTTACAGGCTTTTTCCTCTCCCCGCTTCCCTCGGGAGGTGCTAAATAGGTGCAGACTGACACAGCTCAGATCCTGTCAGAAGCAGAGGAGTAAGGGAGCAGAGGAGAAGCTTCTGAAGAGAAGCTGCTATCATTTTAAGCAGGCTGTCTAAATGATTTTTTCAGTTGCCTTTTCAGAATCTCCATTACAATAACTGATCGTGCTTCTTTATTTTTTTGCTTTTCTCTTCAACATCTTTCAGCACCTCTTGCAGCTTCTTGGAGTTCTGTGTCAAGAACACCAGGCTCTCTTTAAAGTTGCCAGTGCCGTGCTCCCTACAGCTGTTCTCAAGCCCATCGAACCACTGTAAGATCTTCTCAAGCTCAGCCTGCACAGCCTTCTGCTCCTCCAGCTCTGCTTGTAGAGCTTGCCCCGCGGACACCTCTGCTCGGTATTGCTCCTGCAGCTGGTGGGTCTCATCCTGGAGCGCCTGGAATTGCTCTTTGCTGTAGGAATATTGCTCATGGACCTTGTCCTCGGGAAGAAGCACATTCTCAGGGATGTTTAACACCAGCTGCAGAAGCATTTCTTCCATTTTGCTGAAGAGTTTGTCAAAGTGATCCTTCATGAAGAGGAGGAATTTCTCTGTGCTTTTTCTGATTTGGGAGGGGCTGATTTTACAGCCGGGAACCCCGTCCAGCTTCTTCAGGATCACACTCTCAACCACAAGCATCACTTCAAACAGGTAGTCCTGGAACGCGATGTAGATGCGCAGCATACATGTCTGCGGGGTGAAGCCGAAGAACTGCGCCTCGTAGGCCATGGGGTTGACTGACATGGTGGCAGAGGAGAGGGTGGTTAGAAAAGGATGAGGAGAAGAGCAGGCCCCGGGGAGCTGGGCCTGGTGCCAGTGGGGAGCGCTGAGCCTCAGGAGCTGAGTCCGGGGGAGATGGACCTGGAGCTGGAGACGAGCGCTGACCCAGGGAGAGTTGAGTCCCAGGGAACTGGGCCTGGAGCTAGAGAGGAGTGCTAGGCCCAGGGAGTTCAGTCCCAGGAGACAGGCCTGGAGCTGGAGAGGAATGTTGAGCCCACGGAGCTGGGCCTGGAGCAAGTGGGAAGCGCTGAATCCTCGGGAGCTGGGTCTGGTGCTGGTAGGGAGCGCCGAGTCCAGGAGAGCTGGGCCTGTTGGGAAATGCTGAGCCGGGCAAGCCCTGACTGCGAGCTGGTGAGGAGCACTGAGCCTTAGGAGCCGAGTCCCGGGAAGATGGGCCTGGAGCGGGCGAGGAGCCTCCGGGGCCGAGCTCGGGGAGGGGCCTCGGGGGCCGAGCTCGGGGAGCCGGGCCTGCAGCCGGCGAGGAGCCTCGGGGGCCGAGCTCGGGGAGCCGGGCCTGGAGCCGGCGAGGAGCCTCGGGGGCCGAGCTCGGGGAGCCGGGCCTGGAGCCGAGGCGGCCCCGGTCCCGCCGCTTCCCGCCTCGTTCGAACGCGCCGCGCGCCCCACCCGCGCGCAGCCAATCAGCGGGCGCCGGGGGGGAGGGGGCATGCGCCGCCCAATCAGCGAGCGCCGCGGCGCCTGGTAGGCGGGGAAAAGAGCTCGACCAATGAAAGTGCAGCAACTGGTGGGCGGGAAAAGGCGTTTGGCTAATGAGAGCGCAGAGAGCAGGGGGCGGGGGAGGCCCTCGACTAATGGAAGGGCAGCGCGAGGGGGCGGGGAAAATCCCGTTGACCAATGAAAGTGCAGAGCGGGGCGCGGGGAAAGGCGTTCGGCCAATGAGAGCGCAGCAAGGGGGGCGCGGCGCGCGCTGCCAGGGCGGAAGCGGAAGTGGCGCGGGGCCGGAGAGGGGGGTCGCCAAGATGGCGTACCAGACCTTCCGGCAGGAGTACCTACAGGTGCCGCCCGTGACGCGGGCCTACACCACCGCCTGCGTCCTCACCACCGCCGCCGTGGTGAGCGGGAGGGTCCCCGTGGGTTCCCGTGGGGAGGGGAGACGGGAGGCGGCCCCTGTGGCGGTGGGGCTCCGGTACTGGGGGGACAGGCCCCGTTAAAGCGAGGCCGCCGCGATGAGGGGGCAGCCGCGGCCCTGGGGCTACGGTGGGATGGGAGCTGCGGAGATGGGTGGGGGCTGCCGTGACAGCGAGGTCCTCGTGGCAAGGGGCTTCCTGTATCGGTGTGGATTCGCACAGCAAGGGGCTCTGGAGCCATGGGAGGGCGCCTGTGCTGATTCCTTGTGGGCTGTTCTTGGCGCAGAGGAAGGGGGTGGCTTATTTGGGTGCGCGCTGCTTTTTCTGAGTGTATCAACTGCATTAAAATGTTCTCTTTCAGCAATTAGACCTGATCACACCCTTCCAGCTGTATTTCAACCCTGAATTAATATTTAAGCACTTTCAAGTAAGTGTTTTCTGAAGCGTGGGAGAGTTTTAAGGGCAGTTAGAGTTTGTAAATGCTTGTCTTTTCCAAACTGAGTGTTACAAATGACTGTGACTTTTAGCATTGATGTTGTCGTTTAAAACAGCTATAAAGCTGCCGTGCTGATTTCTGTGTCTCAGTACAGATCTTGGGTTTGCTTAGTGTGAGGAAGATTGCAGTTGTGGTGTTATGTGCTTTTGTGTTTAGACAATAAGAATAAGCCGCCATGTTTAAAGTCCTTGTATTTTTCTTATTTCTAGGTATGGAGGTTAATCACAAACTACCTATTCTTTGGACCAGTTGGCTTTAATTTTTTATTTAACATGATCTTTTTGTATCCTTCCTTACGTTTGTTTTCCCTCGGAAAGCTGAGCTCCAGAGTACAGGTGGGTTACTGTGCGTTGCCTGTTGTCAGAGATTCAGTTCTGCTCCTCCCTGAAGTTCATAGGTGCGTTGTAGTGCCAACCTCACTGATTCTGCAGATGGCCATGAACAGGAGCTCCTTCGTGGGTTGTCATTTGGGTTTTTTGTCATTTGGTTTTGTGGCGTGCAGACATCCTTGTACAAGCCCAGCCCTTTGGGTTGGGTCTGATACAGGAGATAATTCCAAGTAACTTTCTTCTCCTGGGTCGCCCTCTCTGCTGAGGCACCCAGAGAGAGACAGTTGATGAAGTAAATTGCTACAGAACTTACCCCTATAGTGGATATTTGAATCATTTTCCGCTTAGATCTTTCTTTCAACTCCTTTGCAACCATGTTTTCCTGACCTGCGACTTCAGATATCGTTACTGCCGCATGCTTGAAGAAGGCTCTTTCCGAGGTCGGACGGCAGATTTTGTATTTATGTTCCTTTTTGGAGGATTTTTAATGACCGTATCCTTTCTTCTATTCCAAACTGCTTTAGTGACGCTAAAGACATGCAAATGAGGACTGAAACTCTGAGGTTACATTTACCTTAATTCTTAGAGGACAGTTAAGAGGAACAGAAGTGTTTGTTTAAGTGCTTTTAAATGCTCTGTGACTGTTGCTGTTCAGCACTAGGCTGGACTGTCAAGTGTTTTTCTGCTTGGCAGGATTATGGAAATGAGATTATCAGATAAAAAGGGACTGCTTAGTGGTGTAATTGTACTTGGGCTAAGAAATACTGTTGCTTCAGTGATTTCATGCAAAATTATACTTTTAAGGGATTATTCCTGCTGCAGATACCCTGAAGCCTGCTCTGGGTGATGAATTCGATCAAATTTTAGGTTTGATTTACTTGAGCCTGGTAAAGCAGCGATAGGAATTGTATGGAAAATGTAGGATTATAGGAGAATTCTTCTCATGCTTGGCTTCACAACACTTACTTGGTAAACTGTTTTCTTTAATTGCCCATTGCAGCTTTTTGGCCTGTTGGTGAACTTGGTTTTCTTGGGTCAGGCATTCACAATTATGCTCGTTTACATTTGGAGCCGCAGGAATCCCTACGTCCGTATGAACTTTTTTGGTCTGCTCATCTTTCAAGCCCCGTTTCTGCCCTGGGTATTGATGGGCTTTTCCCTGCTTTTGGGGAACTCCGTCATTGTGGATCTCCTGGGTAAGCAATTGCAAGAACCACAAGGATCTGTTCCTGCAAAAGTTTTACTTATGGTTCCCTCAGTATTAGTGGCTGAGGTGTATTTGTACAAGGCTTTTCTGATTTCTAAACATTTTGGCATATTTTGAGTGGTAACAGGGATATAAAGAGTTTCTGATCCTTTAGCTTTTTATTGCTTGTAATCAATCCAAGTATGTAACATGATTGTGGGCACAGAATTGAAGTAAAATAGCTTATATTACTATTTTTATTAACTCTAATAAAGCCATAATATCAGCACGTTTAATAACAAAAGCATTTTTCCTTGTGTTAATGGCTTGTAGCGTAAGTTAATCTTTTCACTGGGTGTCAGTGTGGGCATTTGTAGTTCTGTATCTCTTCCCGTATTTTCTGTGAAAGAATTGATGTGGGGCTTTTTTCCTGAAAACTCTAGTGAAATGTTTGAAAGTCGCGAAGGAGAAGTGTTATTGGAAAAAAATCACCGTTTGCCTTTTCTTTGTACACCAGGCATCGCTGTTGGGCACATTTATTTTTTCTTGGAGGATGTCTTTCCCAATCAGCCTGGTGGCGGAAGGCTCCTGAGAACACCAGCTCTCCTGTGAGTGTCGGTGTCTGGTTTGGAACGGGTGGAGGAAAAGTGCTTGTGTGGAAAACTGTTTATAATTCAGTCGCATCAACTTCTGGTGAATCGGGCAGTGTGAGACAGAATGTGGGGTGTCTGTACTTGCTCTTTGGTTTAACTTCTCTTGCTGGACAGGGGAGAAGGATCTTACAGGTGCGTAAGTGGGAGCTCTATTTTCTGTCTTCCAGGAAAGCAATATTTGATACCCCAGAAGACGATCCTAATTACAATCCCTTGCCAGAAGAACGGCCGGGAGGATTTGCCTGGGGAGAAGGGCAGCGCCTTGGAGGATAAGAAGTGTCTGTGCCAAAGCCCAGCAAGCACTGGGAGAGACTGACCGGGGTGAAGTTCCACATTGGGGACTGTCTGGTTCCCCATCGCGGAAGGGACAGTTTCTGACAGCTCTATGGTTCTTAATACAAGCACTTTATGAAATGGCAGTCTGATCCAAGACACTTCTAGGCTACCAGCATCTTTCCTAGTCAGGGATTTAATTGTGCTGGTGTAATGAAAATGCTAATCGAGTGGCACCGAAAACTTAAAACTGGAAACCATTTTCTGTCAACTTCAGTTAATGAGGCCACAAGTACTTGTTTAAAGTGATTTCTAAAGCATTTTTTCAAGTTATTTGATATGGGGAGACTACAGGGGACAAACCCAACTTTTTTTGTTTTTAACTCATTTTTTATTCTTGGATAAAATCGCTACAAGATGATTGGAAGCGTAAGTCCCTGTTTCAATGGCGAAAGGTTTTTAATCTGAGATGCAGTTGTCTCCCATCTTGTTTGTAAGGAATACAGGATTGCAGCACAATGCAGGCTTTTCCTTTGCATGTGGGGATTCTGAAATGCATTTCTGTGTGAAAATGCTTGCAGGTGGAGACTGTGTTTTCCTGGCTTTCCCCCCCAAGGCTGTGTGTTTGGATACCAGATGTGAGTTTGACCAGTTGCTTTGAACAGGAGGGGTACAAAAGCCACCCCCTCCTACGCACACCTCACAGTCATCAAATGACTTGGAGCACTAGGGAAGGAAACAACCGGAGTCGGAACTACTCAAATATCTCAGACAATGAGTTGAATAAAATGTCTTGTGGATCCTTTTCTGTTAATCTTTTGTGTAACCCTGTAGTCTTAGTGAAAAAGCAGAATTTGGGAAGACAAAGTCCCTAAAGAGACAGCATTAACATGTGCTTTTCCCCACTAGTGTCTCAGAACTGCTAGGAAACGGGATTGTCTGCCAGGCTGCGAGTGTGCATTGCCAGCTTGTGGAGCTCGTAAGGCCAGGCTGGATGGGACTTTGAGAACCCTGATCCAGTGGGAGGTGGCAGAGGGTGGAACTGGATGGGCTTTGGGGTCCATTCTGACCCAAACCATTCTGAGTTACACCAGGGCAGGTTCAGATTGGAGGCAAAGAATGATATTGTCACTGAAGGGGTTCTCGGGCACTGGCTGAGTACGGTGATGATTGAGTCCCAATCCCTGGAGGTGTTTAGAAGCCGGGCAGATGAGTTGCTCAGGGCTGTGGTTCAGCAGTGGCCAGCTAGGGTACGTACTCCATGATCTCGAAGCTCTTTTCCAGGCTAGCGGGTCTATGATGCCCTCTCGCCGGTGGATCCGGGGAGCCTTCAGGACTACATCTCCCATAGCGCCGCGCGGCGGCGCCGTGCGATGACGCCACAACCCCCGCGCCCGGACGTTTATGTCGCCGGGACGATGCGGGCGGAGGGGGCCGAGGAGCCGCCGGCCAAGCGGCTGAAGGCCTGGCCGCCCCGCCGGGCCCCGCCGGGCCTGGACGAGCGGCGCCGCCGCCTCCCCGTGTTTGAGGCGCGGGGGAGGCTGCTGAGCCGGCTGCGCGACCTGGACTGCGCCATCCTCATCGGTGAGCGGGGCCGGGCTGGGCCCGAGGTGGGATGGAGGAGGGCTCGGGGCGCTGCGGGATGTGTCAGCGGCGGCCCAGGTGGCCAAAAAGGCCAGTAACATCTTGGCCTGTGTCAGGAACAGCGTGGCCAGCAGGAGTAGGGAATGGGTTGTGCCCCCGCGCTCGGCGCTGGTGAGGCCGCCCCGCGAATCCTGGGTTCAGGTTCGGCCCCTCGCTCCAAGAAGGACTTTGAGGGGCTGGAGCATAACCGGAGCCGGGAAACGGGCTGGAGAACAAGTCTCAGGAGCGGCTGAAGGAACTGGAGTTGTTCAGCCTGGAGAAGAGAAGGCTGCAGGGAGACCTTAGAGCAGCTTCCAGTGCTGAAAGGGACTCCAGGAAAGCTGAGGAGGGACGTTTTACAAGGGTTTGTAGTGATAGGATGAGGAGGAAAGGCTTAAAATCGGAAGAGGAAGATTTAGATTGAACATTAGAAAGAAATTCTTTGCGATGAGGGTTGGGAGGCCCTGGAACAGGTTGCCCCGGGAAGCAGTGGATGCCGCCTCAGCAACCTCAGCCTGAACTGTGGTTAAAAGTTAATGTTAAAAAGTGAGTTGGGACCTTTCATTTGAAGATGAAGGGCAAAACCATATTCCTTTGATGTTCCTTAGGAGAAACAGGCTCTGGGAAGACCACTCAGGTCCCTCAGTACCTCTACGAAGCAGGTATTGGCCACCATGGCATCATTGCTGTGACACAGCCTCGCAGAGTGGCAGCTATATCGTTAGCTACCAGAGTCTCCGATGAGAAGAAGACTGAGCTGGGGAAACTGGTAGGTTGCTTTACAGAGTCTTTACAGAGTAGGTTTAGTGTTGCAGTTTTGATGGGATTGTATCAGAGCTTAATGGGTAAGAGAAAAAGCAGCCACAGGGGTACAAGTGTTTATTTTAATAATTGACCAGAATGGACAAAAATGGCTGTTTACCTGCTTCTGTGGTTCAGCAGGGGCACATTTGACTCTGTCTCTTTGAAAAAATGCTGGTTGATGTATAGAACAGAAAATACTGCGCACTCTGCCATCACTCCCTGTAGCAAAAGTCACCACCAAGGAGAGCAGAGCACTGAGTCTGTGGGAGAAAAGTGGAGGAGAAAGTGGGAGAGCACACAGTGGTTTCTTGCAGGGAGGAAGGAAAGGAAGCCTGGAGTATTTGTCACGAGCTTCTAGTTGGGAAAATGTTAATTGGGATGCAATGTTGGGAGCTTCTTTGGGTGCCTGATAAGATTTGCCAGAGTAACTGCTCATGGACTGCAAAGGCACCCTTAGGCTTCCAGCGTCTCCGCTGGCTCGTGCAACGGCCAGGGTGCTTTGTTATCCTTCCTCGTGATACGATAGCAGTGGGGAAATGTGAGTAACTCTGCGCTCGTGCTTTCAGTAGCGATCACTTCTGTAGGTTGGCTACACTGTGCGCTTCGATGATCTTACGTCTGATGAAACCAGAATCAAGTTTTTAACAGACGGCATGCTGCTTCGCGAGGCTATTGGGGATCCTATGATGCGGAAGTACAGCATTGTCATCCTGGATGAAGCCCATGAGAGGACGATCCACACCGATGTCCTTCTTGGAGTGGTGAAAGCTGCACAGAAGAAACGAAGGGAACTGGGCAAGCTGCCGCTCAAAGTATGTGCAGCTGGGCTGGCAGTGACAGGCAGGGGTGGGGCTTGGACCCTGAGCGCATCCTATCAGGATCTCCTGGAGCTCTCTAATGTGTTTGCAATTTCAGCCTGGGCTATTTTTTCCTGTGGCTGGAAAGTCCCTTTAAATCTGAATAGTTATGAGTGGCCAGTTTATGATATGTGGGCCTAATTTGGCTCATCTGAACAAGGTATCTGGTCACGTCCACACTGCCTTTTTTCATCAGAGCCCTCTAGGTGTCTGTTATAGACAGCTCTCAGTCTTGGGAAGCTGCCTTTTGGCTCTTCTGGTTGGGAAGTGTCCTGCTGGGTCTAACCTGATGTGCTAACCCATTTATTCCCACACTGCAGGTGATTGTCATGTCAGCTACGATGGATGTTGACGAGTTCTCCCAGTACTTCAATGACGCTCCCGTTCTCTATTTACAAGGCAGGCAGCACCCCATTCAGATATTTTACACCAAACAGCCGCAGAGCGATTACCTCCAAGCAGCTCTGGTGACCATCTTCCAGATCCACCAGGTATGGCAGTCGCATAAGGATTGTGCCTCCCTGGGAGCGTGGGCTGGGATCGGGGCCTCCCAGGCTGCTGTGGCAGGAGGGGTGGCTCGGATTCGCTGCTGCTGAGTCAGAGATGTCCCTGTGGTGCTCACTGCATCCTCTAGGAAAAGTGGAGAGTCAGGGAGCCTGCTAGGTTAGTGAGCACTGTTGGCGCAAGGGAGGGGTTTCCAAATTCTAATGGTATTCTAAAAGTGGAAAGATTGGAAATGGTCAACTACAAAGAGCCTTGACTTGTGGGGATAAATAAGCCAGCAGTAGCGTGAAGGTGATTCTGATTTACTGTCCAAGTGTAACTGCAGCGCAGGTTGAGAGTTGTTAAAATAACTCATAGGGGTTTCGTGACTAAAAGTTTGAATACAAAAAACCCGCCAGATCGTTAGATCATTTCATTAAACTCTTTGTTACCCTGCATTTAATGCAATTCTCCCTCCCTATCCAAACAACCTGAACTTCTTGCTTGCTTTTCCCTCTGGCTCCAGGAAGCACCCCTTTCTCAGGACATGCTGGTGTTTCTGACTGGTCAGGAAGAAATTGAAGCCATGACCAAAACCTGTCGAGACATTTCCAAGCAGCTCCCTGACAGCCTCCCGCAGATGGTGGTGATGCCTCTTTATGCTTCTCTGCCCTACTCGCAGCAGCTCCGCGTCTTTCAGCCTGCCCCCAAGGTGAGGCAATACGAAGGGTAAACACCATGAGTTTGCCTGTTTGCTTGCGTGAATGTTTGGAAGAAGCTTGTGGAATTTAAGGGGTTAAAGCACTTTGTAGTAGTCTCTGCTGTCTACTGACCTGAGGCTGAGTGGTTCTAGTGTGATATCAGATGATGCAGCTGTGGTGGTATTAATGGAAACATCTGGGATCGTAAAAAGGAGGAGGGACTGGGGGAAACCGCAGATTAATTGAAATTTGCCCTATTGCATAGCAATCCTTTATCCATAGCATAAAAAAGCTACAGCAGTTAAGGGCCAGCCAAATGCTAAGAAAGCTAAAAACCTGGGCATGTTTGGCCGGAGATTGTGCTGCCTCAGGCTCTTTTGTACCTGTTCAGCAGGAATTCAGGTCTTGTGCTTGTGCCAAAAATGATACTTAAATGATTTAAAGATGTCTTGGTAACAGCTTTCCTGGGTGGTGTATTTTGTTGGAAGGAATGTAAGCACATACCTTAAACAGATGAGGAACTAGAGATCATCGTAGCGTATGAGAGCATGGTGTGTGGTCGTGGCATGCTGCAGTGAGAGGCAGGCTAGGCCAAAAGTAGCAACGTGTCTCTGCTGCAGTGCGGGTAAGGTGGCTCTTGACTGGCTTTAGTTCTGTTTTCCTTCCAGGGCTGTCGCAAAGTGATCCTCTCCACTAACATCGCAGAAACCTCTGTCACCATTGCAGGAATAAAATTTGTTGTGGACACGGGCATGGTCAAAGCAAAGAAGTACAGCCCTGGTGAGGAGGCTGAGGAGGGCGCGGATTGTTTTCAGCTTGGCAGGTTGTTTGAGACAGTGAGGCCTATTGAGAGCTGGTTTAAACCACCCTCTGTGCTGTCTGAATTAATATCCCAGGTTTTAGGTGGGGATTTTGGTGTTGGATTTTGGTTGTTTGTTGGGTATTTTTTAAGTACCAGCTGTGTAGGGGTAAAAAATTGTCACTCACAAATCATTTTGTGGACACAGTGCGTGATAGTTCACATAGCTTCAGCAAATCAAGGGAGGTGTGAGCAGTATCTGGGTGGGGATGGGAGACCCTGGGAGTTTTTATTGTTGATCCTGCCTGTGTTTCAAAGCCGTGCATCACGCAGACGTTGACTGATCCTTTTCCATACGCAGAAATTGGTCTGGAAGTGTTGGCAGTCCAGCGAGTGTCGAAGGCCCAGGCTTGGCAACGAACAGGGAGAGCAGGGCGAGAGGACAGCGGCTTCTGTTACCGACTCTACACAGAGCTTGAGTTTGAGAGGTTTGACAAAATGACAATACCTGAGATACAGAGGTGAGAAAAGAACCCTGACACCATCACACTTCTTGCTGTACCTTATTTATGTTCAGTTACGGGTGGAGCTATGTAAAGCACTGAGCAGCTAAACTGCATCTAGGTTCTGACTTTAGTCTCCAGGCTTCACTTTTTTTTAAACAGAAAGACTGAGAAGGATTTGCTTATGGTGGACAGGGGGCTCTTGAGTCTCCAAACACGCAATAGTTCTGTTGGCTTTCCTCCAAATCTCGGACTTGCCTCCTACCCTTCATAGTTTAGGAATTAAGGCTTCAGCAGCCAGCTTTGGGCTACTCTCTGTCAAGTTCCAGCACAGTTCCAAGGACTCCATCTTAGCCTAGAGGCAAAGAAAAGAAAAAAAGGAGATTAAAAACAAGAAGAGACCCATCTCACTTATGTTTTCTGCCTGTGCAGGTGCAACCTGGCCAGTGTGATGCTTCAGCTCCTGGCCCTGAGAATTCCCAATGTGCTCACCTTTGACTTCATGTCCAAACCGTCTCCTGGTAAGTGGTTGCAAAGGCGGCTTCGGGAAGCATTGACAAATGTAGGCACTAAGGAATTGCTTGCAAGTCATGTCTTCTGGCCCGCCAGAGAAGATGCAGTGTGGGAGTTCAGGGCCGTGAAAGGGGAGCTTGTTTCTCTTTGCTGCATCTACCCCTGGTGGTCCAGAAGTCTGATTCGTTCACTGCTTATTGCTTGTGCTTGAGGTTATGGCAGAGATCTGGGGGGTGCTGCTTCCAAAGTGAGCAGGGAGCATTTCAGAGGCAGAGAGAACATGAAGGTGGCCTTGGCTGCCAAGGGGAGCCGTGGACAGTCTCATGTGGCCTTGGCTCAAAGCTAGAGATGGCAGCTTTAGATTTGTCAGATTTGTCTCTGGTTTTGCTACTTAAATTGGAAAAGGTGATTGTTCTACTGGATAGATGGGGATAAATCACAGTATGGGGCTCTAATGTCTCTAAAGGGCAAGTACTTGTCCCTCTGGCCTGGGGAAAGAGATAGTGATGGTATCAGGTCAGTATCAGCCAGGACTCACAGTCTGAACCTTCTTGTTTTGACAGATGCTATTAAAGCAGCAATTGAGGAGCTGGACCTGCTGGGGGCTGTGGAACGAAGGGAAAGTCAGCTTGTCCTAACACCCCTAGGAAGGAAGATGGCAGCCTTTCCACTGGAACCAAAGTTTTCTAAAGTAAAAACTACAGAAAAATGAACTCATTTTTATCTCCAGCACTCTCCCCAGCACGATTGGCATTTCTCTTTCAAACTGCTTCAACAGGGTCTGGAGGTTGTATGAGTTTGTGGGCAGTACATTAATGAAGCACAGCTTTAATGACAGTAGTTGTTCTCGTTTGCCGGTCATTTAATTCAAAGAGGGTTTTTAAAAGATAATTTATTTCCTCTGGCACCTCAAGCTGAAACAAGGCTCGTTTCCTCACAGTTTCCAGGCTTGCAGGTAGAACTGCTCAGCAGAAGTGTCTGATGCTGCAGGTGATTTTAGTCGCAGTGTTATGTAGCGCATATGAACGGGCCAGTCGAGGGATGAGCGTGACAGTTGCTGTTAGAGGAGCTTGGTGGAGAAATTACAGTTGTTTCTAGGCCCAAATGTTTCTGAAATGGACCAGGATAATGCTCGGTAAAGTTCCTGGGCTGTAAGTGAGCAGAAAAATCTGCCCATCTGAAGTGGATTTGGTCAACCTACAATCAGTTTTGTTCTGTGATTTGCAGACCATCCTCGTGTCCCCCAAGTTCCACTGCACAGAGGAGATCCTGACCATCGTGTCACTGTATTCAGTGGACAGCATCCTCTACAATCCCCCCTCCCGGCGGGATGAAGTGCAGGCCGTCAGGAAGAAATTCATCTCCAGCGAGGGGGATCATCTTACCCTGCTCAACTTGTACAGGGCCTTCAGGAAAGTCAATGGCAACAAGGTAGGATGCTAGGAGGATGCTAGGAGGATGCCAGCGCTCACAGCGGTGAGGAGTGCTTTTGGTGTACAGCAGGGTGACATCTGCATCCTTCATGGTTGAAGCAACGAATAGAGAGGACTTGTTCATCCTTTACAGTCGGGTAACTGGAGAAAGCTGTTCAAGTCTCTAAGGTTACCCTGGAGAGCCATAGCAAAACTGATTATCAAACCGTTCATGAAGTCAGCGCTGTAATCAGAGGCAGGTCACTTCCTTCCCTGGTTCCAGTGGGAAGGAGGAAGGAGTGGGAGAGTGGTGAGACTTGCTGATAAACACCTGGACGTGATTTTTGGCAGGTTGTGTTGCAAAAACACCGAACATATTTACAAGCAGGTTTTGTTTTATCCTACCCTGTAAACTCCTCGGTTTGATTTGTAGAGCAGCATACCTTATTCCTTGCATCATCTGCCGTTCTTAACATGATTTGTTTTTGCCATGTGTGAGAAGACAAGTGCTGTTTTGCAGCACTCTGTGACCTTGCAGAGCAATTCTGAGTGGGCAGAGAACAACAATGTGCTATTTCTTGGCACTGTGGGAGGGAATGTAGGCAGAAGAGAGTAATCAGGGGTAGAAATATGAAAAAGAAATGGGCTATGACCTTTCCTCTGAGAAAGATTGTTTGGAGGATTTGCTTTTCACGATATCCAAAGACTTGTATTTCTTGGGTCCCTTTCTAACTGCGGGTGTCTCTGCTGCAGACGTGGTGCAGACAGAACTTTGTCAACGGCAGGAACGTGATGCTTGCGTCAGACATCAGAGCTCAGCTCAGGGACATCTGCGTGAAGGTAACTTGTCGCTATACTGTATTCCTCTCTTTCACCCGTTGGTGTTTTTCTGTTTGTCTCCAAACTGATTTTGCCGTGTACTGAGTCCCACTGGTAAGAAAAATGTGGTTTTGTGTTCAGCATCTCCTGAGCGGTTAGGTAAAATTCCTGACTCTGCAGTTACATCCCAGAGCATCAGAGCTGCAGGGCTTAGAGAACGGAGGAGAGGTGAAGGGAGAAGGGGATCTCTGGGTAGAGGACATTTTCCCTGAGGGGTTTTACTGCTCTGGTGTAGATGTGGCTGTGCTGTGTGCACCACTGAGTGGCGCTGGCCTTGGCAGCCCCTGCTGGCTGCCTTCTTCGTGGAGTCAGGCATTCGGCTTTCACATCAGCACTGTCCCTGCCAGTCCCAGCGTACGGCGCAGCGCAGGAGCTGCTGCTGGATTGCTTGCAGACTCCACTTGGCACCCCTGTCTCGCTGGGAATACTGGCTAGCCCAAACCTCACTCCCGGAAGGAGAGTTGTGATCCATTTTGTAGCTTATCTTTCGTCTGCTATTAGTCTGGATTCTCCCAGCATCTACTTGAACTGAATTCCTAGGATCCACGCTAGCAGGATTTCTGATACAATACTCCCCGATCCCAGAATCCCAGTGCAGTGGGGCTGCATTTCCCCACGCAGATGAAAACACACACTTACTCTTGTTTCTCTCACCGCTGATCAGCTGTCGATGCCCATCGAGTCCTCCCGCTTAGACACCGGGAACATCCGCCGCTGCCTGGCTCACAGCCTCTTCACCAACGCCGCCGAGCTGCAGCCGGACGGCACCTACCGCACCGTGGACTCTCAGCAGGTGGTGGCCATCCACCCGTCCTCCGTGCTGTTCCACTGCCAGCCGGCCTGCGTGGTGTTCAACGGGCTGCTGCACACCAACAAGCGCTACATGCGGGACCTCTGCGTGGTGGACGCGGACTGGCTCTACGACGCAGCGCCCGACTATTTCCGCAGGAAGCTCCGAACAGCCCGGAACTGACCTGCAGGTCTGGCACCAGCAGCTCCAGGGGTTTGATGCTCACCCTAAAAGTCTATTTTGTTGTTTTGCAATGAATTTACAGGAGCAGTAGAGCTTTGCCTTGTAAATCAGGTAAAAACCTTAGAGGAAAATGGCTTCCCTGTGCCAACCAGAACCTCCCAAGTCCCCATGGCTTGGAACAACCACCTGTTTTAACAGTAAATCTGTGAAAGGGGAACAGAGGAGGTGCTCTCTGTGTGTGTGTCTCTCTATTGGAGGGGGAAGGACAGATGGTATCGGTTTACAGTTCTAACACTTACTGCAGTTTAACAGACTTGTTTGTGAGGAAATTCAATCCTAAGAGCTCTTCTGAGCGGACTTGGTATTTATAATAGTGGTATTTGTATCCTTAGCAGGTTTTATTGACAAATAAAAGTGGAAAAAAAATTAAATATCTACATAGAGGGGGGGAAAAAAGGCTTCTTTTTACTGTTTCTAGAATGGAGGTGCTTCTGTCTTCTACCCCATCAAACTTCTTTCTGCCTGCGTGTTGTGTTCAGCATCTGGTGTGGGGCCAAAGTAAAGGCCAGTAGTGGGAATGTTTGCTTGGACGAGGTCTTCCCTGCCTGCGTCTAAGCCTCGGGGGCTGCTGGTTGTTTCTTGGAGGGGGTTTCCAGCTGTCTGTGCGTTTGGTGTCATTTTTGTTTACCCTTTTGTTGCTGTTGTGACATGTAATTCCACAGCAAACGCTTCTGGCTTTTCCAGTTCTTTTCCTTGCACTCTTGGCTTTTGAGCTGGTGCATCTTCAGCCACAGCTGCCCAAGCCAACAAAATTGCTCAGATTTGCCCTTTCTCCATCTTTAATTTGACAGCATAATATAAAAAGGAACAAAGAGGGAAACTAAAGCCCTTAGCATGAGAGGATTAAATGGACTTCAATGGATCAAAGACCTTTTATTGAGTTAGCTGTTTTCTTTATGTGCCCTTTTTGGTTACATAACTGGGTGCCCACGAGGGTAGCTACAGTGTATTATAGGCTAAAGGTAGCTGTCCATAAAGCTATTACTAACATATTATTGGCTAAACTACCGCACATGCTAAAAAACCAAGTTACACTAAAATTTACTATGTTGATATTTCTCTTCTATTGTTTTCCTTTCAGCTGGTACTTGTTCCCACTGAACTAGCTCTTGTATTCCTTTCAGCCGGCCTTTGTTTATCAGAAGGGTGTCTCTTGTTCTCACCGAACCAGCCTTTGTTTATCGTTCAGTTCTCTGATTCAAGGCCTTGTTAGAATCGCTCGGTATCAATCAGTCCCACAGCATCCAGGCCTTCTGCTCTGTAAAATGTCTCCACATTAGCATAACTAGGTTGAGAAGATTTTGGGCTTTCCAGGCTCCACGAAGACCATTAACTAAAGCTTCAATCACTGTTTATAGCGTGAAAGGCGAGGTTGTTTTTGCGGCACCTCAACGGCCGCGACTGTTCCTGCCAGACCGGGATTCGAACCGGGGTCGTCGGCTTCGTTTTGCGCCGCCGGGGCCGGGACTCGAACTCGGGTCCCTGCTTGATCTCGGCGCTGCGAGGACCGGAAGTGCGGCGCGGGCCCACCGGAAGCGGAAGTGTGCCGGCCGTTTCCGGCTCTGTGCCCTCGCCGCCCCGCCTCGCCATGCTGCTCGCCCGCTCGCTGCGCTCGGTCGCCGCCCGCGCCCTGCGCCCACCGCCCCGCCGCCTCCTCTCCTCCTCCTCCGCGTCCCCGAGAGCCCTCCTGCCGCCGCCCGCCGCCGCGCCGCCCCTCGCGCGCTCCCTCTGGCAGCTGGGCGGCGGCGGCGGGCGGACGGCGCTGCTGCGCCCGCGGCGGGGCTCGGCCGGGGGCGTCTCCTGCGGCTGCGGCGGGCTCCACACCGAGGGTAGGCCGGGGGGACCCCGGTTTTGGGGGGGAAATTCCGAGGGAGGAGGGAACACCCAGTCTGAGGGGACCCTGGGGCGTGTGGGACCGGTGAGAGACCCTAGTCTGGGTCAGAGGGAACTCCCGTGGCGGGGGACAGTGAGGGGACCCCAGGGCGAGGTAGGGGGGAACCCTGGCCTGAGGAGACCTGCGGGGAGAGGGGACCCTGGGAAGGAGAGGAAAGGAGGGTAAGGGCGGCCCTGGTATGAGGGAGCTGGGGATGAAAAGGATCAGGGAGAGGACCCTCGGACTGAGGGAGCTCCACAGGGGAGCAGCGAGGGGGCCCTGGTGTGAGGGGACCGCTGGAATGGGAAGAAGGGGGGCGAGAGGACCCGCAGGAGTGGAAGGGCAGCAAAGGGACCTTTGGCTGCGGGGGTGCTGGGGGTGGGGCAGCACGTGGTGGGGGGAGGGCGTGGGATGCGATGAGGCCTTTGGTTACCCTTTGGTTACCCGGTCCTCTCCCACCAGGCGACAAAGCCTTTGCGCAGTTCCTGACAGATGAGATCAAAGAGGAGAAGAAAATCCAGAAACACAAATCCCTGCCCAAGATCTCCGGCGGGTGGGAGCTGGAAGTGCACGGCACAGAGGCCAAGCTGGTGCGGAAGATAGCGGGGGAGAAGTAAGTGTGGGCTCGGGGGGGGCTCAGCTGGGAGCCCTTGTGTGCGAGAGGGCTGGGGAATAACGGATCTCAGGTTCTGTGCGTGTTCCTTGTGTTGTTGTTCATCCACTCTGTGCAAACTGGAAGGTACAGGGTTCCCGTTTCACTGCCTGGGGCCACAGGTGCAATTTGCTGCTGTGTGCTGTGTTGCAATGTTCCAGGCAGTCTTGGCTTAAAAATAATAGTCTAGGCTACTAAAAACTTTCATCACTCATTTGTGGAGCATTTGGAGGGAGCCGGCTTCCTTCAGGCACTACAATACGTAGCATTGCTCACAGTGAATCCAACACCAGGAACACGGTCCCTACAAGGCTTCCAGTAGAGCAAATTTGGAGGCTCTTTTTTTCTCAAAGTAACTGCTTCCCTTTCCTTTGAAGGATAACGGTTACCTTCAACATCAACAACAGCATCCCACCCTCAGATGAAGAAGAAACACAGGAAGAGCAGAAACCCGATGAGCAAGAGGTAAACTTAGCACTTCAGTGTTGGGTTCTAAAACTTTGGCCTTAAGTGTTCAGGGCCTTTTTACCCACTCACATGGTGTTTGGGAGCTGTAAGTCCCCAAAAGCAGATTTTTCTGGGCTGGCTGTCTCTTGGCTGTGGCCCTTCTCCCTGCAGCAGCAAGCAGAGTGGGGCGAGAGGGCTCTCTGAGGAGAAATGAGAAGAACTCTGGCATCTCATGCCTTTGCAGCCCCCTGCAGTGAATTTTGCTCTGTGCACTGAGCTGCCATTGCTCATGGCGCTGGGGGGCAGCGTTAATAAAATGCAGAGCGATCCGCCTGGCTTCACACGTCTGGTTTTGATCTGTGTGTGTGTGCGGCGGTGTAGGCTCTGCCGTGGTTCCTCCCCACGAGCAGGTCCTGCTCTCGGCGCCGCCAGGGTCGGTTCCCAGCTCCCGTGGCTGTGGAGGGGCCCATCCCAGGGCCCCTGGGAGCTGGAGGGAAGCCTGGGTTGCCCTGGCCAGGTCAGGTACTCTGGAAGGAGAGGGACAGGGCACAGCCCACACTGGAGAGGCTGTGCTGTCCTCACCTTGGCTTCTGGTTGGATTCCAGCACTGATCCAACTCTTCTCTTATTTAGCCTGAACTTACATCAACTCCAAACTTCGTTGTGGAAGTAATAAAAGATGACACGAAGCAGACCCTTGTTCTTGACTGCCATTATCCAGAAGACGAGGTAGGTGTTGGCTGTCTGTGCCTGGCTGTAGTGTAATTGTGCTGCTGTTAACTTCAGCAGCGCAGCAACATCAGAGGGATAAATGGAAATGGCCAAAGCAAGACAGATTTAATGCAGTCTGTGCGTAGCCTGCAAATGTCAGAAGCAAGGATTAAAAAAAAGGTGGTGGTGAGAATAAACCAGAGAATTTTGCTTCTTTCTGATCTTGGGGTTTATTTTGTAAACCCTCACAGATGGTTTGTGCAGCCAGTGACCAGGGTTAGACAGGCCTGAGCAGATGGAGTTAGAACCAAGCAGACGAGGTTGTTGCCTCTTTGTAGAAGCCAGGCTGCTGACTTGCGTCAGGTTGGTGCTGGTGGACCCGCCTTGGGGATTTCCTGCATTCTCCTGTGTCTCTTCACATTATATGGGGGGGAGGCACAGCTCTCAGGGTTTGCCTGCAGTGTAATATTCCTGGCTTTGAGGTCCCTGTAGTTAGAGGCAATTGTACATCTTGCCTTTCATCCCCTGTTTCAGATTGGACAGGAGGGAGAGGAAGAAAGTGACATTTTCACAATTCGGGAGGTCAGTTTTCAGCCCACTGGAGAATCGGATTGGAAGGACACCAACTACACCCTCAATACGGATTCCCTTGACTGGGTAAGTACTGCTGACACGCTAAGAAGAGAAACCCAAGCACAGGTATTGGTGTTAATGCAACAAGCAGTACTGGCCAGCTGAGGAGGGGAGGTGCCCGCTCTCCTGCGGGAGGAAGGCCTGATCTTCCTGGGAGAGAGAATGCCAGTTGCCACAAGACATCTTAAAAGCACCCCCTACCCCATGCACTCTGCTAAGGAGTTCCCTGTTCGTTGCTTCCAGGCTTTGTATGATCACTTAATGGATTTCTTGGCTGATCGAGGAGTGGACAACACGTTTGCCGACGAGTTAATAGAGCTCAGCACTGCACTGGAGCACCAGGAGTACATTAAATTCCTCGAAGACCTTAAAAGCTTTGTCAAATGTCAGTAGGTCAGCCTAAGAAACAGCTCCGCATGTGCGGGTGTATTCCACAGCACCGCGCCAGCCGGCAGTGCCCGGATAGATTCACAACAGATAATGCAGAGTAAGTAACTTGGAATTTGGAAATGAGGATAACGGCTTGAATTCGGGAATTGGTATTTATGTTGCAGCCCAGATGAAGTCCCCTGACATCATGGTCCAGAATTGCCTCACCCTGCCTGGGGGGTTTTGTACGATTAAGAATGAATGTGAAGAATAAAGTCTGCTGTTCAACATAGCAATGAAAAATGGTTTCTCTTCTTCCTGCTGCCCCATAGACTGCCAGAGAGCTGCCACAAAAGCCCTGCTAGTGTTCAGGCCAGGGTGAACACAGCTGCAGTGATGAAGCCCAGGGTTTTCTCCAGGGGGAGGTATTCCAGCCCCTCCAAACAAGCAGCAGAATTGGGTCTGCAGGAGGAAGTCTCTGGGCCAAGCAGTGCTAATTATCATTGTGAAGCTCCTTCTACAAGTCTTATCTGTCTGTCTTTGTGCTGGGGAACAGAATTCAGAGTCCTAAGCACTGTTTTTATAGAGGGATGCACTGCTCTAAGCTGTTGCATTATTAATGCAGCTGGATTAGAAAAATGCTGCTGGGAGGCTGGAGCACTTGAGTTCCAGCAGAGAACAACTGGAAGGCTGTGGATGTCAATGTGGAGGCTCCCACCCGTGACTCCAGTCGTTCCCTGAAGGTCTCATTAAATTTAAGTTAAGTTCAAGTCCAGCGTGAGCTGCATTGCTGAAGACAACAGAAAGGCTGATATGAACTAAGTATCTTTATTGCAAAAAACAGGCTGTGCCATCAAAAGTGCAGGTCAAGGCAGTGCCACTGCCTTTTTAAGTATCTTTTTGGCACATCAGTTACAAGTATATACATAAAAAACTGTAGCAGCTCTGGGTGGAGTCTTAGTCTTGAAGTCCTTCCAGTACAAAAGCAGCAGCAGAATCAACTTAGAGGAGAATCGCCCAGGAGTCGCAGACCTTTACAAAAGGTAAGTCAAACAGAGAAGCTGAAGCAATGTATAAAATGAATTAGTAACATTCAGAACTATTTGAAATGCTCTGTTCCTGATGCTGTCCTCACTGTGTTGGTACCAACAGAGATTTTACTTGAGTAGCAGAGCTAGGAACACACCAACGCTAGCTGGAGCTAAAGGGATTGTGTGTGTTTTCTGAGGTGCAGGTGAGCCTTTAGAGGAGACTTAAACTAAATTGTTAAAACTCCTTCACAAACAATTTGTCTGAACACATGCTCAACAAAAAAGCTTGTTAGTTGTTGGCTAAAGCTTGAGAAGGGGAAGTCACCGAGTCTAACAGGTCCTTGAAAGGCTCCCTAATCGAGCAGTTAGGGCAAGTTGTGTGATGTGGCTCTTCCTTTTATAGTTACTGGGGGTCAAACGTAGAGCCATTTCCGAGGAAGTCTGTGGGAACAAAGCACCACAACCCCCTGGGATCAATGGACTTGTGTATTTGTAATTGAGAAGTAGATCCAGGCAGACGTCACTTTGAGGAAGCCGGCACCGAGACTCACCGGGCAGCTCATGAGGAGACTGGTTTCTTCCTCCATTCCGCTGGTCACAGTGAACTCCGGGTTGTGGAAGCACCGGTGACTGTGTTCCGTCACGGTGTTTTCTAGGAGCACCCGAAGCTTCCCCTCTGTCATACCCTGAGAGACACTGGGTTACCAGAGATCAGGCCTTTGGGTTGTTGGTACCTTAAAACTGCCTCTTTGCAGCAGCCTGAAGATGTCATGTTTACATCGCTCCCAGCCCAGCTCACCTGCGTGGTGATGTATAATCCACACTGGCAAAAAACCAAGTGATTCCTCACAGTCAGGTTATTCCTAGAAAGAGCAGACAATGAGCATCATTGCAGCAACCAGGACAGAGGCAGATTTCAGCAAAAACCCTCTTAGATCTAGGAGATGATTGCTCGGATGATTGTGTTGAAATGAACAGGAACAGCAGCCTGTTTAGCCTGTGTCCCACTGCATTGCAGTGGAGAACCTCATTCTAATGCCAAGGGCTTGCTTACTTTCTGCACACAGGGCAGATGACCTTGTCGCTGGCCTCCAAGCCATCAAGCATCGCGTTGAGACATTCTTCATCAAACTGCAGGCTTCGCTCGTACTCTTCTATAACCGACTGCTCTGCAATAACACAGCAAAATGCCCTCAAAATGTCCTCCTGAGGGGGACAAAGCAGCAGACCTGAAGCTGTGGGGCAGATGGAGGCTGGGGCAGCTACACATTTCCAGACTTGTATTTCTTTGGATTGGATTTCTACATTTCATGAAGTCATTCCTCCTAATCCAGTTTTTCCCATGGCTCAGTCTTTAGCCAGTCTCCTGTGGGTGACTTTCCACTTTCCAGACAGCAATTTAGGTCCATTCTGAATTTATTTCTACAGGTTTCTAAAGCCTCCAACCCCCCCTCTGGCCTTTTTCTCTGCTCTCCTCTCTTAACAGCTTCTCACAGACCTTAAAATGCCAATTAAACACCAAGAAGTGTCAAAAAGGGTCTCAAAGCACTAGAGGCTGCAGAGGCTTCCACAGAGACTCCTCTGTCTCACATCATCACCAAGGAGCACAGCCTCCACTATTTTGAATTACTAGAAATTCAGGAATATTACAAATCAAACAGGAGTCAGAAAGCATGTAATGAAATTACCTTGCAAGATCAGTTCTTGTTGGATCTCTTCCAGAACCGCCAGCTCATCAGGGTCCTCCAGCATCTGAAAGGGGCATCAGTTTGTGATTCTCTCCCTCTGGCTATTTTCTCACTTAACTTCCAGCACCTCCCGGAGCTGTGCCTTTCTTCCAATTTTCAATCTAACCCTCCCTTAGGCCATTTCCTCTTGTCTTATTGCTTGTAACTTGGGAGAAAAGACCAACATCTGCCCGAATTCAACCTCCTTTCAGTCTGAGAGCGATGAGGTCCCCTGTTAGCCTCCTCTTCTCCAGGCTGAACAGTCCCAGGACCCTCAGCCGCTCCGGATAAGACCACAGCCTGCCTGAGAAGGCGTTTTTCAAACCACTGAGGTTTTACTCCCGGTTTCAGGAGGGATCGGTGACCAACCAGCCCTCAATGCCACAGACGAGGCAGGATTCCCGTGCGGTTTGTGAAGGACCTGAGGATGCTGCTACCCTTGGGCTTGAAGGTGAGCGGTTCCACCGCCCGCCCTGCATGCAGAGAAGGGAACCTGGGGGCTCTGCTGGGTTTGGGGCTGCCAGTACTGACCTGGGCCGGGCCCTCGGCTGCCCCGCCAGCCTGCAGCGCCTGCCACTCCTGCTCCATCACCTCGGGCACCAGCAGCGCGCCCCGGGCTGTTCCATCCCCTGCTCCGCGTCGGTACCGCTCCAGCAGCTGCGCCCGGCTGCTCCTCAGCCTCTCCAGGCAGCGCTGCGGGCAGCGAGAGCCGTCAGGGCCGCGGCCGGGGCAGAGGGGACGGGGGAGGACGGGGACGCAGCTCCCAGCGGGGCCTGGGGGGTTCAGGACCGGGCTGGGAAGGGACACACAGCTCCACCGGGGCCTGGGGGTTTGGGGATCGGGATGGGGAGGGACACGCAGCTCCCAGCGGGGTCTGGGGGTTCGGGACTGGGGGTGTGGGAAGGCTCCCAGCGGGGGCTCGGGCCCGGCGGAGGGAGGGGGCGGCCGGGGAGGGTGGAGCCGCCCGCGGGGTGTCGCGCCGGGCCCCGGGGCGGCGCGGCCGCACTCACGTGGCGATAGGCCTCCTTCCACGGCGGCGGAGCCCCTCGCGCCCGGCGGCACGGGCCCCTCCCGCCCGCCACCGCCCTACAGCTCGCCCGCTGAGGAGCCGCCATCGCCGCCGGGCGGCGCCGCGGGGAGCGCTGGGAAACGTAGTCCGAGCGGCGCCGCGCAGGCCGACGGGAAACGTAGTCCGGGCTGTGCCGCGGTGAGCGCTGGGAAACGTAGTCCCGGCGCGGAGGAGTCCGGCGATGGCGGGCGAGTGGGGCCCGGCGGAGCAGTGGCGCGCGGCGCTGCCGCAGCACGCCGTGCTGAGCCGCCTCCGAGAGCGCCTGCCGCCCCCCGCCGCGGGCGCGGAGCGGCCCCCCCTGAGCCGCGGCCTCCTCTGCGGGCTCGGGACCGACCTCCTGCTCTGGGACGGAGAGAGGGGAGCCTTCCGCGCCATCGGCCTCCGCCGCCTCGGCGGCAGCGACCCCGCCGCCCTCAGCCGGTACCAGGTGCGGGGGGGGGGGGCGGAGGAGGAGGAGATAGGGATGAAGATGAAGAGAATGAGAGGTTGGAGATGAGGAGGATGAGGGGATGATGGCGAGGTTGTGGGGATGAAGAGCTGAGGAGGAGAAGGGGATGGGAGTGGGGATGAGGAGGAGAATGAGGGGAAGGGTATGAGGATGAGGGAATGAAGAGGTGGGGATGATGAGGGGATGGGGATGAAGAGATGAGGAGGATGAGGGGATGGGAATGGGGGTGAGGATGAAGTGGGGCTGAGGATGAAGGGATGAGGGGATGGGAACGGGGGTGAGGATGAGGGGTTGAGGATGAAGATATGAGGTGGATGAGGATGAAGAGGTGGGGCTGAGGATGAAGGAATGAGGAGGATGAAGGAATGAGGAGGATGAGGTTGGTCAAACAGGACCTGCCCTTCGTGAACCGGTTTTGCCTCGTTCTGCATTCCTTCTGCTGTGTCCAAAGTAAGGACGTGCCAGGCTTTCATCAGCACTTCTGGGGGCTTGTGCCTAACTACGATACTGGTGTTTTCAGACCCTTCTCTGCATCAACCCCCCGCTGTTTGAGGTTTATCAGACGCTGTTAAGCCCCGTGCAGCATCATGTGGCGCTCATCGGCACGAAGGGGCTCATGGTGCTGGAGCTGCCTAAACGCTGGGGGAAGAATTCCGAGTTTGAAGGCGGGAAGTCCACGGTGAACTGTAGGTGGGTGAGACCCTCAGCGGGTAATGCTGTTCTCCTGCTCTCACCTCCTCCACAGCCTCTCAGCCCTTGTGGCCACATGGACCTGGATGGAAATAACAAAGGGTTTGAAGTTAAAGCTGTCCCTCCAACTTTAACAATACGGCTAATGACTTTGAAGCCTTTTAATTGGATTCCTAGCCCCTCTTGCCCCCACCTCCCTTTCGAAGTAACTCATTCCGTGCTTGTGTACCTGTGTGTATTTCTGCTCTGTATTTCAGGACTGTTCCTATTGCAGAAAGATTCTTCACAAGCTCAACAACTCTGACTTTAAAGCACGCTGCCTGGTATCCCTGTGAGACGTCAGAACCCCATATCGTGCTCCTCACTTCAGACAACACTATAAGGTAAAAGCTGCCTGTCAGTTGACTATGCAAGTATTTTCGTGTCGTAGCTGGTCTGATTTTTCGCTAGATATTTGTCTTCTGCTTTTCTTACCAGGATTGCCAATGAAAAATGGGGTGCGAGGGACATTAGACTGGGACTGGTTGATATTCCTGCATGAGCAGGGCCACCTGCAGCACTGCTAGCTGAGTGAACACTGCTGCTCTTTTTTCCCCTCTAGGTTTTACAACCTGAAGGTGCCTCAGACACCAATCAAAGTGATTGCCCTTTCAGACACCGAGGAGGAAACCCTGACCATCAAGAAAGGGTTTGTGTGGCTTCTTGGAGTTTTAAGTGCGTTTGACTGAATAAGCTCTGCATTCTTAGTTGTGTTTTTAATCAATAAGTGAAAAATTCACCCCAAAATCTGATGTAAATTTTCTTACAGGCTTCCTTAACACAGGGGCTTCTTTCTAGCACAGTGTCTGCATGGTTTTTTTAAGTACATTTTTCTTTAAGTGCTTTATATTTCTAAAAGAAAACTGGAGAAAAAATATACAGGGCTTTTTGAGGGAGGAATGCAAAAACTACATAATCTTTTAATTTCCTTTTGTCCTAATTGAAAAAGGAAAACTTGAGGGTTTCTGTGACTAAGGCACAGAGCAGTGAGCAACACGGGAAATCCGGTACAGCCTCCTCTCTTTTCTGATGGCACTGGGCTGGCGGGTGGCTGTGCTGCAGAAATGAGGTGCTGTAGGAAGGGTGTTACTCTCCTGCTTTTGCTGCTGTGTATGTGGAAGGACAGATGGACTGACGTGGCAGGGAGCTGAGCGCCTATGCCGATGGAGCTGGGCGAGCACTTGTGCCACCGCTGACTCCAGCTCTGGCTCCGCCGTGTCCCTAGGAGAGCCTACACAGCATCCCTGGGAGAGACTGCCGTGGCGTTTGACTTCGGCCCCCTGGTGCTGGTCCCGAAGAGCATCCTTGGGCAGCGAGGGAGTGAAGAAGTGCTGGCCTTTCCGCTCTACATCCTGTATGAAAATGGAGAGACGTTCCTCACCTATATCAGCCTCCCTGAGAGGTAAGATCGCAGTCAACCCTTGGGTTTCCTGGTCCGCTTGTGTGTTCGTGCAGTGTTTGGGTTGGAGAGTGGTCTTTCAGCTTGGCTGGGACTCTGTAACGGATGCCGAGCTGAGTTTTATTGCACTGCAGCCTGGTTTGTCTCTTTGAAGTGTTTCCTCTTGAATATGTTGAAATGTAGTTTGTTTGCCTTGAAAGTACAAAACATTATCTCAGTGTCCTTTCTGAGCTCTCCACCGAGTGACTGTAGTGCAGACCTGTCCTCTGCAGGTCTCTGGGTTGCTGCTGCCTGCTGGAAACTCAACACAACTCTGAACCGTTGCCACGGGGAGCTCTCCTTCCACACCTACTGTTGTGAACTCATCTCCTTTATTCCAGCACCGGCAACCTTGGCAAGCTGCTGGGCCCGCTGCCCATGCACCCTGCGGCAGAGGACAACTATGGCTACGACGCCTGTGCTGTCCTGTGCCTGCCTTGTGTTCCTAACATCCTGGTGATCGCCACCGAGTCGGGAATGCTCTATCACTGCGTGGTACTGGATGGGGAGGAAGATGATGAGCAGGTACCTTGTCTTGGGGTTTCTTTTCTGTATGTGTTTTTGTTTCTTGAGTCAAAGCTCCCAGCTGCAAGCTGGCAGGACGCCTGGAAGTTAATGCCAGGTGCCAAAGCCACATTCTTTTATAATGAGGTAGCAAGTTTTCCTGCTATCCTAGCTGGTCTCTGTGATCCCATGGTGGTTTTATTTTAATTCTGTGTATTCAATGTTTGATCGAACTTATGAACCATTTGAAAGAGGATCTTCTCAGAAGAAGCCCTGTTTCTGAGATAAATCTCTTAAATAAGGAAAAAAAAGTGACTTGCACTGCTTTCCTTGACAATTAATGGTCTTGCCTATATTATGTAGCTCTTTCTTGATGTTGTTTGTGTTGGCCTTCCTATTTAAATGATGTCTCACAGAAGAATTTAATGCTTTTTACAGTCAGAAAAGTCATGGGACCCAAGAGCCGATCTTATTCCTTCCCTGTACGTGTTCGAATGCGTTGAGCTGGAACTTGCACTGAAACTGGCGTCAGGAGATGAGGAGGAGCCTCTGGAGTCTGATTTCTCTTGCCCAATCAAACTGCATCGAGGTAGGCTTGTCAGTGAGGTTGTTGGATTTTTAATTGCTTTATTTCATGCTTTTAAGATCGAGCTGTTTACAAATTCTAGCATAATTTAATTTGAAGCAGAACCTCATGACATAGGTAATGCCTCCAGTGCAGTTTGGGGATGAATTAGCACTTGCTACAGGATGTTAATGCTGATGGCCAGTGGGTTGATTTACGTGCTCAACAAGGCAGATCTGGTGCGTGAGGTTTTCTTTTTTCAGTGCCTTCTCCCACATTTGCTGTTTCAATTCCAGATCCGAAATGCCCCTCTCGATACCACTGCACACACGAAGCTGGAGTCCATAGCGTGGGGCTGACCTGGATCGACAAACTGCACAAGTTCCTCGGTTCAGGTGTGTGACGAGACTCCCCAGCCCGGAGCGACGAGCTCTATCCAGACACTCACCTTTTGCTGGTAACAGCTTGGTGGGTGGGTAACAAATACTGAGAATCCCTCAACCACAAAGTGGGTCTCATACGTTGTGACAAATCTCTTTCTTTGTAGATGAAGAAGACAAAGACAGTTTGCAAGAGTTGGGAGCAGAACAGAAGTGCTTTGTTGAACATATTCTGTGTACAAAGCCATTGCCGTGCAGGTAAAAAACAAACCCTCTCTAGTGCTCCCAAATCAGGGAGTTACTATGGAAAACACTTAGCGATTTGCCCTTTTCTGATGAATTCTTGCCATTAAAAATAATGAAGTCAGATCAAAAGAGTTCAAATGATATATATAAACCATTTGTGTGTGAGGATCTTCAGTGCACAGTTAGGGAAGTCAGGTTAAATTCCTGTGGTGCTGCCTGAAAATCATCTATCAGACCAGCAGAAACGTCACTTCCATTTACTTAACTCTGGGCAACTCTGAGGCTTGGTTCAGCTCAGGGTCTTGAATGCGGACGTGTTCCTTTTATTTGCTTGTGAAGGTATCAAGCAATACCTCAAAAAAAATCTTGTTTTTTTGAACTTAGTCAGCATTAAGAGGCATCATTTGCTGGGCACAACCGCTGCTGGAACAGAGAACTTTTTTGACCTGGTGGTTCCTGTGTTTTCTTCCCTTCAGGCAGCCTGCTCCCATCAGAGGATTTTGGATCGTTTCTGACATCCTGGGGCCCACAATGATCTGCATCACAAACACCTACGAGTGCATTACAAGGCCTCTCTTGTACGTAATTCTTAATTGGTTTGAAATCTGTGACTGATGCATGAAAAGGGTCTTGGGAGATTACTTTTTGTTATTATTCTCTTGATCCTTTCTCCCCCCACTTCTGCACCTCCTCAGGCTCACAGCAGAGGCTGCTTCCTGAGCAGTCCCTGGCTCAGCACTTTAGCCTTATTGTAGGAGTTATTTGCTACTGACAAGGTGTTGGTATGGGATGGCATTAAACTATCACTTTTAACGGGTGTTAGGACAAGAGTCGCATCAGAGGGTTTTTGATGGTGTTGGTGGTTTTTAATTATTATTGTGAGGAACTCTGCAAATCAGCAGCTTGTTTACAGAGTGGAGTGGAGATTCTTAGCGAGCACCAAGGTTACATCTGCATGAAGGGGAGGGTGGAATGTGGGTTCTTACATTGCTTTAAACTAGTGGGATTTGAGCATGCATTTCCACAGCAACTTCCCTTTTATTATTTATTTAGACTATTTCTGCAGGGTTCTTAAATAGGTTTTTCTCACAGTTTTTTTAAACTCCACTCTGTGAAGTTGTACAGGTGGGCAGTGACCCTGCAGGCTGCCTGGAGAAGCAGCTCCTGCTGTTCCAGGACTTGCTTGCTTTGTTAGGGAACTTCGTGCTTCTTAAGTAAAAGGACGTTTATGGTTCTTACTAACTTCACCTGTGACCAAACAGAAAGATGCAGGGATGTGAACTCCACCAACCTTGTCTAGAGCTGGATTTATCACACAGTTCAAATATTTTCTCTCGGAACACTTCTGTCTTACTCATCCATCACAGTGGATGAGTTCCTCACTGTAACTACCCTTTAAACTCTGGTGTAGTTCAAACTTTCCCGATTTACTCCGTGTTCTCCCCTGCGTTGGTCTTTGGTAGAAGTGCGGTGCATCCCGCGTCCCCTCCCCTGCTCTGCACCAGAGATGACAAAGATGACGCCGTTTCCCCTCTCCGCGTCCTGGCTGAGTCCAAGCATTCGTTTGAGAAGCACATTCGAAACATCCTGCAGCGCAGTTCTGCCAATCCCGTGCTGCTGAAGTGAGTAAAAGAGTTTTCGTGGGGGAAGGGAAGAAGAGGGCCGACTCTCAGGAATACGGCGTGTTCATCAGCTCCTGATTGAACAGCACAGACGGGGCCGGAATGTGCCTCCCGCTCTGTACAGGGAAGGCGTCAATAGGCTGGGAGGGCATCGTCTTCCTCCAGGCTGATCGCAGCCGATCAGGTCACTCATTGCGTGTCCCTTTGGGTTTCGAGGATCTCAGGATTTCCTCGTGTAAGGAAAATGAGGCCTAGCAAAGGGATTTGATTCTGGTCCCTCACTGAACCCCTGCAGCCCACCTGTGCCATCCGTATGGTGAGGAATCTTAGTGCAAGATGGCAAAAACCCCTCTCTCTGATATTCTTAAGGTCTGCTGATAAGGATGCCGCTCCTCCCCCTGAAGAATGCCTTCAGCTTCTCAGCAGAGCCACACAGGTGTTCAGGGAAGAATACATCCTGAAACAAGACCTGGCAAAGGAGGAAATCCAGCAAAGGTAGGAAGGAGATCCCTCGCAGCCAACTGCTGGGCCGTGTCCCTGTGCAACAGTGTCCCCGAGTACCCGGCTCTGAACTCTGCTGAGAACCCTGGTTCTGTGACTCTGAGGTCAGGAAGCATCAGAAATGGAAGTGGAATTAGCAGGGCAGGCAGAGTGGGGGGAGTCGTGCCCAATCTCCACAGGGGCTTGTAGGAAAAGGGGAAAAATAAACACATGCACCTGGAATAGCTCTGGCAGCGTGGTCAGGCTGCCTATGTCCGTGGGCAGCAACATCCTCCCACTCTGAAATAACGCCAGCAAAGCTCCTGAAAGGAGAACGACTGCTTCCAGGGAGAGGGGGTTGATCTCCAGTGGTTTCAGTTCTCACAGTCCCAGGAGCACTGATCACTTCTGGCCTGTTTTCTAGACACAAGCAGATCGCTGTTGCGAGGAGTTTGATTTTCTGCATGTTGTGTGTTTTAAGGGTGAAGCTGCTGTGGGGACAGAAGAAGAAACAACTGGAAGATCTTAATTACTATCGAGAGGAAAGGTGAGTAGAGCCGGTCTGCTTTTATCCCACCAACCACCAGGAGTGACCCTTGGAGCAGGGCCATGTGGAACGAGCGAGGAATGAACGCAGTGCCAGCTCTGGTGGGCTCCCCCTCCAGCTCGCTTCCCCAGGCTCCCCACACAGAGCGCCTTGCCTGTAAATCTGAGAGTAAACAAATATTTTTTGCTTCCATGAAGGAAAAGTCTGCGAGAAATGGCAGAGCGCTTGGCTGACAAGTACGAGGAGGCCAAGGAGAAGCAAGAGGACATCATGAACAGGTGAGTGCAGCGGGCAGGCCTTGGTGCAGGTGGGGTGGAACCCTGGGCTGGTGGGAGATGGGGCTTTGGACGTCTCTGTTGGAGCTCAGGGCGATTTTTGGTGCTACTTAGCCCAGACTGAGCCAGCTCACCGCGCAGAAACGCTGCGAGTAAAGGCTTGAAGCCCCGAGACTGAGGAGAGGAGAGACCAGAGCCACGAGGCTGTCAGTCCTACACTGACTGGGCTGGTGACTCAGGTCATGCAGCTGCGTTTCTTGCTTTGCACATGAAGGATGAAGAAAGTTCTCCGGAGTTTCTACTCTCTGCTTCCTGTTCTATCAGACAGCGAAAAAGACATGAAGAAGGAACTGCAGATGATCCATGACCAGCTGCAGCACCTGAGCAACACGATCAGACAGGTGGGAGAAGGGATTACAGCCTAACAATAGCAGTGATGGGGGTGGTATCAGCAATACCCGACAGTAACTGCTGAGCCCCAGGAGAGGCTGCAGCCCCTGCGCTAACCTTCCCTTCTTTGGGCGGGAGGGAAAGTGCAGAAGCCAGCAGGATTTAACCCCCAGACAATCTGAGTGTGTTGCAGCGTGACCCAGCGAGCTGGCACAGGACCAGCCTTCGCTCTGGCAGCAGGGTGAGCACTGACTGGGGCTCCCGTTTGCCTGCGCTTCCAGGTTAAGATGAAGAAGGAGTATCAGCAGCAGAAGATGGAGAAGGGCAGCGGCCCCCGGCAGCCCAGCATCAATCTCAGCGCCTACCAGAGCAAGTGCATCCAAACGGTCCTCAAGGAGGAGTAAGTCACTGCTTGGCTCCTAGCGCGGCCGTTGGGCTGGGGGGGTTTCTGAGGTGCTGCCGTTACAGTGACTGAGCTCAAGTCCCCCTTGTGCCCCGGGATCTCCTGGCAGCCTGGGGGGCCTGTCCCTGCCCTGCGTTCCCTCCTGATCAGCTGCAAACAGGGGCAAGTTGCAGCCTCTTGACTTTAATTCGTTTCTCTTGAAGGGGGGAACACATCAGGGAGATGGTGAAACAGCTCAATGACATCAGGAGCCACGTGAACTTCTGACGTGGCCACAGTGAGGAACCCGCACGAGTGAGGCCAGACGAGCTTTAATTTCCCTCGGCCCCTTCCCCTTGTACATTTAACATTTCTATGCTGAACAACAGCCCTTTTGCGTATGATTTTGTAAAGATGGACCGAAATAAATTACTTTTGATACTTCGCCTTACAGTCCGAGGCACTTTGCTTTTCTCCTGGCAAGGCGCTTGTCTCCAGGTGTTTTAAACCCTAAGCCCGTTGCGGTGCTGGCTCCGTGGGGTGGGAATTGCTGCTGCCCAGGGTCCCTGCGGGAGCTCCCACCCTCCGGCCACAGCTCGGTCCCCGCCCGTGGAACCAGAAAGACCAAAGCACTTGCAGATTCAGCAGCGTTTTTTAATTGGGAACACTCTCCATAAGGACACACCTTCAATACAGTTAACAAAGGGTTACACGGAATCCTGGAGACAGCGGAACTCTACACCCACAATTGCACAGGACACCAAGGCTTGGCTGGCTGGGAGGCAGCACTGACTTCCCAACACTCTGTCTGGCCCCGGCCTCTGGCTGGACACAGAAAGGCCGATTCCTGATCTGTGGGAGCCAAACCTCAGAGGACAATAAGGGCTTGTCCCTGGTCCCTCCAGCCAAGCTCGGTGGGAGAAGTCACACTGCACTGCGCTGCTGGGCAAGCGGCACGGCGGGAGGGAAGGAACTGGAGGTACCGGCTGGTACCGGGGCTACCGGACATGCTGCAAGAACACGTTTTGTACAGATTAAGACTCTACAGGTATAGGAATGCGAACAAACCCAACTCCCTTTCCCAGTCCACGTGAGCAGAGTCCGGTTTCCGCTCACCCCTGGCTGTAGCTGCCCTGCCCGGTTACAGCGATGCCTGTTGGGAATCTCTTGCTAAGCCGGGAGAACTCACCACCTGCCTCACATGGAGCTCCAGAACACCAAGAACTGGGGGAAGAGCATTTGGTTTCCGATGCCACCACCATCCAGTATCTACACCAACAGCTTTTGCTACACTGCCTTCAATTTGTTCTGCATTTGGCACAGTCTTTCAGTTTGTTTTTAAAGGCCCCTTGAAGTTAAGTTCAGAAGTGCAAGTTCCTGCCTCTGAAGCTGCTCGCTCTCCCTCCCTGGGAGGGCCCCGCTGGCTGCAGTGAGCGCAGCTCCCTCCGCGTCAGTGACCAGCCGGGGTCTGACTAACAAGAAGAGATTTGCCCTGTTGGTGAAAAGCAACCTGCTCTGCAACGGGGACGGCTGCACGTGAACAGCAGCAAAGGCCTCGGGTGGTGAAAAGGAAACAATCCAATGGGAACTGGACACCCGGCCTCTCCAAACCAAGTGGCTGCTCCATCACCGACTCGGAAGCTGGCAGCCAGCACCGGCCCTGGGTGCTCTCCTGCCCTACCACGCTCCCCTCCGGCCTCCAACGCCGCCAGCGCTGCCCCCGAGGACGCGCACAAGCATGCACACGACACACAGACATGCAAACTCTGTTCTGCAACGGCCACCTCTGTCCCTGTGCCCAGGGTGCCAGAAAGAGATGCCAGGAGGCCCTGAGCAGCCACTTTCCTTGCTTTGCGGCGTGAGGGCAGCCCAGGAACTCAGCACAAACCCTCCACATCGCTCCCCAGGCGCAGGTACCTTTTTTTGCTGCAGCCTCACCACACACACCCGGCTCCCTCACCACACAACCACACGGGGCAAGTACCAGTCGCCAGCTAAGAGCAAGTTCCGGGGATGGAAGGGAACACCTGAAAGCTTCGCCTTCTGCAGCAACTACCACAGCTTGGTGTTTTTTCCCTAAAGTTTATTGAATAGGATAGGACCCTAAACAACTGGAAAACTGAATGGAAACCAGCCGGCACTGGATTTTTGCAGTGGGAGGCGGCTGCTGTCACCTCACAGATCAGCAAATAGTGAGAAAGGTTTAACCCCCCCTAAATCTGGTAACGGCCAATTCAGAAATAACCTGAGTCACCACTCAGTTTCACCTCTAAATGAAATCAGGCGTCACCTGGAAGATGACAGCTCTGCCCTCTTCTAGTCTCGTCATTACTAAGGTAGGGAAAATGGCTTTTGGGTGTCAGGATTATGAAAGGAATTAATTGCTAGGGGGAAGAATATGCTTTAAATCTTGCAATGAGTGACAAGGGATTGAGCACGTCTGCTTCTTTTTCGGCTGTTTTTAAGGCATTCCTCTTCAAAACCACTGGCTCTAACGTTCAGCTTTACATTAGCAGCAGGATGTACACTGCTAAAACCAGGATTTAAGCACTTAAAACACAGGAACGCACATTACAGCTGGGAGCATTTTCTGTCACTTCTGGTTTTCTTCATTATCTTCAGATCTACGGCCAAGGACATAAAGAAAAAAGAACCACCAAGGGAGGAAAGTCTAAAGTTACACATTTTGGACAGTGCTGACCTGCTCCTTAAGGCTCCCTTCCAGTGGAGCTGTAGGTAGGGGCCCGGTTGAGAACACGGCTGGTTCCACCCCTGCGATCAGCACCTGCGACCCTACAGGAAACCCTCACTATCCAACTGGGGGCTCCAACTCCAGAAACAGGACAAAGACCAGGAATTGTCACGTCACTGCCACACATCTACAGACCAAAAAATCCCAGACCCAGCACCTGACTGACCACAGGGATTCCTCAGCTCTGCTGGCATCACACAGCACAAGTTAAATGCACGGTTCCAGACAGAAGGGACCATGCAAGGGTCAGCTCTGAGCAATACCACGATACCACACGTCAAATAAGAGACGCCCTGCACCTTCCAAACACGACCCAGCAGAACAACGCAGCTCCAGCGCATCTGTGCTCTGTTTTGCATCCTAAGCTGACCCTGCAGAGGCGGGTCAGGCCCAGCACTTTGTTCAGCACCTTACCTTGACCCTTCCCAGAAAAGCTGGTGCCTTCGCATCCAGTGTGCCCCCTGGAGCAAAGCCGGCCTGCGGAGCCCCCGTGCCAGCGCTCAGACAGCGCACGGGAGCTTCACTGGCTTTTCTTAAACACGGAGAAGGGATTTACAGGTACCGCTCAGCTTCAGAGAGGAGGAAGAACCAATCGTAGCTCCATATCCTAAATTACATTTGTGAAAAGAGATTACAAAACAGTGCATTTCTTGTGCTTCTCTAAGTATCAGAATTCAATGGAAAAACTTCAAGGAACTAAGTTCTCAGTACATTTTTCATCATTTCGGATTAGCGGTTATCGGCTCAGGAGACACACAGCTCACTCGTGTCCACCACGGTTCAGCAGCATCCAGGTCTTCAACACAAAGGCAATGGGAAAACCAAAACCAAACCAAAGTACTGAGTTATGAAATAAGATCAATATCCAGTATCCTGCTAATAAAGTCATATTTTAATATAAAATATTCATACAGCGTACTCTACACCTCATCCTCTCTGCTAGCTGAATACTGTCACTGACTAGGCAAACAGAAAAACTTCAACCACTCTGCTCTTCAACGGTTTGGAGGGACAACATGGTTTCCAGCAGCTACTTTGATCACAGTAGTGGGGGGAAAGGGAAGAGGGAAAGACGGGGGGGACATGTTTCAAAACTCTAGGCTAGGTTACGAAGTTGGCTGAAAGAGGGGGAGGTTTTCAGAATGTAAGGACTGATCCCACTCAGTGGAACACGAAACACCGCACTCGTTAGTGTTTCCATTAGAAAGTTCTCCTTCCTGCACTGCAAGTCACCCTTGTGCTCTCCTCCTGCCCAGTATGAAACCTTTTTCCTTCTAGAAACAAAACGTATTTGTCATTGCTCCCCTCTGTTGTCTTCTGCTCTTTCTGTTAGAGTTAAATAATAATTAATGTTGCTATAAAGATGAGTTAAAAACCCCAAACGCAGCCGTGGAGCCTGCCCATCAGGGTGTCATGTTTCAGGAAGCTGATTAATGTCCGTCAGTTTTGTGTCGTTCAGGATTGCACGGATTCTCTCCAGGGAATCTGCCTGCCGGATCCGCTCCAGCTGCACCTACAGAAAACCAAGAGATGAGATGAGCAGGTAAAAGAACAGGGGGAAGGAAGACACAAGACAGTTGTGTTTTCACAATCAAAAGCCATTTTATGGGGGTTCAGGCAAGGCTCGCACCATTTTGCCTCTCCATTGCTGACTCTTGTTAATATTCTTAGGAATATCTGATACATGTATTAGACCAGTAACTTTTAAAATAGTTCATAAATACAAACATAAGAAAATTTACAGCTGCTGCTCCTTCATTGAGCTCTGGAGAAGGCAAGAGCCAACTGGAGCCCCTCCCAAATCCACTGCCCTTCCCTTACCTGAAGTGTCTGAGAAAGCTTTACAAAATCTCTCTGCACTTGCTCGCTGACATCTAACTCGGTTTGCAGCCGCTGCGCTTTGTTCTTCTCTTCAAACACCAGCTGTTCGAGGTTTGCCTGAGGAGAGACTCTTTAGGCTATGCTCAAACTCAATAAAGAAGGAGAAGCTTGTATAAACCGATTAAAGCACGGTACTAGAACAAAGCAGTGTGATTATTCTAACAGCCCTGACAATAAATTAAACCTATTACTCTTTCTACACCTCAGTTTTCCTAACTGGAGAATCAGGGGCTGACACCCACCAGACAAACACCCTCATCAGACGGGTTAAGGCATGAAAAAGGCCCATGTCTTAAGAGCAACGTGCCCAAGGATCTCAAAATGAAAGAAGCGGACTTCCGAGTTTTAATGGCACGAGACCATAGATGAGGGGCAGCAATCTGCAGGTGGAGAGAACAATCGTGCTGTCTTGTGTTTTAGTCAAAAATAGTGTTTGGGGAAGGAAAAAAACCCAGCGAAATCAGCTTGCAATTAATTCATCCAACACCTGATGTAGGGCTCCTTCTGACAGCAGCAACAAGTGACATTTATTTGTGAGCATCAAAGCATCCAAAACCAATGTTGGGTCAGTCAAGAAGCTTCCACGTTCAGAAACATGAAGCCTGACTTTGGAGGACGACCCAAGAGACGTTCACATCAGCAGCAATTCAAGTTCACTGCTTCATAAATTCACCTGAAAAGGGGGTGGGATGAGGATTTAAACCACATCCAACAGACGCTATCTCAGTGCTAGAATCTTACCTACATTCAAAAGCTTCCTTTGTAATTCCTAAGTAGATACAGTTTCTGACCCCACTTTGACCATCACAGAAGATGCAGAAATACTTCGCACTCAGGCACCATAACTACCTTGGCTGCTGTCTCCTTCTTCAGCTGCTCTTCTAGAGCGTTTTTTGCTTCCTGCAGACTCTCCAGCTGCTGCAGGTTTTCCTGCGAAGAACTTTCCAACTACATTACAATAATAAAACAAGTAATAATTAGAATTCCCAACATCTCAATTTCTCACAGTCCCTCTACTCAGGAAGCACAGCCTAAATATCTTTCCCAGGGACACAAAATATTAGGAATTAGTGAACCCCATATTTAGGTTACAGATTAGTCAACAGACAAAACAGCTTCTAAGGAGCAGGAACAGAACTATGAACAAGTCCCTGTCCTGCACCGGCATCAATACAGCTCTTCCGTCCTTCAAATGATGACGTTAAATGTTTCAGAGTTCTCTCCTTAGTTCAGTTCTCTCCCTCCCAGTACCAGGCATACTAAACACCATATAAATATATATAGATAGAGATATACACAAGGGTTATTGACCTGTTAAAGGCAGATGGGAGAAGAGTTAATTTTCTCTGCTATGAGAAGGGTGATGTCAAAGACACCAACACAGCACCACTGATAGAACTAGCAGGGAAAAAGAACTCTATTCTCTTTGCTTAAAAAACCCACATAATCAAACATCCCGCAGTGAAAGCATTCCTTACCTGTTCCTTTTCCACTTTTATTCTTTCTAGTTCAGCTTTTAAACTGGAAGTGGAAGCTGGAAAACAAGAATTAAAGCCTAAATGCAAGAAAAGCACAGTAAGCTGAACAAACTGTGCTTACTTCTGTTAATACTTAAGGGAGAATTAAGTATGTGCCACATCAAAGGCAAACAAAGGATGGTATTTTTGTGTTCAGCTGTACAGCTTTGGTGTATCTGCTATCAAAAATGGTCAGTGTTTGAAGTTCACTTATAACAAAATCAAGTCCTAATTTACCTTATTAATTTCTAATATTCCTATTATGAGACTGTTTTACCCCACTCACCTAATTCCTCTTTGCAATTCTCTATTTCCAGCTGCAGGGTTTCTTCTAGATTTTCTTTCAAATATTGTTCGGCTTGAATCTGTTCTTTCAAGAACAAAATCTCGGCCTTAAGTTTCTCCTCCAGGTGATCTGCTGCTGTCCGCACACTAATTATGTCCTCACGATATTTTAAAATAAGCTCCCGGAGCTCCTGAATAAACGATTAGCAAAGAGTTACGATCCTCAGACACACAGAAAGGTGTGTTTACCAGCACACAGGCTAGAGACTGTTATCTCATCCCCAGGTCTGTCCCACAGTACCAGATCTTGCACCCAGCAAGGTCTTAACACAGAGGCACAAGCAGTTTGCTTGGCCGTAGTAAATGAAGTACAGGGTAAGGTTCATGTCCACACCGACTCCCAGCCCTCCCCTCCTCTGCCTTTCACCCCAACGATCTCTCGAGCTTGATGTGCTTGAGTGTAAGAAAGTGGCCATGAAGAGGAAGACAATGCTTATCGTTATTTAATGCTCAGTATTATCATCGATCCTAATGCTTGAGCAAAAATTAGTGACTGATTTAGCTGAGTTTATTGAACCAATCCCTACACTGGACCCTCAGTGACTGAAAGATGTGTGCCCAAGTCATAAAATTCAGGATAACCCTGCTTGACTGGCTCGAGCACACGCTCTGCTGACAACAGAAGAGCTGTGAGGCCACAGGTAACTGATTTTATTTTTATCTACCCACACCCTGAAGCGTGCTCATGGTACAATGGGACCAGACTGCGGATTCTGTATATCACAGAATGGGTTAAAATCCAGATTATTCATAGAATCACAGAATCACAGGATCACTTTGTTGGAAAAGACCGTTGAGATCATCAAGTCCAACTGTACCTGTCTACTATTAAATATTGTTCACTGTGCTATGGATATATATGGACATGGTCAGCTCTGGATAAAGATTTTCCTCGGCAAGGTCTAGTGACGTGCATTAAGTACCTGTGCTAATGATTTAAAAGTATTTTACCTCTGGTGCTTCTGGCAGAATGAAATCCTCAGCTTGCTGTAGAGACACGTGCAGGCTATGTTTTCCTTGAAGGCTCTCATTATCTTTCTGCAGTCTCACCAGCTCTTCTGAAACCTGCTCCCGTGACTGCGTCAGGACAGCCTCCAAGGTAAAGAAAAGCACAACTTTTTACTCAGGGTCACGCTCAGATCTCTTCATGCCCTATTTACCATCACTGCCTTCAAAAGTCTGGAGGATTGATATTCTTTGTTAATAAGGGCAAAAGAAGGCTGTGTGGATTCACACAATCTGTTCTCTCTTGCCTGGCCTGTGCACTAGAAACAAAGGCAAGATCAATCTTAACTGTGCAGGCCGAGAGGAGGAAGCCAGGGATAAATACAGCACTGTTACGACTCCCAGTTTTCCTCTGTATTTATCCATTAGCTGTGCTCATGGAGGCGGATGAAGAAAACAGTTTTACCTGCATTACAAAAATAAAAAATCCAGCAAGAGGAGTGACCTCTTCAGCGTAAGGAAACAGGGACCTGATCTCTGACAGAGGCGGCCCTGCCTGTTACGGGTGGGCAGCATGAGAAGCATAATTGGATCAATACGTCTTCTGAATCCCTTGCATCTCCATTAGGCTGCTCGCACCACACATCAGAACATTCCTGCAAGCACTGCCCTGATATCCTACAGGCAATCCCAGGCCCCAGAAATGCCATACTGGGATTCATGAGCAGGAACACTCTTAGTCCCCATGCTGCTGCGTAAGGGAGCTAAAAAGAGAGTTTATTTTAATACAGAAGGGAATGAATGGCTCTAAGGAATTCAGACTTTGTTCTGGCCTAGGAAATGAGGGCCTATTCCTGTTCTCTGGCTTCATTCCTACAAGACGCTCAAATAGCTTAAAAAGAGTAAGTTCCCAGGCTTATCTCTTCCTGGTGTTAGGGCTGAGAATTTAGGTCTGACCTGTAAAAACATAGAGCATTCTTCTCTCCAACTCCAGAAGCAGTCACTGTGACAATAGCTAGGATGAATCCTAAGAAACTGTCCTGAGAAAATGTATTTTGTCTTCAGGTCTGAGGTGAAATAAGATACTAAATGGGCATGGAATGTACATAAGGAATGGGGGGGACGTTGTCTAGCAATCACCATATCAATCAAGACGTGCACACACGCAATCTGTGTCAGACTGACCTTATAAACTGTTACAAGTCCAGCCCTGCTCTCAGCGCTGTCAGTAACTTTACATGTTAAGATGCAGAGCGCTCTCTAGGTAGCCTGGCTGGGCAGCCACACCAAGGCTGCTACAAATGAGGTGAGCTCCCTCCCGAGGTCAGACCGACGGCACTGTTCGAGTGCCCTCGAGGCTGAAGCTCCTTACCATCTGCTCCTGGATGCTCCTCTTGGCTTGCAGAAACGCCTGCTGCAGTTCACTGAGGAAGTTCTCCGACTTCTGACACTGAGCCATGAGCAGAGAGATCTTTAAAAAGAACCCCCCCCGAAAGATATAAAGTATGAAACAGATACTGAAGAAATGAGCCCAGAAGTTCTCTTCCCTGGTTACTAACATATACTTTAAAATTTCAAACTAATCCTCTGAAGTTTATTTTGTCAATTCCCTACTCAGTAAAGCAGCAACGCAGCCCAAGTCAGTGAGAAGACACTCTGCTTTTAAACAAATAATACACTTATATTCTATTTATCAAACTCTAAAGAACAAAAATGCCGGTTAATCCTACTCAAACTTGAACATAAGCCAGTTTAGAGATACCAAAGGGAAACTGCAGAGCTATAACCTATGATTTCAGCATTTTCTTTAAGGTAAAGTAATACTTGTACCTCTCTGAAAGCACAGATTCTCCAAAACTTTACAATTCAGTTATTTTACAACAATACATCCTTAGTAGTAAGACTCCTACCACCTCAATTACAAGATACTAGTACCTGATTAGAGGAGTCTTCAGCACTTTGTTTCATGTATTCCTCCAATTCCTGTTTATCTTTCATTGTCTTTTCCAGCTGGTCATTTGCCTGCCTCAGCATCCCTTGCAGCTTCTTCACCTGTGTTGTTACAACAAAGTAACCTCATTTTCCATTCCTTTGAGGAGCATATGTTTCCTGAACACAAATATAACCCACCCTACAGCACCCCTACATCACAAGCCAAAACCCCTCAAACCCCCAAGCAACCCAGATGATCCTTTGGCATCCTCCTGGAATGCCCTGCACCCCAGGTTACACCTATAAGGAAACACAGGCCATTGAACTGCACTGGGCCACCATCATCGAACTGCACTGGGCCACCATCATCGAACTGCACTGGGCCACCATCATCGAACTGCACTGGGCCACCATCATCGAACTGCACTGGGCCACCATCATCGAACTGCACTGGGCCATCGCTGCGTAATGACTTCAGTCACCTATTTCCAAGCACAATGTGACTCATGCCTTCCCTACTCATCTGGAAACTGTTCTTCAGTTTATGGCAGAGAACAAACATCCTCCAGTCCTTTAAAGTCTCTTAATGCTGCTAGGATGAGGTCCTCTAATTTTCCATTTGCTGTTAACAATTCTTGCATTACCAAAGACAATATAATTTAATACACAAAAAGCATTTTAGTATATAAATTATGAAAGATGGCGACTTCAGCATGAGCATAATGGTTTTTTATAGAACAGTGCCTGTACTGCATGGTCTTACAGCAGCAGATAAAGTGGCTCTCCAAAGCAAATCCTTAAGAAATTGGTACATGTGGTGCTCATGACCACATAAAAAATCAGGTTATGTCAATAAAATATCAGAAGTTATCCAGACTTTAAGCATGCTGACATTGTTCAATTAAAACCAACGAATAAGCCAGCAGATGGGTCAGAGTTGCACCCTCAGTTGTATGAACAACTGCAAAAGTCTTGCTGAAGCTGGAAGAACAATCCCACCTGGTCTCTTGTCTCCGCCTCCTGGATCTGGATACCTTGCAACTGCTTCTCATAATTCGAGCACATGTCGCAGCGTCTGCCCAGCTTGTTCCCTGCGTTCTGCACCTGGAGAACACAGAGTTATCACCTGCATGAACATCACCACATTCTTCAAGGAAGGCAGACGGGCTTCACGCTTGTAATTGTATTGTGTGAGCTCAAAACACTATGGATAGAAGACAGCAGCAGAATCCCATAAAGGCAAGATTAAGTTTCTCTAAAAGTAAAGGATAATGTAAATCAGCTGTGGGATATCAGCTTTTCCTGGCACGAGTCCCAGTGTTAGCGCAAAGGCAACAAGCCATGGCCTATGAGGGTTCAGCAAGTCATTCAGCGCGTCCTTTCAAAGTCTATTACTTAATTACCCGTACGGCAACAGACAGCTCCAGAAAAGCTTTCAACAGTCCAGAGTATTTTTATCATGCAATTATTTTATATTATGAACCAAATATAAACAGAACACTGCGGTGTTTGGGTTTCTGTGTGTGTCTGTGGGTTTTGTTTTAAAATCAACACAAACTAATTAAAAAGCCAGTCGGCTCATCAGGTCAGGACTCCCTTAAATCTTTTTCTTCCTGTAACTGAGCTCTGTGGATTTTTCAATGAAACATAATAATTTGGTTCTACAACAGCCATCAAGCTTTATCTACTTCTTAATACCCTCCTTCAGTATTGCTCAGTACCAGAGACTGAATAATCAGCTAAAAGAACAACTGGGAAGGAATAAAGTAGAAGACTGATTTCTTTTTATTCAAATCTGTCTAAGGGGAGAGAAGTGCTGGAGCATGCAGCAGGGAAACTAAGAATAAACCATTCTTCCATTCTGAAAAGGTACTGATTTTGGCCAAGGGGACAAATGAAAGCTTTATCAAAGCTGTAAGTCAGGTTTGAGTAGAGAATCCGTATTCACTACTCCATGTCCCGCCCGCAATGAACAGCATTCATGGTCCCTCCTGCCTCCAGGAACACGTGAGAAGCAGGGCATTTCTTTCCTGATTCCAGGAAAGGGTTGGAGTAAAATGTCATTAGGAAAAGAAATACTCAGGAGTAGAGGGTTTAACGCAGCTCTTGTAATGCCATAGCTTTGCTAGATATGGTAAATCACTATCAACACAAAACCCAGCGAATTTCCAATAGGTTTAGAGAGATCAAGTAATGATTTGCAGGTAAGCTGAACTCCAGGAAGCTGAGGAAATAAAGTATCACCAAGGAGCTCCTTGGTGTACAAACCAGCACTGTGAGCCTCTATTTGTGTTGACATTTGCACTTTTCCTAGTCACCCACAGTTGCACTACAGCGTCCTTTCCTTAGCGTCCTATTTTTTCCTTTTTTTTCCAGTTCTCCCATCTTTTTTCGGCCTTGTGTATTTGCAAGATCAACAGCTTCCTCTGCCAGACCCTCCCAAGTATAAAACCACCCTTTATTTAGTGAAGCTGGCTTTCCCAAGAACAGAGTCTGCAAATACGGTTTACATCAGCTGTGCTTTACCGACAGAAATGTTCCATGACAGAAAAGCAAATAGCTACATTAGGATGCTACGGATTTCCTTCCACATTGGGCTCCGTGTAAAGCAAATTGGGAAGAGCTTTCCCCTGGCAGGTGGCCTGTGCGCAGCAGACACACTGGGCACTCACCTCCTTCTGCAGCAGGTTCCACTCTGTCTCGCTAACCAGGCGGTAACCGCTAGGAGACACGTAAGCGCTTTCCATCCCTTGTGTAACGCTGGAGAGAAGCGAAGCAGTCTCCTCTTGCTCTGGTGTCATTGCTTTGATTGCTTTTTCCTGATCTTTGGTTAACATGAACCCACTTGGCATTTGCAGAGACCCCAGGGAAGCTGTATCAAAGTTCTCAGACACTGAATCTGCTCCAACAAGTGGTCCAAAATCTGACTCATCCAGATTCCCAGCAGATTTTGCTTTGTTGTTGTATCCTAAAGCTTTGGACTGTAAGGATCCAGATGTCCCTAGGCTGTCTGTTGACTGTGCTCTCCGTAGTCCATCTTTAAACATATCACTATCGGATTTGTTGAAAGATTCGCCGGAAGAAAGAAGCAAGTCAGCATCCAGTGAATGGACTGAGCCGTGGGTGCTATTTACATGCACCTGTAATTGAAAAAAAAAAGGAAGATAAAATTATATACTGCATTCTAGAAGCACGGTGCAAGAGGAACGCTGGACACTAATGATCAGACATGGTAAAGGCAAGTTTAAATTGGCTTTGGCAAGACTTCTGGTCACTAAACTTAAGATGGCAGAGAAAAGGAGAGAGAACCGAAATGTCTCTCACATAACTAAACAACAAAACACGTAAGAGAAAAAGGATCTTCTGTGAGAATTTGTCTTCCTGCCAGACAAGCAAGGACACTGTCACCTTGCATCCTCCAATATCTGAAACAAGGTGCTTCTTCCACTAAAGATAAATTTGCAATATTGCTTCTAGAAGTATCATCTGCACAACAGAAGGCAAGTATTCCACTCCACAAGTACATTCAGAAGCCTTCCGTAAAACAAAAAAACTTACATTAATATAAAAATCAAGAGAATCATATACTTAAAATCTGCTCTACGCTGACAAATGAATATTCTTCTATTCCTTTCTTCTCCCCTGAATGTCTGACAAGCTATTGTAAAAGAAAGATATATTTTCTTTAAGCTGTTACTTTTACACAAAAAAAATGCAAAGAGAAAAAGCTGAGCTTAAACAGAATGTCCCAGGGAATGCCAACACCCAACTCACAATAACTGCCACGTTAGGCACAGTACGTCTATATCTATTTTTATTTATTTGTAGCACTGAAAAGAGAACAGTAAGGCTTTATTTAAAAAGCACATGACTGCTTTCAAAATATCTCCCCTTATATTATGCACTTCTGCTTTGCCAGTAGGCATGTACAGAAAACAAGAACACAAAACCAGCCTCTTGAGAAAGACAATGAGTTCTGAAATAGGTCCAGCAAGAGACAGCAGGCAGCCGGTATGTCCATACAGGTGTTTATAACTTGTAACAATATATTATGTATTACTGTGTTTATGACTGTTGTAAATGCCTCATTTTAAGCACTCCTTGGCTTAATATTTATATTTACTTTAAGATGTCTATATAGAGTTTAAGTTCATAACAAAAAGTCAATAGAATACGGACTTAATATTGATCACTGCATCTTCAGACAAGAACTGTGTGGTGCTACAGTCATAAGTCACTTGTCTGTACTGCAAAGCACTTCACAGGGAAGAGCTCAGAAGTTCAATTATAAGAAGATACGAGGTACAAATCATAATCCAACACACCACCAATCCTGAACATTGTGTAGGCTAAAAAAGTTACAAATCACAACAAAATAGAAATCCATAAGAAAAAACAAAAGCACTCTGGAAGGTACACTCCTACTTAAAATGTGAAATTCTCCAGTATGTGTAATTCCTCGAATTAAAGACATGCTAAAGAGTATTCCAGGAACCAAGATTAAAGAAAACATCAGAAGACAGAACTTCTGTTCATCATTTCACATCTGGACACAGAAGTGTTGGTAACCAACACAGGATTTGAAATAGAAAGAGTTGTATCCTCACTGTGGGATAACAGGTAGAATTCTCTCAGCTACGTTTTGGTACAAGCTGTGTGCCCTGGACTCTTTTCCTCACAAGCGAAAAGCTTTGGCAAATTCCAAAGACGATTTCAGCCTGCCCTGATGTGTGACTGTCTACAACACCCAGAAGCCTTGCTCACTAGTGACAGCCAGCAGCATTGCTTTCCCTGGCTGTTAAAATGACTTGACTAATATAGCTCAAGCAGCTTCTGTAAAAACTGGGTGCTGAGCCCAAACTACTGGCTTGGCTAAAAAGCAGCTTATTTTGAGTTGCTAAATAGACGTGGCCAAAAACCCTCTGCTTGCACAGCTTGGGGGAGCTCAACACCTTCAGACACACACATCATGCGAAGTGACTGGCCAACTCCACCACCAGTGATCGCAGACGTCTCAAACCAGGTTAAGTTTAACACACAATTCAACAGGTAGGTTGACCAAGCAGCTACAACACTTGCTGAATGTGCAGATGTAATTGGTTTAACTCTGACCATTTACATGTGTTAGAGCATGTTTATAAATCCCAAGGGAATTTAACAGCAGTGAATACCCAGAATACAAAAGGTAAATAAATTTTTTAACAGCGCCTGTAAAGTATCACCTTCAACTGTTACCAGAACTTACACATTCAAGTACAGCTCCAAAGATTTTTCATTGCTTAATAAAAATTACAAGCTACAGGGAATAAAGAGCACTAAGTTTGCATTTGTATTTGTAATTATCACCCTGAGGAATGCACGAGTGCTCAGATTTGCTTTGAACTGTCCAACTGTTTTACCTCTTCATTAGAGAGTTGGGGAAGGGTTTCCTCATGGGCTAGAGAACAGGAAGTTTTTGTTTCATCATCAGAATCCTTTTGCGTCTGCTCCTTGCCCTTGCTGAGCCTTTGCTGATCATCTTCTTCCTAGAAATCAGTGGTCAATAGAGAACACACATAAGCAGGATTCAGTTTTGCTGCAGCAGTCACGACATCAGCTTTCATTAAGCTACAAAGGTAGCACTGGAAAACACTGTTTTGGTTAAAAATCCAGTATTTATCACATAAGGATTCTCATAAGTCACAGAGAACTCATAAGTCATAAAGCACGTAAACAATCACTGACATAAGCTCATTTAAAATGAGGCCCCCAATTTATGCCTGAGCTGCGTTATGCCTGAACTGCACTGGGAAAACCCTAAGAGAATGCAAACTTGCTACCCTAACATCCTTGACCCAGACGCTCTGTGGCACAGGTGAATGGTTCTTCCTCCAAGATTGACTTTTGGATATTATTACCTTTTCATTTAACAATACGGGCAGCGTTACTTTTAAAGTTACTGTGTACATTAATATTAAAAAGGTTGGCACACTTGGAGAGTTTCTGTTGTACCTGTCGGCTGCCATTCAGAGAATGTCTATTAAAGCCGTCAGCTGTCATTGTTAACAGTTAAATAACTTGTCTCCAACATGTGATTTCTATGTTCCTTTTACCTCATTAAATGTACGAGATGAAAAAAAGAAAAAAAAAAGAAAAAAAAAGAGGAAAGCAGCAAGCAACCTGATCCTTTTTTTTCAGTTCCTCCACTTGTCGGAGCTGCTCAGAGGTCAGAACAATTTCCATACGCTGCATGTCCCTCATCAGCAAACGCTGAGACTCCAGGAACTGGTCGTTGGCTTTTTGCCATGTGTGTTTCAACTGGTTGTGCTGCTGTCGCTCTTGCTCTAGGAGATGGCAGACTATTCAAAAGCAGAAAGAGTTGATCTCAACCACCATTTTTTTCACCTTTTTTCCAAAAAGAAGCATGTTCACAAACAAAAGTCATTATTGTTCTAATGAAAAACAGTCAGGCTTTGTTCAACAACTGTTTAGGATGAAAGAAAGCATTTTCCTAATTCCCAAACTCAGCCTGTGATTAGGGAGGCAGTCCTGACAGTTTAAGATTTCCCAATCCGAAGACTAATGCCTTAACTTCATTCATGAGTATTAATAGTTACTGGTTCAAAAGACTCTCTTCTCCAGCCCTATTTACTTCAGCAGAAGGTTCTGGTTTTCCGTGCTCCACAGTGATGCTGCAGGAACATTTACGCAGCCATTCCAGTTTTGGGCATTCAGATCGGCACATCTCAGGGAGACAGACTGATACACAACAGCGGAGATAACGCTCAGAGTTGTACACAAATCAAAGACATCACTAAAATCACTTTAATAAGAAGGAAGCTTGCAATACTGTAAGAAGTTAACAGAAATGCGATAGCATCCCTCAAGAGAATAATAATTCTGTTGTTTTTCTCAGTCACAGAAGAACTCCACGTTTAACTCTTCTGCACGCATTTCAAGGGCTGTCCTGTTTAAAAGTGCTGCTTCCTCCTCCCCCCCAATTTCTTTAAATCCAATTCAAATAAGAAAAAAGAAAAGAATGAACAGCTATGTTGGGTTTTGCATCCTTAGTGTGAAGAGTCAAAAGGATAATCACTAGATAGGTACCTTCATGCAGTTCTTTCCGCAACTTCTCTGCATCTTCTTGCAGGACTGATTTTTGCGTGTTGAGAACAGCCACGTACATCTCTAGGTCTGTCCTACACGACTTTTCTGCTTCCAAATAATGGTTCAGCTCTTTAACCTGAATAAAAGAGGGAAATCCACCGTCTCAGTGACTGCTGGAGAGATGCAAAGCAGCTGTGTTTCCAGGGCTTTTTCTTTTTCACTGCTAGCAGACCAGGAGCCGTGCAATTCCAAGCAAAGCAGAGATCACACACACTTCGACTCTCAAACCAGAAAGATGGGAAAACATATATAGCCCATACATGTTATTTGAGTTACAGAAGAAAAAGCTGTATTGCACATGAAGAGCCTCACAACACACCCTTTTCTCTCTTACAAAACTTAACTTTACTTATTGGCATCAAAGATATAAATCCGGACACAGTTACAGCTCCACCTCACCTTTGATGCCTCTAACTCTTTTATTTTTTCTTCAGCCCCTGTGAGTTTCTCCTTTAGTGCCGCAATCTCTTTCTCCATCGGCATCACAACCGAGCGCAGCTTCTCTGCATCCTCCTGGGCCTAAAGGTTATGGTGATAAATTATGAATAACTCATTATGATAGTTTTTGTCACAACAGTTTCCATTATCAGAGACATTTGGAGAAAATTTCTATGCCAACAAAACCCACTGGCAAAACTTCCACTTTCAACACTCATCTTACTGCTGTTTATTCAGTTCAACCGTCACCTCAATGTCAACAGCTGCTGTTGGTCCATTCACAGAAGGCAGCTACATTTTAAATCCATGTATGGATTAGGCCGTGAATATCTACTTTTAAAGAGAATATCAGTAAATCTATCACTTTTGATACTTGAGAGAAAATTTACAGGTCATGTGTTTCAAAATACGTGCACTTGTCTGTTCCGGGAGGCCCAACTACCCTGGGGCCCAAAGCCAAATCTTCGGAAGGCAACACCTCTTTTAGCCAGATCAGCAAAGGCACCCGCTAAAAGATGTTTTGGTTAAAATCTAGGCTAGAATGCAGAACAAGACTTGTGTCTTGTTTTAAATCTAGACCAGAAAGCAAGTTTTAGAGGCTGCTCATTAGATCTTCAGTTCTTGTAAGCTTACTGAGAACTGTATTCTGAACAGAACTTTCAGAAAGAGTAACACACAATATTTTTAACAACTGATGTATTCTAAACCTAAAAATCAATAGATAAAATCAAATAATATTGCAATACCTTCCAATTATACAAAAGTCAACAGGCCCTTGGGCTCTAAAAAGCTTTAAACAAAAATCTATAGACAAACCAAAATTGCATTTCCTCATGTTTCATCAACTGCTGCTGCAGTCTGTCACTGCCAGCTTGCTTGTCCAACCAGTACAGATAAAATCTGCGAGGAGAGCGAGGGACATCACGTGAGGCAGTGAATCCAACACCAGGGACACGTGACAGCGTCACACGTACACACACATCCCAGCGCCCGCAGCCAGCAACTCGCCAGCCACGTCTTTAACAGACGGGAGCAAGAGTTCAGCCTCAAAGTCTGCTCTGTATTTCATGTGTTCTACCAACTCTACGCTACCTGTAGCCGGCTTCTAGGGACTGAAGACAGCCCCATGTTTTTAATGGCTGTTAAACAAGCTTTTTCCTAATGACTCAGAAACCACAGGACCATTTCATTGGCAGCCTGGTTTCAGACGGCTCGACACCAAATACAGAGCAACACACACGCTCACGCTGGAGCCAGCCATGCGGGGGAACAGTCAGGAAGTTCCCCAGAAGTAAAATCAGAGTCTTACAGCAGCCAACTGGGAAGACAACTGCATTGAACTGCAGAGGACAGAAGTCACTCCACCTTTCACTGCCTGGAAAACAGGGCTGAGGTTTGATGCTGTGCTCACAAGACTGCAATGGTTTCATTTAAATAAAAGGTGGCAGGGGGAAGGATCCATGTTAAAGGTCAGTGGGATGTGAGCTGAACCTTCAGAACAGCCTGTATCTGCTAACAAAATGAGTGCTGATCCCTGGTTCTGCTTTTGGAGGTGAAGTACAGTTACTGAGACTCTCAAACGGAGGCCAGAGTTCCCAGATTTGTTATCCATCTCCTTCAGAGGAAAACAGCACACAGACAACAAGCGTAATTGTTAGTAATTATATGGATGCAGCATTAAATATCATGTTTTTTATTTTTGTTTAAAACTGATTTTATAGCCAAATGGAACATAAATGAACTGAGACAACATAAAGTCAGGAGAGCCAAGAAGGTTGGTGTCCTGGACTGAAACACATGGTTGTAATCCTGTCTCTGCTCTGTCCATTCTTCTCACCTCATCTCTTACTGAGAATGCTAGGCAAGGGTATGGTGTTCTCTGAGTTTTATGAAATGCAATATATTACATAGAGATATATAGACAATAAGCTCCATTATCTACTTAAAACCCAGAGAGAAAAGTACTTGTATGTTTTTTACTTCTTTGAGATGTCTGGAGATTCCTTAGAACTAGCCAGAATATGATGAAAGTATTTTTGAAAAAAAATCCACATTTATGCCTTAAAATGGAACATAGAATGATTGAGGATAAATACAACACTGTTGGCTGGAAATGCAATTTTGCATAAGGAATTGATCATAAGTGTTCAAATAGCACATCCCAGGTGATCAAGAAAATTACCCCTTTTGTAGGGACTGCTGATGCACGAATATTTGTTATTTTACCAGCCAAACACCTTCTTGTGGGCTCCATATTAGCTTTCCTGTTTTTACGTGAAACTGAATGTCCTTTTTCTAATTTTGATCTAATTATTAGACTCCTTGAGGAAAAAACCCACAGGTTTAATGACAAAGAAGATTAAAAAACCCACGCAAAGCAGTTTAAGTAATTATTCCAAGCTTCACTCTGAAGACCAGATTTACCCCTCCTCCTCATATTACATAAAGTTCCTCTGCTTTGCAGGGCTGGGGAGCTTCCTCAGCTCATATCAATCACAGATTAATAAATCAATCACCTTCTCCTTTAGGATGACAAGGGACAAGCATTTCTCTTTTAAAGGGGTAGAGCTGAAAATGCTATTTATCTGCTATGTTACATCTTCAGATGCTAACTGGTTTGCGGTAGAGATGCTGATGTCTTAAAATTCCAGTGGCAGTAACTCTGTAGTCAGAATGTTTGCAAATGGACTTCACAGATCAAGACTACACGAGGAGCAGGCTCACTGAACACCAAACAGCAGCTCTGCAGCTATAACGAGCAATATTCAAGCATCTTTATCGGTCTGAGAAAAAGAATTCCATTTTGGAACACTAGTACCAATTACTTGCTATGACACAGTAAAAACAGCTAAAATTCTTATTACATGGAATGCTTGTGATATGCAATATTGTGTTTCTTCTCCTGATGGCAAGCAGAAACAAGGGAATACAGGCATGTGGCAGATGAGCAGATGTTCATCTACTCCTTCATTGAATACAGGATCATTCATTACATTTAAATTGTCTTAGCATATCTTGAAAACCACTGTAAGCCTGCTGAGAAGACAAAGTCACTTAAATTCAAGTTTTTATAATAAAATAAACAAAAATTCCAAAGCATTGGTCTATGATAAGGGGTTCAATGTCCTTCCTGCTTTAAAGAGAAATAAACCAAGCCTTCAAACTCAATAAAAACAATAATCCAAACTCAACAGACAACAAGGCCTCCTGCAGAAGGCCAAATGCTGCCCTGGTACAATCCTCTAGCTGAATCCACATAATCAGTTACAATACTTTCACAAATTCAAACACAGGATCAGGTCATGATGACTTCCATGCACGAAGAGCTGAAAGCTGGCAGAACAAAGCTCTGTGTTTCCAAGGAATTATGGCAGTGCATAGAAATGTTACAACACAAGTGTGTCATGATTGGGAACTGAAGAACTGGACTCCAACCTACCTTTTTCATTTCATTTTCCAGGTTTTCTTCCTCTTGACCTTCAGAAAGTCGCCGCCTTAACTCTGCTATTTCCCGTTCCATGTTTTCTCGATATTGATTCCACTGAGCTCGCTCTTGTTCCAACCTGTGATGATACTGGAGCTCATAGTCACGAACCGTCTCTACAAAACAGCATTTTCAAAACTTGTTTTCAATGTAAGTTAAAAAACAGAGCTTTAGGAACTCCATCTCCAACCAGTCAATGATTTATCATAACTGATCAAACTAGGACCACAGAGAACTCTCTTTTCCTCTCTTCCCTTTGACTCTTGCCCCAAAATCCAACTACAGAAGCAAAAGATCCAAAGCAACTGCAAACAAACAAGCCACCAAAACTGTTTAACTCCTAATTTCAAAGCAATGTATGTGTCTAACAATCTATTTAGCAGCGCATTTTGTACCTCCAAGCACAACCTTCAAACAAACTACCAAGCCCCTACTTATTTACTCCAAAACACAAAAGAGCTAGAACCTGTCACATAGCTTTCACACCTCTGTTATTAATATTACCCCATCAGGTGAAGAGCTGTCTTTTTTTCCATACATACAGCAGCTGGCAGGACTAAGCCTTGATCTAGATATACATATCGATGCATGTCATGAACAGAAATTTGTGTACTCAATATGCATGAATATTTGTCTTTGCTAGGGGAAGAGCATAATCAGGTGATGGAAAAAATGCCTAAGGGCTGCAGGCTTTGAATATTCTGATCCTGCTTGTCAACCTTTAGGAAAACCGCCAGTTATGGCAACAGTGTGTCCCCATTTTACATCCTGCATTTTGTTCCCTGTACACAGTTTGTCTCAGAAACATCAACAGCTGTGCAACGGACAAACAGAACAAAGAATAGCCCAGAAGCATCAAGAAAAAAAATGACCCAGAACTGATAGAGTGCAGCATGTTCACTCCCTAGCCTGAAAAGTCCATGTGAGAGCACTGGAGGACACTGAGCTGCCTGACAGCAGGCCTGTGTTTACACAGAAAGAGAGAAGAGAATCACGCTGGCAGCCTGAAGCTGTTTTCAGCCTTGTCAAATTACACGCGTTAAACTTATCTTTGCGGAAGGTCGAAGAATCACATTCATAGTCCCTCAAAAAAAGCTTTGCATATGTGTGGGAGTTCCCACTGCTGTGTCTCCTCCTACATTCTAGCCCTGTATCAACAAAAGAGAAGAACCGAGCTCCTTCCCATGAACTTAGGACGTAACGTGTGCCCCCCTCTGTCACTGCCACAGCCCGGCTCTGTCCATACTCTCTGCGAGAGCAGGTATGAATCACACAGTGCACACTAAAGAGGTGTCTGATCTTTGCAGCAGCTGCTTGCCTGGTTGTTACCTTTCATAATAGCTTGTAGTGAAGCTACTTCTTCTTGCCACTGCCTCTTCACCTCGTCAATAGCTTCTTGTTTTGTATTCTCAGACACTGTAGCGATAGCTTTGATGTTCTCCATTTCAGCATGAGCTTCCATCAGCTGGGTCCGCAACTGGCCCAGATCATCTTGGGCTGCCTGCAGCACTGCATTTTGTCTCTTCAGGTCCTCTGAAAAAAAGCATCATTTACATTTAGCTTGATTAATAAATTCAATCTGATGAGTACCTATAGCTGCCACGGCAAGGCACAGTGGTCTAACAAGAGGGCAAAGGAAGCACTTGATATTAAAGCATCTACCCCTAATGACTCAGCAAATGTTAGCAGGTATCTTAGGGAACAGTTTCTTGAATTCGTTTGCCGTTGCGTTTTATTGAAAAGGTACCTTCTCATGGACATGGCCACAAGGCAGACGATGTAGATACAAACTATGAATTGATACACCCAATGAAAGTGAACTGTGCTTTTAATGAGTTCATTATTAAATTCATTCTGGTCATGAATCTGGAAAAAGATAAGAACAATAGACAGGAAGACAGTTCTTTCCTCGTTTTTGGCACCAGCTTGGTCCCGAATTTGGACAGAACACTTCATATTTCTTGAACAGAAACACTCCATGACCAGAAATACCTGCCCAGTATACAGCAAAAAGCCCACTAGCTTTGTGCATTTCCTTCATTAAATCCTGCATAAAAAAATCAAGGTCTTACAGCATTTCTCTTGCATAAGTCTCCAACAACATCATTAAGGACGGGCTGCCACAGTCCCGATGTACATTTAAGAGAGGGCTCTCAAAAAGAGAGGGGAAAAAACACTTTGAGGGAAAAAACGAGTCTATTCTCCTCTGGCATCCTTTTGCTTCAGGATCCATGAACATCGGATTCTTTTTTTTCTGCTTATCACAATTTATTTTTATTTTCTTAGTGTTCTTAAAAAAAGATGGAATTATTGCTGATCTCATCTGTAGTGTCTCGTATCTTAGATTTCCTTTCAACCAGCTGCTAGAAACACAAAGAAATAGGCCTCCTGTATGATCTGATCCTCATTATGCCTGCAGTAGTTCTGTTCTCATAAGCTTACACAAGCAGCTCCAGTCTTAATGCATTATTTTTTGGCTTCGCTTTCATATGTTAAGGACAGGAAAATCATCAGGATTGGAAATAAATCAATTTGGCTCTCAGAACAGCAGCTACCTCTACTCTGCAGTTCCTCATCAGATATTTGAGCTCACACGGTTCAAATTTTCCCATAAAATGTTATTGAAATAGATGCCCTTGGCTGGTTTTAAAACTTTTATAATGTTTGTCTGCTTACATTCTCCCTCAGATGGAAATTTAGGGCAAATTAATACTACATAAAGCTCTAGCCACAAACGCAAACAGAGCACCATCCAGACGATACTTTTGCACTTACTAGATCAGCCGCTGTTCAGAAAACGAGCACACCACGACTGCAGAATGCCAGTATTAAAATGCAGTGGTGGTGTTTCTGTGGGCACATCGAGTTGCTCAGCTGCCTCCTACCCATGCAGGCAAACCTTTACATTAACTCTAAAAATTCATTCCAGGAAGTTAACCAGTCACCACTGACATTTACCACTGACTCTCTGCTTGCCCCTTAATTTCTTACGTGCCCGTTTAAAAGATTACAGTAACTTTTCCATTTTTGGCAAATAAGAAATAACAATCATGCAGTTGATGATCCTGATTATCCTTAACCAACCTAAGAAAACCCCAAACACTATGTGGTGTGTGTAGGCAAATGGAGAGTAGCAGCTGCAGAACAATTGTTATTCTTCACACGGGGATTATATGAAGCTCAACTTTTTAATCAAACTTTAGAATAATTCCGAGAACTGAGAACTTACCTTCCTTAGCCAAGTATAACTCCTTAAATTTTGCTCTCTTTTGATTAAATTCTTGCTCAAGTTGCTGCTTTGTACGCAGAAATTCTGCATTGACCTTTTCCAACTCTGCCACCCGTTGCAGAAGAGCATCTAAAAATAGAACAGAAGATAAGGTATGTCACTAACAGTTAAGGCATCTCATTCTGCCAGTTTGAGGTTTGGGTCTTTTTCTTTTTAAAATATCTCTACTCATCAGCTCAACCGTTGTCCCATGAGACATCAGGATAACCAGGCACAGTCCTTAGAGCAACAAAGGAAGGTTCTTAAGACTGTAGCATCAAACTAGTTCTGCAGAAAAGAACCCATCTCCCAAAGAAGACCATTTTCTAGATACAATGATGGAAGACATGGAAAAAAACCCCAAAACTAAACAGCACCGGGATTATTTCTATTGGTGCCTCTTTCCAAAACACCAGGAATTTAGTCACCAAGTGCAAGAACTCAGGTCTCAGGACAGATCTTGGCATCCACCATGCTGGAAGGACTTTGCCTGTACCAGCAGTGACACAAGGCACTAAGCTTGAGGACAACAAGCCATGTGATATGTGATCCCCCCCAAATACACCTGCATAAAGAATAAAAGCAAAAGAAGGTTTATTTTCTAACAGAGCATGACAACTACCTCCTTTCCACTCTGCACAGGTTTACACTCAAGTTAGCTTCTCTGTTTGGGGTACGATATGTACGACGGCCATACAGACACTCCACTTCCCAAAACAAACACCTGAACCCAAATCCCAGCTGCAGGCAACTACACGGATTAAAGCCTGCCTGGAAACGCACTGCAGTCAATGACAGCAAATGGGACTCTGATAGATTTTTCAGTTGTCATGTATAGGTGACTTCATGCTCTGAATTTAGGTCCAGCTCACACCAGGACTGCAACAGAGCTGAAAAAGAAAACTGTATTCACCATCAGAGGCTGTCAATTTAAAATGACCAAAAAAACCCGTCCCAAACCAACACACACATTCTGCCATGCCAGAATTCATTAACTGGCTGGAGGTGCTGTCCCTGTGCTCCTGTTTCCATGCACAGCAGTGCGGCTATCAATGTTTAATGACACCAATGGGGCACACAGCCACCAAAGCCTGGGAGGTGGTCAGTTCTGGTGGAGCTACGTCTGACAAACACGATCTTGTGCTACACACGCGACTGGAACAGGCATGGGACACGCTGTGCTCCAGAAGTGCAGCAGTGGGCAAAATCTGACTCCCTAATTAGTGGCTAACTCATCAAGAACCAACCAACTACCATAAAGATCCGATTTCTTAACTTCTGAAATAGAACTATGAAGAATTTAGATTCAAATTGATAAGCCAAGTGGGAAACCAAACAAGCAAATGAGAAGTCCCTTTGGCCAACAGTTTATTAGCCATAAATAGTGCTTTTTTATTGCAGAGTATTGGGGCAAACAGATGACTGATGACAGAGTCAGGCATGCCAATTTAATTACCAGCTTTGCTTCTAATGAGCAATGATCGTGCAGAGACACTTCACGTCAGACAGAGGGATCACGATCTCCCTGCTCAACACCAACATCAGAAGAGAGTACAGCGCCGGCTTTTATGGGATTTAACCATGCAGGGGGACTCAAGAGGAGGGCAGTAAAATTCAGTTTGGAGCAGGCCCATCAGCTCACACGGGAACGATGAAACCACTGGGGTGCACAGAGAAACTGTAGTGAGAGATCCAGCTTTCTCAACCCACTGCACAGCAGAAATTCCGTTCAAGGAACACACAGGAACAAACCCACATCACTCATTGACTGGATACTTACATTGGCTCCCAAAAGGATTACCTACTGTGTGACAAAGTTCCCCGTTACACAAACACGTAGCGACCGTCCCAGAGCTAAGACGGGTAAAGCCGATTATCAATAAGGCTATTTTTGAGTACTGGGTCTATTTATAAAATTAATGCCACCAAGCTTTCTACTTGATATTTAAAGCGTCAAACATGACATCAAGAGTTCAGTCTTAGAGATCTGAAATCTGAAAAAGAGTGGAAAAAACCCATGCACAGAATAAATGTAAGGAGAGGAAAAAAAAAAAAAAGAAAATCTCTTCTGCCATCGTTCTGCCATTTTCCACCTCCTCCTTCTCCTTTCATGATTGCTCAAGACTGAACTATGGAAAAATAAAAATACATGGCTGCCCATTTCTCTTTGTGCTTATTTTTCCTGAGCACTAATTTTCACCTATCACAACATCCTACTGAAGCCACAATTATGTTACTATATACATTTTTTATCTGCCTCCAGGATGCACATTTAGACTGTGAAAACCTTTTTTTTACTGCCTTCAAATAGGGTTTGATTTAAAAAAACACAAACAACCCAACAACAACAAACCCAGAACCCCTTCAATCCAACGGAGCTGTTCTAACAGGTGCCCAGAAGCACAGGAGTCGATTACAGCTCTTGCAAGGCGCACGTTGAACAGAAACAATTCCGGACTTATGCAAGAAGGTCGTTTTACTTTCAAGGAACATTTGCCGTTACACACAGAATTCAGCAGCCACCCAAACGTAGGAAAAAACAGGATTATCTGCTTTTCCTAAACTTGCACTTGGAAGCACCCAGGATTTTACTGCCTTGGACGATGGCTGGAGTTCACTGGGCAGCACACACGCTTCTGGTTTTATTTGAGGATAGAGAATTACATCAGACTTCCCACTCGCCACCTTTGTTCTTGACTGCAACAAATCTCTCTGGATTGGCACCCCTCTCCACTCCAGAGCATTCTGCTGCAGGGGGACAGCAAAGTTAACAAAAACAGGGGGAGAAAAAGAAGACTCCAAGCTGCAGCGGTGCCGTGGAATGCAGGTCCATGGCCTCGCCCGTGCCCGCCAGCATCGCCGCCTGTAAGGGGTTTTGCAGAAGTGACTTTGGGGCAGTTCCCCATTTTCGCAGCTTGGCTTTCACACACGCCATCGCCTTCACCAGCCATTTCTAGCTCACTGTACAGCTGAAGGTGATTTGACATCTACATTTTGTTCTCTATTGACTGAACACCCACAAGCAAACAATCCAGTCCTAGGCACATAGAAACTTGCTGATGCCGACAAACGCAGATATCGCTTCGGATGCAGAACTGAGCCCTGCTGCATTGGATCCGTTATGCTCTCTTTGTATTTAGTGCAGTAAATCAATAACTGCAGGATCAAAAATATTTGACTGAGCACTACACGTTACACACATTCTAACCACACTGTAAATATCACAGTAACATCAAGCGGGAGCTTCCAATATACTATTTAATATTGAAAGTAATCTTACTTTTTCATTCAAGTCGAATGACTTAAAACTCACCTTTCCACTGTAACTGGTAGGTTCAGCAGTGCCTATGCCTACTCTTTTTCTTCTCTTTTCATGTAAAAGACTGTAGCACCTGCTACATCAAGGATCTCAGGAAAAAGAAAATAAGCCAACACTGAATTAAAATAATTAAAATCCAAAGAAATTAAGAGGTTTGAATAAATTCTTCTCTATAAGCCAATCAAGAAGTGAACAAAAACAAAGGGAAGAGACAACGGTCCTTTAAATGGTTTAATAAATCCTGCACAGTTGAACAGCCGTGTGCAATAACAACTAATTTATGTTTGGCATGATACTGTAAAAACTCCCACAGCCCTTTGTGTGACCGCCTGCACAGCCTTCCACAGCTGCATCATCCCCAAAGGCCTCGTCCCTGCTCCCACCAGCCGGGGCAGCCGCTCTGCACCAAGCAGCCAAAGCCCCACCTGGGGCTGCTGGGGCCAACAGATGTAGAAGTGTACACAGGCAAACGAACCCAAGAGCATTCCCAGGCTCAGGTCCAACACTGATTACCAAAAACATTACTTAGTGCTTGTTAGTAAGACAATGTGTTGTCCTGTATCTTTGATGTGCCATAATTTTCACTGAAACCTTCCTCAAAAGTGCTAATGCAGCAAGTAGCTTCATGCAGAATTACAAGGAAAATAGCCAGCACACTGTTTCTCCTTCCCCATTTTTTCCACTTCCCATTTTTTCTCCCTTTTCACAGCGCTCACACATTAGCTACTTTCTTGCTTTATTATTGTCTCCCTCGTCTTCTTTCATGGACATGAAACCTGGCGGCTGCTGTTCTGAGGTCCAAACCTCCCTCCCCTGACACTCCATTCATGCTGTGAAGTGGAACCACACCTGACTTCCAGCTTTGACTCCATGGTTCCAGTAAACCCGCTTCATGTGATCAGCAATGCTCCTCACTTCTCCTACGCAGTCAGTCATTCTGGCCCCAGGTAACTTAAGCCTCGTTTAAATTTATCCTTAGTTAAACATTATTTATATCAGACTGTAACTGAGCAGCATTCACCCACATCAGCTGTCACGGGAACACAGCTCACTACACAGGTCCACGCTGGCAGAAGTGGGTTTGCATTTTTCTCCAGCAATTTATCTTCCATCTGCCAAAAGTACCTTTTCTTCGCAAGGACAGTCCCCAACCTTCACTGAGAGCCTGGCTTTCCCTTCATCCTGTATTGTAACACTGGGTCTTTCCTTCACCATTGAACTGCCACTGCCACGAGACCTTTTGTGTCTGTGCACACACTTAAGTTTCTCCTCTCAAGTCTCAATTCAAGGCATGAGGGATTTTGCCATCATTAGTTTTTACTCTATTTCATTTCTGCTGTTGATGTTTTGGCAGGTGGGGAATCCTTCATGAAGTTTCAGGAAAACATTATTTGTTAGCATCTTTTCAAGAGAACCAACCATGCTTTGTGCCTCATCAATTCAGTGATAAATTAAATAGGGCAGCAGTGGATGAATTGCAGCGTTGGAAAAGCCAACCAGCCGGCACAACAGGCAGTACCCTATGGAAAGTATTTTGGCTGCATCCTGCTGCTGCCATCAGTGAACGCTCTCAAACGTGGAGCTGCTGAGCTTGACTGCATATCAGAGCATCTCAAAAATCGCCAGCAAGCTACAGTCTGGTGAACACATACACTTTGCATTCATCTATAGAAACATAAAATGGAGAGAACCGAGTTACCAATCTCATCACAACCACAAGCGTTTTCCCTGCTCCCTCAGTGCTTTCACCTTATCCCACTAGCTTTAACAATTTCTCACTTTCATAACTGCTCTTTACCAGAGGAGCAATTTTTCAAGACTGCAGGAAAAGCCCTCAGTAACTCCCGGGTTTATGAAGACTCTATTTACTCTGCAGGCTGGGTCCATTTACTCAGACCAGTCACTGCTTGAGCAAACACGAGCGTGGTGATGGCAGCAGAGCACGCAGGCAAGGTTAAGCATCCAAGTATTGGTCCCATTTCTCTAAAGGCTTCACAGCATGTGCTGTCATTGCTGCTATGATTTCAGTGCTATCTGCTCCAAGTCATCCCAGGTAGGTCCACGTACGTTTGGCAAATCTCTTTGAGCATTTCAAACATCTCGGCTTAAACAACGGATCTATCAAACATGTCAGCACTCACGCACGCTTGCACCACTCCTCCAGTTTCATCAGTCCATCCCACCTCATTATCAGGGAGGTTAAACCTACAACATGAGGGATTTGGAGCAGACAGAGGATGCTCCCTCAGCCCGTGACACGACCTGCAGCAGAGCTGCTCATTCCCCTCTGGCAGCACCTTTAAAGCAAGCCCCCCAAAATGGTGAGTCACTTCATTCTCCTGACCAAAGCAACACCGAAACTATGAATGAATCTCCACGTTTAGGCAGGAATGCTTCTGCCAAACTTTCCCACACTACCACATCTCAGCATTCATGATATAACCACAAAATCCAGAACAGGATTAAACTCCTTCACATGGCAGTCACAGTGAGGTTTCAGTGTGTCTTGCCTTGCAATAAAAAACCAAACTTGAGCAGAGGACATTGCCCATTTCAGTAAACCATCAGAAATTTGTTGTTCTGATCCAATATTTCAGCCTGACAGACCTCAGAGAACTATTCTGACATGCGCTTCACTATGCAGGAGACCATTTGCACCATTTATTGTTCTGACCACCAGCAGCATGAATGTATTATTAAAATGTAAACATTTGCTAAACCCAGACAACAAACTCCATACCTATTTTCCTTCAAGATAACTTAATTGCTGACTCACTTTCAGTGGGAGAGGGGAAAAAAAAAATCCCTTTGACTCGTTATAATATGTTTATCACTTCGCCTACCACTTATTAAAGCCTGTCCTCTTTTAGGGGAAAAGAAGAACAAAGTATGACTCAGCTCTCAAAAAAATGAAAACTCCCCTCAACCCTACGCTGTTCTCTTCAATGAGGTAATTTAATACATAAAACAAATCCATTCCATTAACGCAAAAATTGCTCCCGATGCCACTAGTCCGAGATCTCTGGCTGCCGTAGGGAGTCACTGAGGGGTGACCCTGAGAGTGTTCAGGCTACAGATCATCCCACAGACTCTGCTTCCCAAATGCCAAGCAGAACGAACAAGTGAATGATGACCTAACACACTTAAAATACAAAGGAAGGTGACAAAAGTGAGGTACTCAATTGAAGAGATCAGCATAGAGCTAGTGCAAGAAAATGATGAAGAGAAAAACAAATCCAAGTCACTAGGTGAGGGCTTCACCACTGCCCCAGGTATGTGACCGCTCATTCAAAGCAAATCCACATCTTTGTGGACATGTTCAAAAGCCGACACAAACGATAAGAGCAGGCAAACCCAATTCCATGCGTGCAGCCACCAGACAGCACCACTCGTCTTTTACAGGTACCAGAAATGGCAACAAATCACACAGAACACAAGGAATATATATAATTTAGTCACCCAAATTGGTAGACAGAGAATAGATCAAGAAAGGGAACAGGTGTACACTCACTTTCAAGGAAGAGTTATTCAAAAGCGTTAGCAGTCAGGAAAGCAGGTTGCAGGCATGAAAACATGGTGCCTCAGAGTAACCTCTGAAAGGATATCAATCTTAGTAAATGGCCTGGAAAATGTAGTGCCACATGTATTTATGGAGACACCAGGGTGATAAATGTAGTATTTCAAATATTAGAAGATAATTAACATCTATATTTGATAAGGACCAGGATACAATTCCTATCATTTGTAGTAAGGCTTCTACAGCAATATAAGTTTCCCTGAGAATGACAGACTATGACTCCCCCAAGCCTCAATCACCTATTTCTTGACAGAAAACAAAGCCATCATTTCATATATTCTTTTTTTTTTTTTTGCTACCACTTGTCAAGCAAATGCATTCCTGAACAGCTAAAAAGGAAGAAAATCCTCCTCCAGCACAAAATTTTCAAAAACATTTAAATATGCCTGAGGGATATTGCGTATCTCGGGCTTTACTCCATCTTGCAGTTACGATCGTTTTGAATCCACTTAAGCACTGGCGGCCATCCCAAAAGGTAACTCAGCACTCCCACCTCACCCTGAGCACACGAGCCTTTCGTCCCCACCGTGTCGCAAGAGCCTTCAAGGCTGCACAGTGATGGGATCAGGGAAGTGACACAGCAAGAGGCTGGGGCGGGAGGGGAGGGAGTCAAAGCCATTTTCAGCCAAATCAGACCCTGATCACGCTTATCACTGGGCTGAGCACACACATGATGGCGAAGATACACACTGGTTTGAACTGTGAAAATAAGAGTCTGAACTATATCCTTGGACAGTCATATTACTACTGTGTGGTCTCCACCCCTTCCTTTATGCCGGCTCATCAGGTCATTCACTAAATCAATTAAACTCATTAACCCAGCAGGGAGCAGCTGGGTGACTGAGCGGAACTGGCTCTGTCCAATGGGCAGAGCTTGGACAAAGGAAATGACGGGAATGCAATCATGGGAGCAGGAAGGAGAGCAGGATGCCTTCTTCCAACAGCAGCAGCCTTGCTCGGCTGTAACACAGGACCACAGCCTACACAGTCTGATAATCAGTTTAAACCAAAGTGCACGCCAAAAGAAATAGCCTGGCCTTCCCTCTGCCCCACACTCTCTCCTGTGGCAACAGAGATCGTGGCAGCCATGCAACAGAACTCACTTGAAGACTTACTGACTGCCATTTGTAAGTGATGAATGACCTTCCTCAAGTCCCGGCTTCCATCCAGAATCTCTAGGGGAAGCTTACAAACTTAATCAGTACCAGAAAACCCACTCCAAAGCTCAGATTCCCATCAATGTTTGAATACAGACAGGTTTGAACAAATGCAACTGAAAGGCTGTCTCCAGCACAGCCGCAGTTACACTGGGACAACACCCAGAACTGTAGATAAACACAGAGCAGAAAACATTTGTGTTCCAGAGTGAGGTTAGACTCATATTTATTCTTACTTGAAAGCAAACATGCTAGTACAGAACTGCAGCTGGATCAGAAACTGCCAGTATGACCCTCCCAAAGTACCATCAGCTAAATATAACCCCAGTGCCCCAAACAAACTCAACTGTAACATCAGGGGTCTCTACACCTGTGAGAGACTTGGTATCTGTATCTCCAGCTTCCTATAAAAATCCAGCAGAGGCTGTGAGGAGCAGACAGACAGTGAGAGCGTGGTCACAGCTAGAAGCGTCAGTCAAGCGCAGGATCCAAAGTTTGGCTAATTGCCTTCCCATTAATTTAGCACACACCTCTAGACACAGCACGAGGAAACATATAAACAGACACTGCAAGCTGACAATTAAGAAAATCTTACTTAAAACTCATCTTAAAAGAGAATTTAAAAGATGTAGCGTTTGACACAAAGGTGCCAGCATGTCAGATGATCTGAGCTAATGGAGCCCAATTTAAGCTCTTCCCTTCTTCCTCTTCCCAGCAACCAAGCTAAGACTCCACACAGCCAGGGAGCAGTGCTGTTTGGAAAACACAAGACACTTTTCACAGAGGAAGTTTGTCTGGTCACACAATCTTCTCCTTCAGAAGAGCAGAGGGATGGAGGGAACATGGAGCTGCAGAGAGCAGAGCCCAGAGCAGCCACTACAGGGACACGGTAAAGGGACAGCCCAGACCAGGGGCTGCCAGAGGCCTGCGAGGGGGAGAGCAGCAGTTAAAGATGAGGCGATGGCTGAAGGACTGAGGAAGCTGGAGGATCAGCTGAAGAGCAGCAGTTGCTCAAGACAAGGTCAAATGACCGACTACTTGACTGGAGAGAAAAATCCAGGACCAAAGGTCAAGCGAGGCCACATTTCTGCCGCTTCACTGTGGAGAAGCAGAAACTACCAGGGGAGACGGAAACCCATGTGAAGGGTGATTTGAAAGCTTTTATTTTTCCTCTTCATTATATTTGGAGGAGTCTGGCCAGGGAAGACAAGCACAGGATGGGGACAGGAAGGAGAGAAGCCCCACGAACACCAACTGGGGCAGCAACTGGCAGAGGCGGACATGAATGGAAAAATAAGTAAATAAAATAAACAGGAATTCCACATTATATTAGCAGTAATCCTGCAGTTCTGCATTCTTGAGGTGCTACAGTCACCGCTAAGAAAGCAACAGGACAGACGTCCTCTCAAGCGCCAGGTATACTGCTGTGATGAGCTAAAAAGCAATGCTCTTCTTCCCAAAAGACATAGAAACGTCAGCTAGCGGAAGGCTGCTCACTTGTTCCTCCAATGTCAATTTATATAAAGCTATCAAATGATTTAAATGTTTCCAGAGAGAATTCATCATCATGCTTAACTGACTGTACTGTGACTGAAATTGCACAATGCTCCCCCTATTTATAGCACAACACGCAGAGGCCGGTTACCACCAACCTAGACACCCCTGAACCAGGCACACAAAACGACTCTGCGAGCAAAGACTACCAGTACTCAGAAGCACCAGACCTTTGGAGTGAAAGATGTTCCCCTTAAACACACAATGGCATTTATGGCCAGGCAACCTCCCTGTCAGAGGCTGCTCAGAACTCTGCTCAGCACGTGCTGCTTATCAACATTACTGGTTCTTATCTGGGAAGACTTCAGAGTAAAGCTATGACCACATGCTTTTGCAACTACACACTTCGATTTAAAACAAAAAAAAACACCTCACTTCCAAATAATAAAATACTTAAATATAATATAGAAAACTTCATATTTTACAAGTGTTTTTTAATGAAGTCCCCAGAGCAAAAGCCCAGGAAGCTGCCGTTCCACATCACACACTACAGACCCTATGGGATTTCATCTCCTCCCACACTGAGACCCTGCCTGTTTTAGCTTCTTGAAAGTTTTAAAACAAAAATCACTTTCAAGGGAACATACACAATCTAGTTCTGCTGTGGGAATCTGCTCCACCCACAACAGGCTATGGGAAAGCAATGAAGCTTGTGAGGGATCAGGCCAGGAAGGGCAGAAAGCATCTCCTAAGTGCATCTTCTCAGTGACAATGGCCAAGTGGCCAAGACGCAGCACAAATGGGCACAGAATTTGTATTTTCCAGTCTTCAAAGTGAAGAAGAGAGTAGGTCCACGCATTAAAGTACATCCACTGTGCCTCCAGGCAAGCCAACAACTAATTATAAAGAACAGGGTCACAGTATTTTTCAAAATTAGATAGAGAGATTCAGGACTTGGCTTCAAAACAGACCCCTGAATGGATACGGTTCCACTCAGGAGTAAACTGACCTGCTGAGTGGATCATAACTTCCTTAGAAATTCCAAAAGGTGGAAACGTGCATGTGTCTGGTTTGCTTAGGAAGCCAAATCTCAGATTTGTCCATTGAACCAACATGCAAAAACATCCAGCTTAAAAAAAACACGGAAATGCTCATGGTTTTTAATTAAAAATATATTGGTTTAATAATATTAATAACTATTAAATACCATAATAAAACTAAGGCGAAGCAAAGTGAAAGTAAGTGAGGGAAGAATTTTTTTGGTTCTTGGAAAGTACCAAGAATTTTGAAGTTACCCCCCAAGAGAAGATAGTTTAATATTTGACAGTTACATCAACAACACGGAGTTGAGCTTCAGCACTCAAACTCAGTCCCCTACCAACCACGTCAAGCTCCTAAGATGAGTAATTGCATTTTTAGATACTGCAGTTCCATTTAGAAGTGATGCCTCTAAAGAAAATAACTAGAATCGTAAAAGCATTTAAGGCTGAAGTTTTGTTCCTTGATTTCCCAGGTGACATCCAGACCCCCATCGCCAGCGGTATCTGGCCTCTAGGAGACGTGGAATTACGGCAACAGCGAGTCTTGGCTCTTGTCGGGATGCTGTATTATTGCCACAGGGAAACAGTGCTGCTCAGGGCGCTGCTAGAGGTACTAAAATCGATATGGCAACATCCTCCAGCCCTCTGCATGCAGCCGAGCGGTTCTCTCCACTGGGAGCTGGCACAATCTTCAACAACGCAACACACAAGACACCACTTTTACTGGCCTTCCTCCTAAGCACAGGAGGAAGAACAAGCTACTCAGACACCGTACAAATTCTTTCTGCTGGCAAACGCTTACCACAATATCTGATGGACTGTGCCATCAATGGTTTCCTGTACCTCAGAGTAATAGCAACGGACACCCCACTTATCAGTTTGACTGTACCAATGGCTTAACTGTACCAGTGCAGTAAGAAGAGTTTAAGAATTTGCATATCACTGCAATTAATTTTTTAGTCTTGAAGAATTAGTGTTTTCTGTAACTGCAGCTTCTTCATGGAAGCATTTTCCAGCTAGGAGAAAGGGAATAATACTGAAGCTCGAGCATTCTGATAGTGACAAAATACGCCCAACTACTCTGTTTGGGAACCTTATTCTCAGAGATGGCAAGGATCCAGATCGAAACTAAACCCATGAAGGCCGAGAGCACACCACCCTCAAAATAAAAATTGTTTTGAAAATTAGGCATTACTGCTCCAGTCACACAATCCAAACAACACATAGTTTAATTAAAATGTCAAAAAAACCCAGACTGATCAGCATCAATCAGCAGCATCCACTTCCTTGTGACACTGGGCACCATCACCAGCCACGGGTACACGGCACAACGCTGCCCTGGCAGCCAGAGGACTCTGCTCTCAGCCTCTCTGTGATTGTTATCGTGTGGAAACGCTATTACCGCACACAGAAGAATGAGAGGGTTATTAACATCTATACTGAGCCAAAGTACAAAACCGGGGTAGGATCCAACGTCCAATTCTTCCCCCCATTCCTTTGTGCTATTTCTTCCCCTCCTCTTAGCCTGTTTTTATTTCAGTATGGGCATTAGAATAGAATACACACTCTATATTAAATTACTCTCATGCTGTTTCCTATATGTTATTTCTACTACAGTAGTAACAGTCCTTCTTTTGTATTTGCTTTCAACAAAAATATCATAACTGATGTGTTGCACAAGTATAGAATGCCTAAGGTATTTATAATCAATATGAGTCAATTACGAAAAGCCATTATTTTTCCTTAGGGCAACATACTAATCCAGTTCTATTTTGTCACACATAGTCTTAAATCAGAGGTTACACGACTCTAAGCAATAAATTCATTGCAGAAAACTACAAACACTACATAATTGCTGTCTTCCATATTTTCTCCATATTGAAATAGAGCGGAGAAGTTTCAAGGCACACTCTCGGCAAGTTAGTTAAAAATAAAACCGACATGCATGAGAACAATAGTACAGAAATCCAAGTGGATAAAACCCAAAGTGGTCCTGTTGCTGCCACAGGAGGATGGGGGAAAGAAGTCATTTTAGAAGCCACAGTTCTTCAGTGTGAGAACCCAGCAACCACTTCCAGAATGCATCCAACCTGCAGACGGTTCCCCTTGTCACGTGCCTTATCTACAACATCCTCATCTTCCCACAGCTAGAAGGCACAAGGACAGCAACCTGTACCTCCTACACTTTCTTTTTAAACAAAATAAAATCTACCCAAATTGTAACTTAGAATTATGGAATGGGCTGGGTTGGAAGGGATCTTAAAGCCCATTCAGTTCCATCCCCTCACCATGGATAGGGACACCTCCCGCTGGATCAGGTTGCTCAAAGCCCCACCCAACTTGGCCTTGAACACCTCCAGAGACTGGGCAGCCACCACTTCTCTGGGCAACTCCTAACACATCACTAACACAGAACCACCTTTCCTGCTCAAGAAGCAGTGTGCATGTGCACGGCGCTGCGCTCCACTGCACGCCTGCAGCCAAGCAGTCAGCAAGAGCCAAGAAGGAAAGCCACTGGAAGTTGTTCTGTAACTCTCAGAACAGGCCAAAGAACAATAAACAATGGTTATTCATCAGAAAGCACACAAGAGCAGCCCACACCAACACTGAGCTTACAAGCATGACAGCAAGTAAATTCACCCTCCCCTTAGTGCTCTCGAAGGACAAGCGTGCAATCATTGCCCTTAATGCAGGAAAACACCCCACAATCTAAGCACCCTCATCAGTAAAACTTGGAAAAGGCAGACTGAAATGCTGAAATCCCCAAGGACAAGCACTTTTTCATATAACTGCACAAAAAAACCCAGCCCACACAATTCCCTAGATATGCATAATTAAGAATTCATCATTGTCCTTTTCCAACAGAGTGCTTTCCAAGGGAAACTCATCTGCTCTCTAAAAATGAGAGCTCTGGCATAGCCCTACCCATCACTGAGGATTGTGCACAGCCCTCTGCTCCTTCTCTTTCTACGTTATGACTGGCACCCACTTGAATTTCTGCTTCTCCCACCCTTTCCCACACATCCACACACTAAACACTGCCCCTTCAATCCCATCATTCAAGCTAAGCATTACCTGCAGGTTTTCCAATATGCAGACAGTTTTGTAACCTATTCCACGGGAAAAACACACTTCCTTGTCTGTAATTCCTCCCAAACCAGACACAAATAACCTTTCCATAACAAAAACATCCAGGAAAAGCTCATCTTCCTCTCACACAGATAAGCACCATCCCGAAGGAAAAGCTATCATTGCCTTTGTCTTCCCCAGCCCAGGATGAGCCCACACCAGGCACCCTGACCTCAACCTCTCAAAGTGTCTTTTTGCCACACACCCACAGCAGAGACAGCCCTGCATCACCTGCTGTAGACAGACCGATGGCGAAGAAGCAGTGATACCTGGATCCCAGCATCACCATCCTGTTCCTCCATTTAAGGGCGGAGACACCTTCTCCATCTCGCTGGCCCACCGAGCCAGAGCCCCTTTCCCAGCAGCAGCATTATCACAGAAGCATGGAACGGTTGAGGTTGGAAAGGCCTTTAAGCCCTTCCCATTCCAATGCCCCTGCCATGGGCAGAGACACCTCCTACTGGATTAGGTTGCTCCAAAGCCCAGTCCAACCTGGCCTGAACACCTCCAGGGATGGGGCAGCCACCAATTCCCCTGGGCAACTTGGGCCAGGGCCTCACTACCCTCCTTGTGAAGAATTTCTTCCTAATATCCAGTCTAAAATTTTTTCCCCCTTTCCAGTTTAAAACCAGTCTCCCTCAACCTATCCCTACATTTTCTGATCAAGAGCCCCTCCCCAGCTTTCCCAGAGCCCCTTTCAGCACTGGAAGCTGCTCCAAGGTCTCCCTAGAGCCTTCTCTTCTCCAGGGTGAACAACCCCAACTCTCTCAGCCTGGCCTCACAGCAGAGGTGCTCCATTCCTCAGGTGACCTCTGTGGACTCCTCTGGACCCGCTCCAACAATTCCATCTTCCTCTTATGTTGGGGATTCCAGGACTGGACACAGGAGCCCGGGTGAGGTCTCACCAGAGCAGAGAGGCAGAATCCTCTCCCTTGTTCTGCTGGCCACACTTCTTTAGATGTAGCGTAGGGCAAGTTCGGCTTCTGGACTGTGAACACACTTTGCCGGCTCATGTGAGGCTTGTAAGGCCAGGCTGGAAGGGGCTTTGAGCCCCTGATCCAGTGGGAGGTGTCCCTGCCCATGGCAGGGGAGCTTGGAAGCAGACGGTCTTTTAAGGTCCCTTCCAATCCAAACCATTCCATGTTTCTCATCCACCGGCTCCCCAACTCCTTCTGCAGGCGGGGAGCCTCCCTTGCTCCCCATGGAGGTATTTCCAGCCTTACAGCCACCCGTGACACCCCCTTTGCCCTCGCAGCCCCTCGCCCCTCACATGGCGGCAACCACCACCCTGGGCACCACCCGCCACGGGGCTCCCCTCGTGCTGATCCCCAACCCACAGACCCCACGGGGCTCCCCCTTCTGCCGACCCCACCCCCCGGGGCCCCCTTCGTGCCCCCCCGTCCCGTGCCCCGCAGGCCCCGGTGCCGCCGTTACCGTCGGCCGCGGCGCCGGCCCCGCGCTGGGCCATGGCGGCTCCTCCGGCAGCGGCGCCGCTAGGGCAGCGCGGCCCGGCGGGCGGCGGGGGCGGCCCGGACCGGCCTGCGCCTCCGCCGCCTCATCCCGACAGCGATCCGGGCCCGGCGGGGGCGGCGCCGCGCAGGCGCCCGGGGAGCGGGGCGGGGAGCGAGGGGCGGCGGGGCCGGGGGCGCCTGGGGCGGAGGGGCGGCCGGGCCTGGTCGTGGGAAGGGAAACCTGCGTGGATCAGGGGCTCCCAGCGCCATCAGCCCGGCCTTGAACCCCTCCAGGGATCGGGCAGCCAGCCCTGCTCTGGGAAACCTGGGCCAGGGCCTCCCCACCCTCACAGCAAAACGTTTCTCTCGTAAGACACCATCTCGGTCTCCTCTCTCTCAGCTCAAAACCGTTCCCCTCGTCATCTCGCTACGCTCCCTGATCAAGAGCCCCTCCCCAGCTTTCCTGCAGCCCCTTTCAGGCCTGGAGGCTGCTCGAAGCGCTCCCACAGCCTTCTCTTCTCCAGGCTGACCCCCAGCTCTCTCGGCCCATCCTCGCAGCAGAGATGCCCCATTCCTCCGATCATCTCCGTGGCCTCTGGACTCTCCTAACAGTTCCATGTCCTTGTTACGCGGGGGACTCGGAGCTGGACGCAGGGCTCCAGGTGGGGTCTCAGGGGAGCGGAGCAGAATCCTCTCCCTCCCTGCTGGCCACGCTTCTCGTGATGGAGCCCAGGACACGGTGGCTTCTGGGCTGTGAGCACGTGTTGCCGGTGCTGATCCAAACCTCCCCTGACACAAGCTGAGGCCATTCCCTCTCATCCCTTGTTACTTGGAAAAAGAGGCCAGCACCCACCTCGCTAGAACCTGGTTGCTAGAACAACCCCAGCTCTCCCAGCCTGGCAGTGACCCCTGCTGAAAACCAGTCTCGGGGTAAGGATTGGACTTGATGATCATAAAGGTCCTTTCCAACCTACACAGTTCTGTGAATCTATTGTTAATATTAAATTTTCGCTCAGTTAAGCCAAATAGAAACTTGAAACAGGGAGTAATTGAAAATTATCCCTTAACATTTTGCCTGTTTTGATCAGCTGAGATAAATCTTGTCAGTCTTTGCTGTCATAAAAAGCAGCCTTACACCACAGACTTACCTTTTTGGTGTTGCTATCTTAAGGCGTGCAGTGCTTTCTTTTCGTGGGTATTGGGAGAACCCAGAGCTTCCCATGGCTGACGGAATTCTTAGTTACAAAGATTAAGTATCTATCACTTGAGATACATTTCCAGGTTTCTAAACTCCTGCTTAGGCCCTTTCAGAAGCAGCTGGTTGTTACAGGCTTTCAGTACTTAAGTCCTTTTGAAAATCTAGTCTTAAGTATGGGAACTGAGCTCTTAAAACTCTGTCCTCATGTGCCTTCATACAAGTACCCCAAACACCCGTTTTAATAGCTGCTTTTGTCTTGTTCGTATCTAGACAAAACTCCCATGATCTGGAATCAAACCCTTATGCTGCAAACAGAAAGTAAGATAATATCGAGCTTGTTATCTCTTGTACCTACAAACGATTATTAAGGGGTGTATATCACATCCCTTCCATCTCCTCCGTAGCCAAAACATTGACTATTGCAACATTTCAAACTCTGTGTCAGACCTGCTCAGCATACACGTGAAATGCGTTCGTACAGTAGTTAGAACAAGGGGCTCATGCTTTTATTTATTTTTTCTTGTTCGCCAGTCTAAAGCTGTACTAACTTTATAGGTATGGTTCTTATGGTTCTTCTTTTTCTGGACAGCGATTGCACCTGACAGAGGCAAAGATTTATGTAGTGTCTAGTCACAATGTCTTGGAAACTGGAACAATTGGGTAACTTCCTATGTGGCTCCCAAAATGTCCCATTTAATTCTAATCACTTGTAGTTCCTAACAGCCTTGATCTCAAAGGATTTCCCACTGTGACTCAGCTAAACCTTACAAGAGATAAGCAAAGTTTAACAGCAGTTTGCAGTCACAGAAACTGGTTGATTGCAGGGGCAGAACCAGAAGAGAATGGAAGTTCTTAATATCAATCCCCACGCTGTAAATGGTAGACAAGCACAGTACTGCTGAACCAGTGAGTCATGGGTCAAATCCAGAGAACTTAAGGTGAGTAGAGAATATTTCTGGAACAGGCTTCTCCAGAAATAATAACACTTCTAGAATCCCGTGCATTTTTATCAATTATATTTGGCCTAAAGGCCTGACATGGTCATTCTCAACATCAGTACCACAAGCAGCAGACGCAAGTTAATGGAAGATGCATCTTCCTGGGAAGCGCGTGCTGCTTTAGTGCCAGTTGGAGGAGTAGCTGTCACCTTGCACTCTGCCTGAAATGTAATCTCGCAGGTTTACTGAAAAACATAAATTTGCAGCTTTTGTTTAAACAGTAACGTCCGGCGCCGAGCAGTCAGTGTGTACACGCAGCGGTTGTCTGGAGACCAGGTGTAAACTGAGGGGGACTGGTTGTTTGGCTGCTAAGAGCAGAGTGAAGTGATTTACTTAATACATCTAGGAGAGAGGTATTTTCTTTTTGCCTGAGGAAAATAAAACAAACAAGTAGCAAAAGAACTAATTAACTGTATTTTCCTAATAGATCTGTCTTGTGGTTGTCTGGCTTCAGTGCTTATGAACACTCAAGTTCCAAAGGGAACTTTTCCTGCATTTTTTTGAGCATTTTTGAATGGCTTTGTTTTTTAGGTTTTTTTCCTCCCTTTAATTGGGGCGCTTTAACCTCAGCTGAAGCATCTGTTTTCATCAGGCTTTGAACAGCATAATGATCGCTGTCTTTATCTGTGAAACTGGTCCCGGATCCTAAGTCTGGTTGAGTTACCCTGGCTGTGTCCCAAATGCATGTCAGGACAAACCCCATTCCGTACATTGCACAAAATGTGCAGCTTTGGGGAAGTCCCTGCGTGCTCCAGCAGGTCCCTTGATGTGGATCAGAGGGCCAGGGCTACGATCAGACAATGACAACTACAATCACAAAAGCTTTGTACTCATAGGAAGTGAGGATGATAAAATACAGAGCTCATTTCTTTTATTTAGAATAGTACAAGATGCTGTTGGTTTATGTAACAACTAAGGCAATTTAACAAAAAACAGAGTCTTTATAAAGATAAACTAAAGTTCTGGACTTGCAAGGCCAAGTCTACATCTGGTGTGAATTCAGTGGCAACAGGCCGACGTGTGGGAAATGAGAAGCTGGCCTGTAGCTCAGAATCAAAGTGGAGATCAAAAAGACCCTCTGAATCGTGCCGTTTCCCATTTGTGCTGCTCTCCTGGCCTGCTGGCCACAAAGAAGTTTGATTCCATTGTGCCCTGTGTGGAAGGAGCATGCAGTAAATTACAGACCCTGCTCCCAGAGTCGTTCATCTCGTAAACCACCCACTGTTTAATTCAGTTCATCCAAGAAAGCTGAGCAACAAGGTAGATTTGGGAGGCGGTTTTGTGGGGTGCAAAGACCAGCCTTCTCTGCACTTGTAGAGGAAGAAAATTGCAGAAGTGAGGACCTTCTGCCTGAGCAAGCAGGAGCGCAGGTTTCAAGAGCCACAGTTCACCTGTCCCAGATGTGACTCCACCTGTAGGTGTTACACAGAGAGGATGTGGAAACAGTCTCCTTCATTGGCCAAATAATGAGATACCATTGGCTTTGGTAGAACGCAGCAAGGGTGGTTTGAATGTGGAAAGTAAACGCAGGAGCAGAAAAAATTCTGTGTTCTTATCTGCAGGTGGAGCCCAGGAAACAGAAGCTGTGCACATCCTTAAGGAGGAACTCGGCCGCTCGTGGCAGCAAATCCTGGTTTCAGTCAAAAGGTGAGTAACAGACCTGTCCTTCTGGCAAAAGAGAAGAAAACCAGAATTTATCGTTTGCTCTTTATATATTTCTAGGTTGGCCAGAGTTTGTCTACTGGTTTTGTCACTTTTTTATTGTTTCAAATAAAAAAAGTTGTTCAGAGTTTCCTAATGTTTAAACATTTATTTTCCTTTGTGGAGACTGATGGGTCATTAGCTGTAAGTATTAGTTCTGCAGATATGTTTGTAGGCTTTGGTCTTTTCTTTTTAATGCAAAGCTTTGGACAAAATTGACATTCATCCAAGTATTACCATAAAGAGGTTGGTTAAAAATCCCAAACCAGTCATGCTTTTTGCTTCAGAAGTTGCTCTGGAATGCAAGGAATTCAGTCTGGAACAATTATGTTATTTGCAATTGAACTTCTTAGCGAACCCTAGCATAGTTTATGTGGTTAAAAACCTTTTCAAGAGCAATTGAAAAATTATGTTATCCCATGTATTGTTTAAAGGATTCCATGTGGTACCGTTCTGTGCGTCTATGGGAAGCAAGTGAAGCCAAAAATGAAAATTTGGCAGGCAAAAATCAAAGTGCTTGCCTTGGCCCTAAACCTCACGCTATGCACATTAATGATCTCATTTGAGAGATGTCTATATTAAGAACTGAAAGCTCTCTGGGTTCCCGAGGGGCAAGCTCATCGAATTTTGTGATGTACCATGAAACCAAACATTTTTTCCTGCTCCAAAATAACCAGAGAATCAGAAACTCGTTCTGTATGCGTAACAAAGGCCATGTTAAGAGCAGAGTCAGCAATACTTTGTTAGAATTGTCATTGCAGGGAGGCACTAAACCAACATGGCTTTGTACTTACACGCTCCTTCATTGGGAGATCTAAAAAAGTGCCACAACCCATTCAGATCAGCTCTACCCCTGTAAACAGAGTCATCTGCCTCTGTCTGCAGCCACACGGGAGGAGGATTCAAAAGGGTTCAGAGAATATTCCAGCCAACCTTCCCATGGCTGTTTAAGCTGCTGATGCCCTCTAACCTGCTCTGCCTCGAGTCAGAGGTGAGTGGTGTCTGTGGTAGTGAACAGACTGCAGGGTTGTGCTCAGCCCTGGCCCACATCTGCCTCCATCACTGATTTAAGCAGCGATGCTGGACTTTGCACTGCAGGTGTCGAAGTGTGGATGCTCACAGTCCCTGCTGCCAGCTCTGTTGTTAGAGCAGGATTTTATGAGAGAGGGGGATCAGGTACCGGTGGGGGCCGCGTTGGTCACCACACACCGATCAGCTCTCACCCAGTAAAGCCCAACATGATCCAGCTGCAGGGACAACGAGGGTAACGGGACCCTGGAGAGAACTCTCTTGTTTTTCGCTGTGTTCATGTGATTATACTTCTGTTTAAGAAAACCTAAAATAACAATAGGGGGGTTCTGCTTTTTGAGGCTGTTTTGCATGTGAGTAGTGCAAGTAGTAGTGTTTTTAAAAACAATAGGCCATGTTAGCAGCAGCATCTCATGCATTCTTGATCTTGAGAAAACCAGTTCAATTACATTGATAAGGTAACTCATGTCGGATTTGCAAGATTGGGATATTTATCCCCTTTTCTTCCTCTGAGGCATAAGCAGATCAGATATCCCATAAATTCTAATGATTGCAATGCCCACTTGCCAAGAAAAGGAGGGAGTGTTGCAAGTGCCGTAAAATTCATTGTCCCCTGTGTGTCATATTATGGTGTAGCCAAAAGATTTCTGTGTTAAGACTTCAACAGCAGTGCTTATTTTGGAGTGTTTTATTCACCCAACCACTGTTAACTTGCAGCATGTCCCTTTCAGAGCTCTCTTTGGAGATCTTTAGAAAACACAATATCCAAGAAAACCAAGCAGTCTTTGTGTGAGCCCAGACAGCTGAAGAGATGCGGCAGGATTTCAGAGGATCACCAGGTCTTTGCTAATCCTTCAGCTGAGCAAGCCCACCCTTCTGAACAGTTTAATCCAGGTAGGATTGCTAGAAGCTCCTTAAAGCATAGTTTGAGGCCTTCCTCGAAGTGGGACTCCTCAGTGATTCCTGCACCTTTCCGGGGGCTCTGCCTATGCTCAGCTGTCTTGAGCTGGACCAACCCAAATCCTTGTTAATACAAAATTAAATCATGCATCTTAGGTCAATGAGTTGACCCAGCCAGTCCAACTGTTTCTCAATCAATGCCATCCCATCCTTATGAATCCCTTTATTCCCTGGTTTCCCTGATTTCTCTTAGGTTTTACAATGGTCTCTCTGTTTGCCTTTTTATTTCATTAGAGTGCCTTTTTCCAGAGCTATGTCTCTTAGATGTGGATGCACAGTGTAATTTGTATTTCTATGGCACTGTTTGCTGGAGAAAGTATAGCCAGAAGAGAAGGAATTATCTCAGATTTACAGGCTAGGAAGACCCAGAGAGGTAGCCTGATTCACCTGTGGATATGCAAAAGTCAGGAATAGCCAGGGGCAGAGGGGAATGAACGTGTATCTCCTATCTCCCTATAGCTTTTATTTTGCCATAAAGTATATTTATTTCCTTCACTTATTCATCATACCTTTAAAAATCCCAATAAGCTCCTGACCTTCTTTGGAAAAAGAGCTGAAGACAAACATGTGTTGTAAAGTGAATATTTCTTAGCAGGTAAAAAGATCAAATGAATTCATTTTCTATAGAATATCAGTTTGATTCACTCAGAAATCTTTCCTGCTGAGATACGCTTTCCTGCCTCACTCTTTCACCATTCATGCAGCGTGAAGAAGCTTCCTCCTCTGAGCCCGCAGGAGGTTTCACATTACCCTAACCTCCCTCAGATCATCTCCTCCATGCACAAATCCGAATTACATTTACATGCAGACATAATGCCATCCAGCCCACTTTATGCCGCTTACATCTCCCTTGTTGCTATGGGGAACATCGATAAGGAACCAATTAGCAAATAAAATATTTGAGGAGCAATGAGAAAGCCACTGCTTGGTGGCTTTGTGTGACAGGCAGTGACATTTTATTTGGCGTTTGTCCTTATCAAGCTGAGCTTCTTCCACTGCAGCCCCAGCTACATTTGTATAGTCAAAACATGCTCTTCCCACGGGGTTTAGAGGCTTAGAGATGTAGCTGTGTCTGACCCTGGGGGATTCTCACAGTTCTCCTAAGAGGGAGCTCGCTTGCTTTGAAAGTGCTTTTGCTGGTTAGAGGTGCAGAGAGCACCATCCAGTGCCTGATCAGAGCAAATACAGAAAAACTCGATGGCCCTGCTGCAAAGGCAGCTGCACATCTCAGAGCCCAAAGAGCACCTCCCTTCTTCTAAGGAAAGGCTGGCAGAGTTGTCAGCCTTTCAGGAAGACGTGAGACATCCTGGGCGATCACATCTTTTACAGGAAAGTTGTATTCTGAGTTGGAATTACTGATGAATGAGGGAGCAAAAGGCACAAGCAGGACGAGGTGGAGGTGGTAGTAGATGGGGTTCGTCAAGAAAAGTGTGCGAATTAACTCCATGAAGGGAAGGAGCTATGGCAGAGAGAGTCAGTTGGGCCAGATCCTTATCCTGCACTACTTTCCCTTGCAGATTGGAGTCGGCAAAAAGATGCTAGGGAGTTGTGCTGGCGGCAGAAAAAACAAGAAGTGACTTCAGCTGCCGCTGCCCAGTTGCAACAGCTTTGGATTGCTTGATAAATGCAGGTAGTCCTGCATTTCAAGAAGAAAAATGATTGGGAAAAAATTTTTACACAGAAGTGTGCAATAAGTAGGAAGTCTAATTCTGTATGGCTGCAGGGTTTTGGTGGCCAGAGAAAAGAACTCACAGGGAAACAAGGGGCCCACGCAGGTAAAAATGGGTACAGGAAAAAATCAATGTTACTTGGAAAGAATTGATACCCAGACAGATTTCCAAGGAAATGCATGTAGCTTTTCCATGGACAAGTAGTTGAGCAACCATCTATTGAAACTCCAGGAAAACAAGGGAACAGGAGTGTTTGATATAGTGTGAACAGGGTGTTTATTAATCAAAGCTGCAGAGCGCTCCAGTTCAGCACAATGTTTGTAGTAACATATCACTAATATATCCTCCCTAAAATCAGGCTGTGGGCTGGCATAGGTTAGAAATGCTGTAATCCAAGACAGCTCCTCTGCTGTTCTCAGCGTTCCCAGGAACAACATAGCATGTGTTTGCTCTTACTCATTTTATATTGAACTTGCAGAGCAGAGCTTACTTCTTTGATTAATATTAAGCAGCGTTTTGTTTGTGCCCTGTGGCAGAAATACCCAGATGGAGTGGTTTGAATACTGAAAACACGAGAAGCATTTAGTGTTCTATGGAGCTCTGTTAAAGTTGTCTGAATAGAACATCTGGTATCAACTCTTTGGATAAATCAGTTTCTGCGAGTGTTTGGACCTACTCAGCGTCTGTGCTTTGTTCCAGCTTCACATTCCCTCTCTTGCTTCCCTGTTTCTAGAGCCAATAGGGGATGGTTTATTGCCTGGTGCAACCCATTACAGTCCTGTTGTTGGGCTTGGCAATTAGCTGAGCAGAAATATAATAAAATACCTTTGACATCTATGGGGTTGAAGAGGCCACACTGATTTAGGATCTTCCTGAGAGGCTCTTTATTTGTCCTCAAGGCGATGGGGGGAAAAGAGAGTGGTCATTGCCTGGTGTGGCTGCAGAGCATAGCCCTGCTGGACACTTTTTGTCTGTGTAAAACCTCTCTGCCTCCCATAGGGACCTGGTGTGGATGTATCCGTGCAGGACCTCCCTGCCAGGGACGTGACCTGTATCCCACTGCTGAGCCCTGACAGATCCTGCTGCCGGCCCTGCTCTGTGTGCAAGGAAAAGTCCTGCGGAGGTGAAGAGCACAAAGGGGAAATGGGAATTGTTGCCGTGTTGTAGGTCTGATGTTGCACCACAGATGGAAGTGCCCACAGCCCTGGTCTTCCAGAACAGGCAGCACCGCTGGGCGCTGTGAGGAGCACAGGCTCACGTTTTTCACTTCTATAACTGAGGTAGCAGAGGAGATTGAAGAGCTGATTTGTGTGGACCACCTAATGTGGAGGTGTTTGAGATTAACTCCTTTCACTGCAGGTACTGTTTCATCTAGGAAAGGCTGAGCACAGAGCTTCTGTTTATTTTCTGAGGACTTAGGACACTCAGCCCCGCTCCTGGGCAGATTTTCAGATGAGTGGTGTTGTGATCTTCCAGATGTACCTGTGCAAAGGCTTTGACTCCTGGAGCTATGACTGAATCCATGAAAGGGCATCAGACAGGAATTACTAGCTTACATTACAAATATTGTGAAGCAACTGCAACCAAAAACCATCTCACAATGTAACATTTTGCGCTATTGAGGAAATAAGATATTTTTAATTCTATTCCTTTAAGATGTCTTGCTGTGTACAAAAGGCTGATTCCTTCTCCTTTGTCTTGTTTTCAGGCTTGATACATGAAGCAGACTTCTGTGAAGTTATTCTTGTCCCACACCAATGGTAAGAGGAAAGAGAAGCAAGTTATTCATGTTTAATGTTATTTTGTGGCAGATGTTTTGCTGGTAGAAATCCATAGCTCCACAGGAACCAATTTCTTCAGGATCTGTAATGTCTGGCCCAATTTCTTTCTCCATTCTGGATGGTCTGTGAAGGAAACTGCTTTATTTTGCAATATTGAATATTCACACTGGGAAGTTATAAGCAAAAACAAAATAATAAGAGACAGGGTCTCTAAGAAGTTTCCTGTCACGTGAGGCTCGGGTTCTGCTGAAGCAGATGTGGTTACTGACTTGTTTCCAAAATGTTTGTTGAGTGGTGATTAGATTCCCTCATGCTGATGTTATCTCTGTGATCTCATCTCATTCAATACAAGTAGTTCTGCAAACAGTGAAATCTTTTTTCCGATGGGTTTATAACTTGGACTGTGTTTCAGCATGGATTCTCTGATGTTTAATGGGGATTGAGTTCATTTTAGCCTGTTTCTTTAATGAGGGATGAATAATCTGCCTTCCTTACTGCTTTACTCTCACAAACTTGTAGGAATTAAATATCTCCAGTATGTCAAATCTGAGTGGAAATTATCACCCAGTTCCAAAGTTTTTTGGGGCCAACTCATGTAAACAAACATGAACACAAGTCTTATTTTCTTACAAAAGCAAAAGGTAAGGATCCATATTTTAATATTTTGTCTGTGCGCATTACCTGCTTGATTCTGTTCTGGTTTATTTGTATATAAAGCAGAAAAGGTATGCTTTATTTATAAAGCTGTGAGAAACACAGCACATGTTGAATGTGTTTAAAACATTATTAATTTATATTTGTTACGGGCACACAGGTAATTACATACTTTTTTTATTGTCCTTGCTGGAGCACGAGAAAGAGGTGAATGCTAGGCTTTTCTGGGACTGGTGAATGGATTATTTAGTGATGGAAACTGCACATGTACCTGTTTGGCTCTGGTGGGTTCATGTGACAGAAAGCAGTGGGAGTGTCTGAGGGACCGCAGCTGCCCCACTTTGTGCCACAGGCCCTGCACTTTAACAGGACACAGGAATTCCCATTTAACTGAGCAGAGAAGAGAGCACGAAGTGGCAAGTTTTGGCTTTTATTGCTCATGCTTTGTAAAATAATGTTTATGGGCTGCAGAGTCAGCCTGTGCAGGCCTTTGTGACCTAAGATTTACCACATCCCTGCCATATTTGTACCTCTCCCTTCAATTCCTGGATGTGAAACAAATTACAGGTCCAAAAGTTTAGCTTTATGTTATATAATAGATGCAGATATACCCGAGATTTAACTTCCCTGGACAAAGGGACTGCACCAAGGGCTGGCTTGTCCTGTTGTGTTGTGACGGTGTCAGCACTGTGTGCTGCAAAGCTTCATGCAACCTTAGCGGAAAAAAAAGGAAGAAAAGGTCCAGTGTACGCTCAATGGGAACCAGATGGAGTTTTCATTAGATATTACTGTAATGATCTGCTTTAAAAGTAAAGATACACCATTCCGAGCAGAAGGGCCTCCTAATAGCTTTGTTTAGGTCCCAGGCTCATTATCTGAGCTACAGATTGGATTGCAAGATCTCTGTATCATTAGGAGTTCCAGTCAAACCCGCCTGCCATTAGAATTCCAAATGCAGCAAGATCATTTTGGGGCCTTAGCAATATTTTTTTCCATAAGATATATCTTTACTTAATGATCCAGGGTTATTATTATGGCCTGGCAGTTGGTTCCTCAGTTTCTGGAGCGTAAACATTCCACCTCGGTCAGAATAAAATCCTGGAATATCCATTGTAGGGCAGACCTTCTGTGTCTTGGAGGGCCTGGTCTACACAGTCAGATTCAGTGGGACCCCTCCACGTGGTCTGACTGGCTGTGAGGGGCAACCCCAGCAGCCCAGAAAGCCTGAAGATCCTTCCTGAAGAGATGAACCCTGCAACTAATGCCTGTTGGTACTAAATCAGCTTTTGACATGTAAAGAACAATGCAGTCCCAGGGTTTTAGGAGTAGGTGGTTGCTGCCAAACCACAATAAATGCTTTTGTCTGGAGCTCATGGAACAGTAACATAGCAGTGGAGGGTGTACCCCTGTCTGCTATTCCCTCTGAGTGAATCCTCAGAGAAGTTTTACCAGGATTCAGAGAGATTTCATGGAACCAGCAGAGAAATAGGCTTTCATTTCCTTACAAAGGGAGGAAGAGACAATGGAACTCAGCAAAACACGTGGCATTTTTGTTCGTGTCTGAGAGTTATGCAAGCAAAGCCCAGTGCCCATCCATAGTACTCTCTAAAGTGAGACTCGTGAGAAAATTTGTGTTATCTTCCTTCTGTTACAAGCTGACAAAATTGCTTTACTTCCCCTGCATGTGTTTAAATACAATCTATGTTGTCAAGTGATCTCCAGCTGGAGAGTCTGACCCAGAACCCAAGCTTCTCAAGAGTTCCAGGGAGTTTGGAGCTGATGTTCTGCTTCTCTGTTACCTCTGTAGAAAATACCTACACAAATAAAAAATACCTGGTTGAGTAAAAAGGAAATTCCTAAAGTCTCTGCACATCAGCACCCTGCCTATTTTAAACTGAGCATGCATAAACACAGCACGGATGGGCACTCTGAAATGCAGTGGCCTGTGCGATTCCTCGTAGTCATTTGGCTGTTCAAGAATAGAAATGGGAACATCGCGTTTCTTCTGTCTATTGTGTCCTTTAGACCAATACTACTGAAAGCAGCTAGGACCAAAGGCCTGCCCTTCAAAACACAGGACTTGAAAGGAGAGCTGCATTTTTTTTGGTAAGGTCCAAATGTATTTCATTCAGCTTTGCTGCTACTCCCTAGTTTGGTTGTAACCAAGTATGATTTTCACCCTGCAAGCCACACATCTGGACTCCAGTGTCCGCAACTGTTTTCATCGTCACAACTAGTTACTGGCTTTGTAACGTTCCTTGTGTGCAGAAAACGGCTTGAAAGAGGTAACCTGAGCAAGCTCTATTTTTAATTCAAGAGCTTAAATGTCTTAAATCACCAGCCTGCGAGATAGCCACAGCAATTCAGTGTCTATGTACGACCCTGAAGTCTTAAACATCTGCATTCCTAACCCTGTGGAGTCCTAGTCCTGCCTGCTCCCTCTGTGTCCATGCTGACTCTTTGTCAAGGTAGACCAACAGTCCAAAGCAACGGTGTCCCAGCTCCTCTTGCAGGAGGTGAGTGTGAACTTGAGTGGAGCTCACCAAGCTGTAAATCGTGTGGGTCTGGGCGTTTACTGTGTTCTTCAGCAGTCACAGACATTCATCTTTTGGCTAAACTGTATGAATTATGTTCCACATTTATTACATCTTATGACCTTTCTGGATGATACAAAGTCGAGCCCAGAGATCTGCCTTTGGTTCTGTCCAACGGTGCTTTTCTCCTCTAATGAACAACGTATTGCAGTGTATAGATACCTGTAATTTATATCCTTTCTTTGAGTTTAAAGTAAGATCATAAGTAACATTTTATATGAAGCAAGGTGGTGAATAGGAGAGCTCATTGACTCCTCAACCCTGGAATCACCCAAACATTGGTTTACATTCCAAATAAAATACTGGGTGGGTTTCACAGCGGTCTTTGCCGGTGCATATCACAACATTGCTGTTGGGGAACACTGGATTTATTAAGGCCGTATATTTTAAAACTTGGCTGCAGCACCACGCAGCTGGCAACAAGGAAAAACTCATCTGAGGCAGCACGTAAAAAACTTGTTCTCTAGTTAGACTGTGCATTCTCCAATAACTGCCTCCAACGGACCACCCTGCAACACTGATTGCAAACACATAAAGCCTGATTGTTTCAGAAGTCGTATAAATAAAATGTAGATGTTGAAATACCAACCTCCCGCTATCCGCCTCCAACCTTTTCATCTCTTACTGCTTATTTTGCTTTTCCCTTTCCCGGTGTCCTTCCTCCCGCTGAGGTTTTCTTTCAGTAATGCCCTTCTTTTCCTCTCAGAACTGAGCAGAGCTTTCAGCATTTATGGCAGAAGAGGAGCAAACAGAGAAACTTGCTGGGCAGCAAATTCTGTGAGCACAAGAAGAACCCAAGAGCAGAACAGCACAGGTTCCCTGTGTGTGTGTGTGTATAGAATCTTACCTGCCCCACGCCCGGTACCAACCTGAGCAAACCAGCCTGTCACTGGAATGGGGATTGCCTGGAGTAGAGCCCAGCAATGGGGATTGCCTGGAGTAGAGCCCAGGGGTGTTATTTGCAGCCATTAGCTTCCAAGAGCTTCTGTTAATCTTTCACCTCTTATGCCTTTGTTTTAAATCAAAAGGTCCTAACAATCAAAGAGAATAATACCCAGAGAAGTATAAATCCCAGCTGGGACAAGAGGCTTTCACGACAGGCTACTCATTGCTCAGAGAAGAACAAACTATAAAACCAGGACAAATATCAGGCCAATTACCCCAGATTGCTGATAAACCCAGGCAGCTCTCCCTCCTGTTGGCTTGGACTAAAGCAGATCAGGTACTTTCTAGTTTATAAAATCCTTTCTGTAAGGGATGTTGCTAAAGGACAGAGGACAAGGCTGTTGTACAAACAGACCTGTAGCACGGCTGCAGCTCAAATCACAGCCATGTGGCATGGATATGCAATGAAACAGCATCTGTCAAATTCTGCTCTGTGGGTCAGACTGTTCTGAGACGCCGCTCACCTCGTCCTGCACAAGGTGAGCTGCAGCACAAGGCGGAACAGGAGCTTCTCCAGGATTTGTGCAGTTCCTGCCCCCAGCTCCTCTTTCCTTTACATTGTCTTCTGCAAAGAAGCATGTCAGGATGGATATACGATTCTGGTTTGCATGGGCTATTTCTCTGGCTGTCTGGGTGGGCAACAAGCTTTTGTAAATGTCTCTTATTGGAGCTAATGAATATGAAATGTACTACACATACATCACTGTTTTCCTTACTGAAAATTAAGCAGGTTGTTAAGAGTTCCACAAAACCATGGTTAACTTTCCCTTTGAAAACAAAAGGGATGCATTTTTAACATGGTTTTATTGCTTTAGTGCTGCATGTTACAAAAAATTGCCTGCTACAGCAAAACACATCAAGAAGAGGGAGGAGTGCAAACCAAACAGATAAGAACATGAATTATGAAACCACTTACTTCAATGCAACAGGGAACAGTTTGGAAACAGCTTTTTGTCTTCAGGAGAATGGATCACATTTCTCCTCTACTGAGCCCCTGACACAGGTTAACGTTTTGCACTACATTGAGATTTCAGTGCTTTTCCTTACAGAGAGACCTAAACATAGTCCCCAAAACCACATTTGTCTGTTTGGAACAGGAGGAAAACCCAGTCCCGTGAAAGGCCTCCTCTGCCCTGCCAAAGGCTCCGAAATGCGCCCTCTGCAGATGCTGGGTAGAAAGATAAGAACTTGGAACACAAAAGTGTGGATTCCACACTATGACTACTTTTCAGATCTCTATGCCAAACAGTTTGTGCTGGCTTCCAAAAGTCTAACTCTTCCAGGAACACCGCTAGCGTGAGCGCTTTGCTCAGATCCTTCAACGGGACACCACAAACCTTATGTTCTGTCGAGCTTTCTTCCCTTAGCGCCTCTAAAAGGGTTTCTGACATGGAGAGGTGACCAATGCCTTTAGCCTTTGGTCCACACTAACCTATTCAACAATGCCCTTCAGTCCCTCTGATGCCAAATGAGACCAAGGGGCAGCTAAAGTCTCACCCAGACTCCTGGATGTGCAGCCACGGCACCACAGTTGATCTGATGTCAGCACTTGTCTTTTTCTGGTTAAGTCATAAACTGCATTATTTTCTCTGAAGTGTTCACAGTGTCCTATAGCTTACAGAGTAGTAATCATCCTTTTTCTTCCTTGTTCAGTATTTCTTTAACTATTATGAGATAATTGACATTTCTTCCTTCTCTCTGCTCTCATTTATGAAGGTGATGATGCTTCTGAAGTATTTAATAAATTCCATCCGAACATCTTCTGCATCTTCTTCCAAGTTGGAATGTACTAGCTGTAGCTTGTTCAGTGGGTAAGCTGTGAAGGTAAATAAAAAATAATTAGCTATATTCCTTTTATAAAAAAAAAAACATTAACTCATGCTGAAGTCAGTTGGAATTCAGGAGTACCCAGTGTTCACTAATTTTAAGAGGAGGATTGTTAGCTCTGTATTTCAAAGGGCTCCTGTGCCTTTGATTGATAAATGCAGGCTTAGATGACCTCCAAAGTGTCAGTTAACAAAGATAAAATTCAATGCAACTCTTAGCAATGGTACAGACATCAAGAGTTCTAATTCCTGGCTCAGCTACTCACTCACTGGATGACCTTACAGAAGTCACTCAGAGTTTTCTTGCTTTTACTTTCCCTTTTGTGTAATAGGAATATTGCTCACTTTCTAGATGAACTTTGAAACCCATTATTTTTGGGTTTGCACTCTAGTATTTTTTCTTTAAATAAAAGCTGTGAGTCATAAGGTGTGACCAATTTTAAAGATAAAGAGATCAAGAAAAACTCTGAGTTACAGACAGAGTTTTCCACCCTCTTACCCAAGGACAGATCTTCTGTGTGCCCCGTGCTGCCTGGCTTGTGATGTGCAATGAGGAGACACTGACTGTCGAGCAGCCGCTGCTGCTGCACGAAACACGAGTACCACGTTTCTATTTCCTTCAGGTGACTGGGCAGCTCAGGGTTGAAGACAATAACTACACCGTGAGAGTCCTTCATCAGAGCTGGCCAGCATGTTTCAAACCTTGGAAAACAGGTGCATGGAAAATGGTGAGTGATAGCTAGAAAACACAAACGCACTCAATCCCCCTCAAGTTTTCCTCTTCCCTTCTCAACAACACGTTGCAGTACTTTATTATTCCATTAGTAATCATACTAGCGCTTCATTCATCACATTCCAAACGTTTTGATTTACCTGTTATGTTAGTTAGTCCCTTGATTTACTGACAATGCAGTATTTGGGTAAATGCTCGTTTAATTTTTCCCCTTAAAACCAGACCTGTTCATTTCTCAATTCTATCTTTTGGAAATTAAGGCCCTGATAATTTATGGATGTTGTTTGAAGCCCACTCATATACTGAGTTCAAGGAGATCAAGGCCGTTACAGAGTAGGCCTGTCCTTTGCCCCTGAAACTTCTAGGAGCTAGGGATTCCGCTCTTCTACTCAGTCTTTATCCAAAACAAAGCTTGGTGTCAGCTGGGATCACAGCAGAGTGCCTAGTGTCAGATGCTTTATAGCAGAGAGCTATAAAATATACAGTGAGATAAAGATCATAGAATCATAGAATCACCAGGTTGGAAGAGATCCACCGGATCATTGAGTCCAACCATTCCTATCAAACACTAAACTATGTCCCTCAGCACCTCGTCCACCCGTGCCTTAAACACCTCCAGGGAAGGTGAATCAATCACTTCCCTGGGTAGCCTGTTCCAGTGCCTAATGACCCTTTCTGTGAAAAATTTTTTCCTAATGTCCAGCCTAAATCTCCCCTGGCGGATGCACGAATATACCTTATATCAAAATGATCATTGGTTTTAGGACTTGAGTATGAATATTTTGTGTAATTGGACTATTACGAATTACATAAACTGGAGGAAGGAACAACGGTGTTGGCTTACTTTTGATCACCACTGCAATCCCACAACTCAAACCGACACGCTCCTCCCTTGCTGTTACCATTCACGTTCACATCATACTCCAGGATCCTGTGGAAATGAGCAGATATTGGATGTGATACCACCCCACACAGCACTGCAGCCAGAAAGCAGGACTTTTAGAGGGTCAGACAACTGCCAAGGGGTTGGTCCAGCCAGCCCACCTCAAGGTTTCGCTCACCTTACTCCCTGTGTCGGGCTGTAGCTGCCAATCCCTTCGATGCTCTCTGAAACGAAGTTTGCCAACACCGATTTTCCAGACTGGCAGAAAGCGGGAATGAGAGACACCCATGGGAATTTAACATTCCAAGCCACAAGGAAGAGACGAGCACAGTGTTCACCTGGGCACCCTGCCCTCCCTCCACCCTAGGGATGCAGGAACGCCCCCCTTCAGTGAGGTCCCTGGGAGTGGAGTGCAGGACCCTAAGTGACAGGGCCCGGTGGACAGGCCTGGAATAAATGTGGATGATCCACGGATGATTTGTATTCCATTGTGATGTGTGTTGCTCAGTCCCTTGCAGCCACTGCGACTCTGGATGATGTTAAAGCAATTGGTGATGTATTTCTCGTAATCACTGTACTTATTATCTTATGGTAATGAGAGACCTGAGGTCATCAAGTCCAACCGTCCCTGTCCACTACTAAATCACACCTGCAAGCACCTCATCTGCCTGGCTTTTGAACCCCTCCAGGGATGGGGACTCCACCACCACCCTGGGCAGCCTTTACAAGCTGTTACTGTTCACTTGTGATCCATCACTAATGGAAAAAAATCTCTTCTTTTCTCGTCGTAATAACTTGAACAAAAACTTGATTTCACAGAGTTTGGGCCTTTTATGATAATTTTTTTTCTAAGGGCTCCTGTGTATTACAGACTTTGGGACCCTTATGATGGTATTTATTTCTAAGAAATCCATGATTTGAAAGTATTTGAAAGTTTGAGGGCTTTTATGATGATCTTATGGTCCCTTGCAACTCAAACCATTCTATGATTTTATGATTTGGGGCGGCCTGACCTAGTTGGACGTGTCCCTGCCCGTGGCAGGAAAGTTGGAACTAGATGATCTTTAAAGTCCCTTCCAACCCAAACCGTTCTATGATTCTATGATTTTGCCAAAAGCTTCCCTTGTGGTAAATCAGACCCGACCTCCCCACGCCCCCAACTCCAGAGAGGCCGCTGGGGGTGCAGAACCCCTGCCCCCGTCCCAGAAGCCCCCGGGGGCGCAGGATACAACCCTCGCAACTCCAATGAGGCCCCTGGGGGTGCAAGCCCCCCCACCTTCACCCCAATGAGGCCCCTGGGGGTGCCGCCCCCCTCACCTCTCGCGGTCCCACCAGCAGCACCTTCGCGCCCAGCATGGCGGCCGGCGGCGTCCCCTGTTGCCCGGCAACGCGGGAGGCGGGAACCGCAGAGCGCGCGCTGCGATTGGCGGCGCCGTCGTCACGTGACGCGCAGGCGCCCGGCGCGAGGCGGCGGCCGGTCAGGCGGGAGCGGCCATTGGCGGGGCGGGGCCTGCCCCGGGGGTGCGGGGGGGGCAGCCACCCCTGCCCCGCACAGTCTGGGCCAGGGCTTCCCCACCCTCACAGGGAAGAATTTCTTCCTAAGATCTCATCTCAATCGTTCCCTTCCCATTTAAAGCCGTTCCCCTCGTCATGTCGCTACGCTCCCTGATCAAGAGCCCCTCCCCAGCTTTCCTGCAGCCCCTCTCAGGCCTGGAGGCTGCTCGAAGGGCTCCCACAGCCTTCTCTTCTCCAGGCTGACCCCCAGCTCTCTCGGCCCATCCTCGCAGCAGAGATGCCCCATTCCTCCGATCATCTCCGTGGCCTCTGGACTCTCCTAACAGTTCCATGTCCTTGTTACGCGGGGGACTCGGAGCTGGACGCAGGGCTCCAGGTGGGGTCTCAGGGGAGCGGAGCAGAATCCTCTCCCTCCCTGCTGGCCACGCTTCTCGTGATGGAGCCCAGGACACGGTGGCTTCTGGGCTGTGAGCACGTGTTGCCGGTGCTGATCCAAACCTCCCCTGACACAAGCTGAGGCCATTCCCTCTCATCCCTTGTTACTTGGAAAAAGAGGCCAGCACCCACCTCGCTAGAACCTCCTTTCAGGTAATTGAAGACAGTGATAAGGTCTCCTCTCAGTCTGCTTTTCTACTGGCTAAACAACCCCAGTTCGGGAAGTGCTGGCCTTGCCTTCAGTTTCACCTTGGGAAGTGCCGGCTGAAGTTTCATTGCCATTTAACTGCAGATTCTCCTTGAAGGGACAATGAAGCAAGCTCTTGAAGTTCCTCATTAAGTCTTGTTAGGTGAAGCAAGAGGTTTTTTGCAATTGCAGCCTATACAGGAAAAACCATCTGGCAGACAGATGTGGTGCTTCAGAGCTGTTAAGTGCCCAGGTACAAGAGCAGTTTTAGACAAGCTCTCAAAGAGGGCCTCTAGGCACTACCATAATGTAAATGTTTATTACCAGTACTACTAATAAATGTGAAGCAGAATTGCTCTGCTCTCACTGAGGGGAAGGAGTCTTCCTTCACACTCAGACTTTGCTGCTTCTCTCCTTACACAGGGATAGTCTAGGATGGTTTGATGTGGCAATGCTATCACACTCTTCACACGGGATTTTAAACTTAAGAAAACCTTTTGTTTCAGGTTGGTGGGACAAAAAACAATGAAAAAGCACTCGTTGCACTGTATTTTCTGTATTTTTCATTTGTAAAGATCCATGTGTGATTCAGGACCAAATTCACAATGAACTGGGATAACTCACAGTTAATTTCTGCTGCTGTGTTGTTTTCTACATTTCAGATCTACCGACTTGTGAAGGCAGAAAGGATGACCCAGGGAGAAGAAATTAGGACAGCCTCTCTGAGCTGGCGTGTGTTATTACCTGCCGTATCCACTAGCACACAAACAGAAATGTGCTATAAAGAGTCCTATTGTGGACAGCAGCACAGAAGAGGGGGAAAAGAAATAATAAGAGGTAACTGAAACTGGGTAAAACTGGTTGTTTGTGCAGCTGCCCAGAAGCAATCAGGATTAATTTTTATATGAAGCATAGGATAGGGTCTTTGTGTGTTTATATTAGCCACTGCAAAGTAGGGAGAGCACAGCTGACTAAGGCTGCGATTTTGGATTTATCCACATGATTTAGGGTTTTAAGTCACTTTAGAAAGAGGGAATTAAGCTGCCAAGCCACTTAGGTTGAAGTTTTCAAAGTCATAAGCTGCCAAGCCAGTCAGGGTGACGTTTTCAAAGGTCAAGTACATTTGATGTTATCAGCATCTGCCTGAGGCGTATGGGTATGGTTATGTTGGTTACTGATGTATTGTTTGCTCTGCGCACACATGTACAAATCAGCAAGGCTGTTTTGTTTCACTTATTTAAAACTCTTTGTTAGACTGCAGAGAGAGAAAACTCCAGCAGTGAGTGAACTGCTTCCAGACTAGACTGCTAGTGGTCTGCAAGTCTTGCATTTATTAGATGGCTGCATTTCCACCATAATGTTTTGGTAGCAAGCATAAATGATCATCTCCAGATGATTCTCTGTGGGCAGATCCTCCCTTTTCCTTCAGAAGCCAAAAGCAATTGCAGGCAATCAATAATATTTCGATAAAACTGTTCTTCAGTTCAGAAGTATCTGTGAGAACTCAAACCATGAGACATATTGAGTGCGGTATCAAGGCATGTGATGCTTGCTGCCTGGATTTCAGGTAAGAGGACTTTGCCTCCAAGTTAGAGGGCTGCAAGTTTTACTGGAAGCAGCAGTAAAACGTAGTGCCAGTCACCTTTCAGATACTACTTCATCGCTTGCAAATCATTCAGTTTTTTTGGAGAACAGCATTTCAGGTTTGCATTCTACTTCATTTAACATGGCACACAAAAGTTTTCCTATCAAAACTACTCAAAAAATCTCTCATAACCTTTTGTGGCTCAGTACTTGTGCTTTGTTTAATGTGCTGTAATGATGTTTCCAAACTTTGGAAAACATGCCCTAGAGCAGTTAAATCAAGTTGTGTGTGAAAATAAAGCCTTAGTTAGAAGTACAACCACATGGGGATGCTTAGCCATGGGAATGAGTGCTTGGCCTGGTTGTTGTGCGTGGCATGACACTTACTATGTGAGCAGAAACAGCTTTCTAGGGGGTGTGTGCGGCAACCTGCTTTACATCCTCTGCTTGTTTGTACTGGTTCATTTAGGGGCAGGGCATAAGTTCTAAGAGTTGAAAGGCAGAAACACCTTTTTTTTTTGTGTATTGATACCTGTTACTGAAAATTAAGGAGAAAATCATTTTTGTTGTAAACTCCAAGCTGATTGCTTAAGAAGCTCAGGGAAGAGATGTGTCTCTGAGGTTCCCAGTCGGGTGATTAAGTAAATGATGAAGGTCTGGATGAAGTGTGGCTGCCCTCTGGATAAAGTTTTGGTGGAGCTGTTAAGAAGGGTGAAATGGAAAGACTTTAAGGCGCATTGACAAGGGAGCAGTAGATAAAGAGTGCTGCTGTTTCACTCAAAAGTGGCTGTTGAGGAGGGGTGAGCACCCAGTTCAGTCTGTCTCGCTTAGAAAACCTATTCCGGAATCAGTAATAAAAGCTTGTGTGAAACCTGTTGCTTGGTTTATGCCAACAGAATCTCAAGGACTACTCTGATTTATTTGTGGTCTCAAAGTCCTTCCCAGAGGAGATAAGGATCTTTATTTCTCTTCATAGATGGAGAAACAAAAGCAGAGAAAGGTTACTTGACTTGCCTTAGGAACCCACCCGGCTGCCAGCAGATCTAGGATTAATTAAAACGCTTCTAAGTTCCAGGGCAGGCTGCAGCCATAGGGGGCAGACAACTCAGCGGCCAGTGTATATTCCCTGACCGGTGGATGTGAACCCAGTGAGACTTTAAGTGGCCCAGTTCCTGCTATGCACCTTCATCAAAGTCAGTGGCAGTTCCCAAGGGATGCATTTGCCTTACTCCGTTTACGTGGTGGAGGATAAGCAGAACACGAGGAGCAGCAGCCAACCAACACCAACACTACCACCCCTGAGGAAAAACACCATATTTTGAGTCAAAATATATGAATCTAGGAGCAGGTTTTAGTTTCTGCAGCTTAAATCTTAACGTACGGCTGCAGCTGATGTCTTATAGATTCCCTTTTGCTTATTCTGAAGCTGTTGCGCTGATCACGTTCCGTGGAGCAAGAGTAACACCTAGTGGCTAGATGTACCGGGCTGTCACCTTCTTTCGGTCCGTCGCTTGGAGAAGTGGGGCTGGAGGGGACATGGTGTGATTGACAGTTTTCACTTGCAAGGCCAGGATCTCCCGGGATTTGCCGTTTTCCTTTCAGCCCCCCACCATGTTCTGTTTTCTATTAACAGTGGTAGATGAAATACGAAACTCTTCCTCAAACCCCCACCCCCTCACTTTTCTGGCTCTTGGAAGAGGTTGTTCCAGTCCATCTTGATCTGTAGGTGGGTGGGCTGAGAGTGGCCGAGCCTATAGCTTCCAGCTTGGAGCACTCAGATTTCTGTAACGAATCCAAGCTTTTTTCTTTCTTTCTTTTTCTTTTTTTGTCTGAAAAGGATCAAGCTGATCATCTGATGGAGGTTGGTGACCTCAGTACATTTGATAATGTGGTGTTAACTTGCCTGCGTTAGGGCAGACCAAACCACTGTGCTCCAAGAAGCACCGTTTCCTAAGATGTGGTAGGCAGGATTGTTTGCCGTGATCTGCTGGGACTGCTAATTCATCAGAGAGGGACCTCTTAGAAAAATAGCACTTGGGAGGAAAGAGCCCGCAGCTGTTTGTGTTGTTAGGAGAACCCTTCAGAGGGTCTTATCACCCCCACCAGGGAAAGTTTCCATTTTTCCATGAAAAACACATTAAGCAAAGGTATTTCTGCTCAAGCCCAGATAATTTGCTTTTGTAAATAAAGCCTCAACTCTGTGGGAATTCCAGTACTGAGACATTATGGCCTCATCACATATACATTGTCTAATTTTAGGCCCCTGGTTTAGGTATTCTGAATCACCCATAGGAAGCGTCTGTTGGGCACTCTTAGAAGAGAGCAGAGCAGCCGTGTTGGGCTGGATGGAAAACCTGTCTTGATGTTGGGCAAAAATGGTTCCATGGGTGGTAGAGGAGGAGGTACCAGATGGCTGAAAACAAGACAGTCAAAAGGATAATTGTTATTTGTGATTCACAAGGGTTCATGAGACCTTTTTTATTAGACTTGTATGCTTTTTGTTTTGAATATAATATTTCCAAGTAAGTTTTGTTTATTACTGACAGCTGTGGTGTCTGATGCCCCTTTTGGTCTGGAAAGCGCCTGCATTTATTAACATTGTCTGATCTATTCTTTCACTCAAGGCCGGATCTTCCATGACTTCATAGAGCGCGTGTTGTCTTTAGAGGGACTGCCATGCGGTCCTACAGGAGAGGAGATCTTACTGACAGGAAGATTTTGTTTTCTCTCATTCTCATCCTGTGATTTGACTTATGTGTTAATCTGGGGTTTATGGCCAGACACGGGAGTTCCTTAACCCTGTGCTCCTTCCAGGCATTATGTTTCTGCTCACATCCTGGGCCAATTCAGCTGTCTCTTCGGATGGCTCACACTCATTTTCATTTAAGGCCCAATTACCTCTTGGCAGCATGCCGTTAGAGAGGGCAGATTTATACCAGTAATTAGTGTGTTTTGAGGAGTCTGGAACAAGATCTCAAACCCTTCCTCCTTTGCTCAGGTGCCTGGGTGCAGTGATGGATGCTTAACTTTATGCCCTCAACTTAAAACTCTGTAACCTGGCTAATTTTACCTCGATTCCCTTTGAAACCTGGGAAAAGTAATGCATTAGTTTGCAGTGCCTGGAAACTTGGAAACTCCTCATTTAAAGGGTCCCCCTTAATGTCTTAGAGCTACAAATATAGGAATGTGCGAGGCTGTCCTGTTGATGGAATGTGGCCTGTCACTGTGGGCTTGCTAGGATTGAAGATCCTCACATTTCTGCAGGTAAGGGCGGAATTAGAAGCGGCATGTTGGACTATGTAGTTTGAACACCATGAGGAATGTCTTGGAAACCTAAAAAGTGAAGCAGACAGAGGACAATAAAAGAGTTCATACTCAGTACAGATTGCTGATCATGTAGCATGAAGTGGTTTGTTATTTCATTGTTCTTCGATAATTTGAAAACTTAAATCTTCTGCTTTTGGTTTGGCTAGTGATGTTGTCTTGAGCTGGGCTGTAAAAATACTGTGCTTCACCTACGCACAGATTGTTATAGTTTTCATCTTCATTAGCCAGCTGTAGATTTAGATGGATTAATACAATCAGTCTTTCTTTCTTTTGCCGTGGAAGTTCAGGAGTATAATCTGTCACTTGTGAGAACATAAAGAATTGGGCTGGAAGCATTCCAGACTCTTTACTGTAAGTGTTCAAAGATTTAATGGAGTCCTCAGTCATAAAATCTTTAATTTGAACTAGACCTTTAGATTCTCCATTCTTAAGTTCACTATTTCAACATTGAGGGGATTTCCTGTTATCCAGGCATGTATGGAGGCCCTTTATTTCCCTCTGTGTGTGTTTTTTAATTCAAATCAAATGTAAATGTTAGTCATTGATTGCACTTAACCTCCTTAGGTTCATATTTCTTATTTAATTGCATTACATTTTAAGGTTTAAGGCTATATATCTGCTGCTGCTAATAGCACACCATACTTTAATGAAGCTGTTATCTTCTGCAAATATAAACAGTGCAATGGAGATTGATTATACAGGATCTTTTGAAGAAACTGTATCTTGAAGCCATTTGTAATGAATAAACAAGCGGACAGTTTCAGTTAATGTAGTTCTTTACCTAATACAGTTTCAAAACGAAGGAAATGATAGTGGGGTTATCAAGGCTGTTTGCTCTCCTCCTCCCCAGCCAGGAGCTGCCCCTCAGTCTGTTGCTAGCCACAACTCCAGGTCGCTAGCCACAACTGCCGGGGCATGTTACAAGCTGCAGGGTTCCCAGAGGTGCCCCAGGACTGCAGCACCGCTTTTCCCCAATGCCGCTCACCTCTGCAGGCTGGCCAGATTCCCTCTGCCCATCGTACAGCTCAGCTCTGCAAGCCTATTGTCAGTCAGTTCAGGGAAGAATCAGAACATGGAAAGTAATTATCTAGTTTTCTTGAAACATCTAATAAACAGGTAAGCGTGACTTAGGGATTGTGTACAAAGAATCTAGGACAAATCTCGCCTGCTCCCTAGAAAGGCAGCCAGCTGAATGCTTGCTTTTACTGCAGAACAGCACGTTGCCCTGCAGCTGGGGCACTGCACTGGGCTTTCACAATCTTAGAGTGAAAGACATGAATTAAGCCAAAATCTGTTTTGCTGTGAGCCCCTTCTCTCCAGGCACACAGCAAGGCTGATAGTCTTGTCCTACCATTCCACTGCATACCAAAAATCTCCTTAGTCTGGTCAAAAGCTTTTATTTCTTTTTTTGGGCAACAATCAGTTTAAACATTTTATAGAATCTTGCAGACTTTATCATTTCCTTTCTGCCAAAAAAGAACAATTTATCTCTCTCTTTGGATTACATGTGAACTTGCTTCTTTTTTCTTCTCTTATTTCATTATTTTTACTATTTATACCATACCATTTTTATTCCATTTCTGTTATCCTTACAATAGCCATGATATCCAAGAAAGCCCTAAACCCTGGGCTATAAAGGGAGGCACTGAGAGGTTGCCTGTTGGCTCTGGTAGGTTGGGGTGTTCAACCAGGTTCTTCTGGATGTATCCTTGAGCTGAGACCCAGAGACATGAGAGGCTGTGAGCCAGTGAAACCCCAGAGGATTATTTAAGGATTGGTTTTGCACCTGTAGTGAGACTGATCTCCCTTAGGCAGCACAGAAAGCAGAGAGAGATGGAGAGCATTTCTTATGGTGAAAGAGAAATGTGTTCTATTGAGGAGCTGGAGATTTGCAAAGTACAATTTACTTGCTCCAGATTAGGTCATTTAGAAATGAAAGTGAAGAGGGAAATCTGCATGCTACCAGTTCAAGAAGGTGCTCAGGCTGAGATTGTTTGACAGAACCCCCCCAGAGGCCCTGGAAGGGAGGTGGATATTGGATACCAGGCTCATTAGGTGTGGTATCCCTTGGTAACAACAGAGTACTCTGGGAATGCCTAAACCAGCATTAGTGTAGATGGGCATAGCCAAGAAATATTTGGATCCAACTGCTTCGCAGTGACTTCAGCCTTTGATACCTACAATGATTCTTTCGTATTTAGCACCTTAGTTGCCTTTTTATTGCTTCCATGGAGGAATCTCTAGGCTTCAAGAGAGGAGATTAGGGAGAGAGCCAGTTAAAGAGCAGAACTGTGCCATTGAACAGTGCTGGGGTTTACTTAAGTGATTGCTCCCCTTAGGATGAACAGAACAAAATGTTCATAAAGGTGAATGGATAAATCTGCAGAATATTCCCTTAAATATCCCCCCGAGCTCTCGGCCTAACATGCAGCTGTAGGAAAAAGACCCCGACAACTGATCAGGATGTTGGGCTGCATTACGGTAAGAACAGGGTGTATATCAAAAAGCTGCTGCTGTTATTACTTAAAACACTGGTGAGTTCTTGTTCAGAAGGCTCTTTTCAGTACTGCTCCCTCTACCTAAGAAGGATATGATTAAGGGGATAAAGTGGGGAAAATGAGAATAATACTGTGCCTTTCAGCTTCGAGTTATAAAGCGAGACTGAAGAGCTTTGCTATTACCTTGTTTAAAAAGAGATCTTGCTGTGATGCAGTCACTGATTTTAAAATAATGAAGGGGATTAATCACATTGAAACAGACAAAGTCTATGAAAACACGAAGACTCAATATGAAAAATAGGATCTTGGGAAAAGAATGAAGACAGAGGAGGGAGAAGCTCATGTGAATGCTTCAGGAAATATGTAATGTCAGGAGTCAGTGGGATCCTGTGAATCGAGATGCACGGCGCTTTAGAGCAGGATACGGTGAAGACAGGACCGTAAGGAAGACAGGGGGATGGCAGTTGGCTTGTGTCTGACTGTTTGCCGGTGACACAGAGACAGTGAGAGCTGTGCCAGAGCTGGCTCCTGCAGCACAGGGGAAACAGAAGGTCCTGCAGCCGGGGGGGTAAGGGCCAACGCTGCCAAAGAGGTTGCAGGAAGGTGCTGGCTGGCAAGAAGTCTGTCAGGACAGATGGGTGGCAGGTAGGGAGTCTGTGGGACAAGGCAGAGGAGGGAAGAGGGAGAAAGCATACCATGTTAATTCACCTTAACTGCCCACACCTAAGGTGAAAATACTGGAGGTAATTTCAGATCTTAGCTGAGCAGAAACGTGCTGTGGAGTTGGGGTCCCTGTGCAAGGGCTACAGCACAGCGGTTTTCTGCTTGCAGAACCATAGCCAGCTATGAGAGGGCTGTAAAAGCCAGCTGAGAAAAGCAAGCTATTGTGGTTAGGCCTCATTGTCCAGGCCCACAGGGGAAGTTCCTAAGAGCTTTGAAGAAATCAATAAAAGCTGGGAAAATATGGATGGAACACATGGCTTTGCTGTATGGAGGAAGAGGAACTCCAGTCTCCCCACTTGGATCCCCCAGTTCTTCCATTTCTTGCCTCCACAGAGGGGGTGGTACAGGCTCCGGGTTATGCAGGAGCTGGGAAGAGGCTGCTTATTTCCCTAAATCCTTTCTTCCCTGTTTTGTGTGCCTTTACTGGTGTATTTTGTCAGGAAGGGGGTGAGCCTGCTTCTTTTTATGGGACTTGCATGGTACAGAAAGGGAACTCGAGTGCCATTCCTTTTGGGTTGCTCAGGTTGCTCATTCTGCAGCCACAGGGAAGCAGAGAGAAGGAGGGGTTCAGGGTCAGAGTCCAAAGTGAGATGTTCCTTGGTCATGGAAATTGTTGCTTCTCTGAGACTCAGAGACACTCCATGATTCAGGAGCCTGGTAGCTCCTTCCACTGCATGTTACAAAGTGCTTAATTTTGTCATAGAAGTTCAAGACTGTAGTCCCGTGAGTTTATAAGTTCAGTGTTTCTGTCCTGTACAGCATCAAGCAAGCAGGCAGCCTTCAGTGTCTGAATGATGTTTAATGAACAGTTAATGAACAGGAACGTAGTTTGAGGATACAGACGTGGAGAGAGACCTCCCAGTGTTTTCTTTAGTGATCTCAGTGATGGAAGAGGGAGCGTGCTTATTAAATCTGTAGATGAGGCAAAGCTGGAACTGAATGCAAGAACACTGGAAGGCAGGATTAAAATCTCAAGTGGTCTTGACTAATTTGTGATATGATCTGAATAAAATAAGATGATACTCATTAAGGACAACTGCAGGGCACTGTGCTTTGGCAAGAATAATTTTAACAGCAAAGATGGGACGGGAAAAGTCAGCCTAGCAGTTCTGCAGAAAGAGTAGAGGATCCCAAACTAAACACAGACTAACAATGATGTACAGATGTTAAAAAGGCAACTCCTCAGCAGGGCAGAGGTATCATACCCAAGTACAGGCTATGGATGCCACACTGCGAGATGGATGCAGAGCAGCTGGGAAGTCCAGAGGAGAACCCCAGGAAGAATCAGGACTGTGTAACTTACCATCTACGGGGAAAGCCTGAAGGAGCTGGCATTGCTGTGCATCAAGAAGGCAAGGAGAGGTGATACAACATTTTAAAAGTACTTGCAAGAGCTTAAATTGTGAATAAACAGACTGAGGCTGAATTTTAAGTACTTGCAAGAGCTTAAATTGTGAATAAATAGACTGAGGCTGAATGTTAAGTAAATGTACCAGTGCAGAGCGCAGAGCATTGCCATCTGTTTTCAGCTGAGTTTCTGTCTTGAAGTCTTTCAGAACAAAGCAGAAAATTTGTGCCAGCAACAATCCATGTATAATAGATCCTGGTTCTAGCAGGGAGAAGGTAGATGGATGAGACAACTCTTGCAGTCCTTCCTGGCTACCTCTGAATGTGTTTCAGCTCTGATAGGTTTGAGTTCATTGCTGTTATCTGTGCCTTGGTTTCATCGTACCTGTGTTAATCCCTACTGCACTGGACTCTTGGTGAGTCTGATGGATCAGGGGTGTCCCCACAAACTCCCTGTGCTCATGTGGATCAGGGCTTCAGTGCATGCCCGGTTGGGAGAATTTCTGCCTGACATCAAAGGTGACATCAGTTATTCTCCCCAGGACACAATAATGCTCGGAGCATGTGTAATTCCACTGGATGTAGTCATTGTCTTGCTGATCCCTTCAGTCATCACATTTCCATCTGCTGAATTATGTTTCAATTGGAGTTATTTTATCCCGTATATTACTTTATAATACCCACAGAAGTGTTTCGCTTGGGCAAAGTTCTCATCTAAAATCAATGAATTTTGCTGAAGCCATGACTTCTGGATCATTTCTTGTGCTGCATACAATATCACTGTCTGTCATGTTTACTGTGTGCTAAACTGCTTGTGTAAGTGTGATGCTTTTTTTTCAGTTCTATTCCTTTTTTAGTTCAGCTGTGCTTGATTTATTCCAGGTCAAATTAAAGAAATCTGCACACACTAGGTACCTCCTAGCTTCAAAGGAAAAACACCACAGTCCCATAAAATTCTCAGTTTGGCTTAGGTTTAGTTTGACTCCCCAGTAATAGATATGTTACAACAACCTTAGTAGTCTCATAATTTAATGTATAGTTTCAGTTATAATAGAGATCTTGAATTCTTACTGTTACTGAGCTCTTATCCATCTTTTCTCATTTTCCAAGGTTCCTTGACTGTTTTGTTACACCACAATGAAATACCCTGGGCTCCTTAGGAAGCCAGAAGGGGGTTATCCAAATTACTTTTGGGTCCAGATGGTCTTATCAGTGACTTCTTTCTGACTTCAAAAGAACACTTCATCATTCTAAAGCTCCACAAGGTTTTATCAGCTAGAACAAAGCTGCTTTTCCTTTGGTCTCCTCTCAGTGTCCACATGAAATGTGCACTCACACAATCCATGGGACAGGCCTTTCAGAATTGTTTCTCGTGCTTCTAACAACTTTGTGACTTTTTTTTCAGCTGACTTCTGGAATACTGTGAGCTGAGATTGCATTGCAGCTCTGGGACCAGACTCTGCTGGCAGGTACGACTGGGCTTTTCTGCCCTTTTTGAGCCACCTGTCAAACTGAAAACACTGTAGAAATCAAATCCCTCTTTCGCTACGTCATTTCACTGTTCCTCCCGTTGCAACTGAACAAAAATCAAACTAAACTTTGAATGTTCCTTTTATTGTTTGCATTTCCCTCACTTCAGTCACTGGCCGGCTGGCATGCAATGCGCGTCTTTAAAGACATCATAGATGTTTCCACGGAATGGTTTCTGATGTCTCGTGTCCCAGGTGTGCCCAAAGGACTACGCAGCTGAAACGATGCCAGTCTGTGTGACGCCCCCTGTGCCCACCCAAGCCCAAGGGATCCATCCCCTGACATGGTCGCGTGGGGCGGGCGGTGAGCGGTGCCTGGGCGTGTGGCCCTGCCGCTTCCTGACAGCACAGTCAGGAGGGTCGCTAAACTGCAAACCTGCCCTTTGCCTCTTTCCCATCTCCCCCTGTGCTTCCATCATGGCTTTGCAGTAAGCGCCTCCTACCTCTTCCACCTTGAAACCGAGTTGGTGAAATGCATCCAAATAATTTATTTAGCCCTGATTGCCTGGGCACATCTTTAATGAACGTGCTTATGCACGGGGATAAAAAGTGCAGCTTTGTATTTTGCAATACAGTATGTCTGGTTTGTAAGAACAGGACTGTTCAGATTTCAAGAGTTCTCTTCTCAAAGCTTGTCCCTCTGATAAATTGAATGAATTATGTTTTTGTTGGCTGCCTTTGTTACCTCCATCACTGTGTTTCCAATTTATCAACATAGTTTTGAGGAATTGTTAGAGTATGTTGCACTCGTAAGCACCGTGGGGAGAAAAAATATTCATTTATTACTGCTATTGTGTTTGATTATATTGTGCGTATCCAAAGGACTAAAATGAAATGTCATTTTTAATTCTCCCCTTACAGTAGACAACATCACCCTTTCTTCTCTCTTTCCAAAAACAGCTTGGAAGTTAATTCTTCATTTTCATTTTAAATCAGCCATACAGAGAGGAAGCAAGTGTGCATTAGGGACAGGGCAGAAGGAATGGGAGTCTGGAGATCTGAGATCTATTTCTGGCTCTGCCTTTAGCTCTTTACAGTCTTGAGCAAAGTCATTTGACCTCTGGTCTCTAGTCTCTCAGTCCATGAAATAGGAAGAATATTTGCTTCCTACAGATGTCTCTAATGATTTGCCAGAATCATGTCTTGTCTAATCACCTGTGTTTAATATCTCCTAGGGTCCTGCAAAGTCAGTGAAGGCTGAAGCAGCAGATTTTGCATGCAGCTTAAAAATAAAATGGTCTTGGACAGTTAAGACTTGAAGGCTATGAAGAGCTTCCGAAGGGACTAACCACGCCAGGAGGGTAGGTCAGAAAGCCACCAGAGCAGTCTTGTGCTCTTAAATACTGATAAATGATCTATCCCAGCCTGTCAGGACAGAAAACTTGGCACTTTGGGACAAAAGGCTGAAGCAGAGCCCCAGCACACAGCCTGGCTGCAATAAACTGCCCAGGGTGGGGGTCCAGCTGCACCCAGTTTAGCTGAGCTCTCACAGCTGAGGGTGGTCACTCAGATTAAAGGGTGGGGCAGCTTTGAAAACGGCCAGGTGTTGGTGCCCTGTGCTTCTCCACTGCTCTGCCCGGAGAAGGGGGTGTTTGTGGCACTTTGTAGTCCCAGTAAGATGGGAGAGGAGAGAGTAAGACTTCAGTTTTGTTGCATTGGCAGACCGAGCAGAGGTTTTCTGAGCAAACTGGCTGAGGAGGTGAATGTTCTAGGGTGAGTTGATGGGAGCTGTGTATTTTCTTATGGGTGGGAGCTGGGAAGGGAAGAACTTCCCTTTGCTGAGGGTAAGGGGGACTGAAAGGAGGGGTGCTGCGGTTGACCTGAGCTGGGCCTAGGGACAGAAAGCTCTGTTACCTCCACAGCTGCAGAAATGTGCCTCCTGCCCAGGACTAATTGGAATGGGTTGTCTAGAGGAGTCGTAGCTGCCCCATCTCTGGAATTGTTCAAGGCCAGGTTGGATGGGACTTTGCTCAGCCAGATCCCGTGGGACGTGTCCCTGCTCGTGGCGTGGGACTGGATTGGGTCCTTTAAGGTCCTTTCCAACCCAGCCCATTCCACGACTCTCTTTCATGGCTGTGCAAGGCACATGGGTGCGAGGCAGAGGGCTCTGTGCGAGGCAAACTCAGCAGCGCGTGCTGGAGCAGGGATCGCTTTCGCAGTGGCTGCTTTGCGAATGAAGAGTCCCACGTGAATTATTTAGCTCTTACTTCCCGTAACTTCTGCAGTGGAATCGCAGCAGCCAGCGGTAGCTTTCTGGGAGCCCGGGGTGCAGAAAGGGCAAGGGGCTCGCCTCGAGGCGGCTCCGGTTAACCGGGGAGAGGCGGGGGGGCCTCCGCGAAGCTGTCGGTGCGGGACCCCGGCCCGTGGCCCGGCAAGGGTTAACGCGGCACCCACGCCCCCTTTGGCGGAGCCGAGCCAACCTCGCCGAGTTTGAAAAGGCATCTGGGGCTGGGGGAGCGCCCTGCGCCGGACCCGAGCTGCCCCGCACCCCGGGCACAGCGGCCGGGGCAGCCGGGCCGGCCTGCGCCTCCCTCCGGCTCCCTGCGTCCCCGCTTTTCCCTGCGGGAGCGGGAGCGGCGGTCCCTGCGTCCCGCGTTCCTAGGAGGAGCAGCCCCGCAAAGATGCGGTTCGCGCTGCTCCTGTGCTGGTGCTGCTGCCTGCACGGGTGCGCGCTCGGCACCGGTTTCCTCTATCAATTCCCAGCATCGACCCTGCAGCACAACTACCCGGAGCAGAGCTCGGGCTCGCCGGGCAGCGGCTTCGCCTCCCGCCGGTGAGTACGAGCGAGGGGCCGGCGAGGCTCCCCCCCGATGCTGGAGCCCTGGGCGAGGAGAAGCTCCTTCGGCTCGACGAAGGACAGACCTTAATTAGAGCGCTCTCGTCAAGAGCTGCAGCTTTCAAATAGCGGCTTAGAATCAAGCCTCCCACTCTGCTCCTCTGCCCCTATCCCCAACCAATTTCTTATAAACTTCACGCATCTTGGCTGCGATTTACTGTATCGCCGCTTCAGCAGAGCAAGCAATTGGGGCTTCCTCCCCCCTCTCTGCTCTCTGGACATTTCTCTGGAGGTGAAACGCCTGCTTGGATGAATGAGCCGCACTGTAGAAAGCACGAGAGCAGCTTAACCTGATTCCAGTTGTTCTTGAATCTCACTTTTTTCCTCCCTCCCACCCCCCCCCCCCCCCCCCCAAATGGGGACTTGGGAATTTAATATTCAGGGCTCGTCCATCCTGTCTCTACCTCTTTTCCTCTGCTCTTGCTTATACCTAGTATGCACGAGTGAGTTAGTGCTGTGGAGGAGGGCTGAGGTTGGCCCCGGTTGTGTGTCCTGGCAGCCGAGTGAAGGCATCTCTCTACGCAGCAGACAGACAGACAGACAGACATCGCTGTGACAGAGCGGGTTCTACCCTGGTGCCTTGCCTGGCTCTCGCATATGGAGCGTATTTCATCTCTGAATGGGGGTGGCTTTGTTTGCTCGCCTGTCAAACGGGCCTCAGTCTGTAGGGGGTGTGATGTTAAACTACAGTAACTGTCAAAGGGTTTGAAACAGCAGAAAATTATAGGAGAGTAATGGGATAAACCTATCCCAGCTGGATCTGTTCCAAGGTACCCCCTTCCCAAAGCATGAGCTGCAATGAGAACCACATGTCATTTGTCTTACATATCTATTAGCCTCCAGATCTTTGTTCGGAGCTACCACACTTACATGAGCACGGGCTGTATCTCTGCTCACCAGAGTCCTTCCTGAGTTCACTCTCTTGCACAGTTTTCCCATGCCTTGGTTGTTTGGGTAGCTGATGCTTTGTTGGGGGAACGTGTCCCTCTCCAAGTCTATAAAGTTTTGTATAAAACCATCTAAAGCTGATTGAAACAATGATGTTGGGAAAGCTGCTGGGTTTTTTTATTTTTGTCCGGTGGAACTTTGCTGTGTGAGAATTCCTGTTCTAGTATAAAGCAGAGGGGGAAATAAACTGAAGACAGGGAAAAATCACAGGAGTGAGCTTTGAAATAAAAAAATCAAGTGCTCAGTTAGATATTGCACATTGAAGCAATCTTTAAGTTTTAATTTCCTTTTGAATGGTGGAGTCTTCTTGTTGGCAAATGTGAAACAGCTTCGCTTTCTGATGGGAAAATCTGCATGTGTGAACTTAACCCAGTCTCAGTGCCGGACCTTTTGGGTAGCGTCCTGCAGGGCATGGCTTCAGGCTGGGAGGGCTGCGCTTTTCTGATTTAGTACTGTGCTGGAGAAGGCTGCCATCGAGCCATGTGGTCTGAAGCCTTTTTTTGGGGGTACTGAATCAGGCTGGTGTCAACTTGTTGTTTATGTTCTTCAGTCTCCCTTTTGCCATCTAACCAGGGGATTTCAGTAGCACCGAGTCACGTGCAGCTCTGTCACAACTCAGCTTGCTGGCCTCTGCCCTGAAGAGGCTGTGGGGGACAATGGTGGGTAGGTGGTTGCTGTCAATGGTACCACACAGCCATTCTCGCTTTTCTGCAACCTTCCCAGTGAGTGCTTTAGCCACTGACTCCTGGTGCTTTACTTGGCTGATGGGACTCAGGAATAAGCAGGCTTGAAGTTACTCTTGCAGCTCCAAGTTTTGGAACTCAGAGCACATACTAATGCGATGCTCTACAGCTGATGCATTTCCTTGACCCAAGACATGCAGTGTTCCTGTAGTTGTCATCTTCTGTCCTTGCTCAGCAATGAAGGCATGATTGAACTGTTTAGGAATCTGCTATTGTTTTCTTTAATTAACTTGTCCTAACTTAAACGTGTTCTCTGTACTGCTTTGATGTGGGAAAGACACTTAAACTGACATCAGCTTTCCTGTACTGCAGCTTGTCTGCCCCCTCCTTGAAAATCCTGAAGTGTTGATGCTTTCAGATGTTTAGGTGATGCTTGAAGTGTTTTGTCCCTTATTCCTTGAGGCTGGGAGTCTCCAAGTAGGTTACTAGAGTGGCTGCTCTCAAGATGATGTCTGGATGGATCAGCTGAGGTAGGCTCATTCTCTTCTGAACAGCTGCAGGATTTGTGCCCTGTTCTACCGCCACGTGTTTGCTGGGGTGGAACCACCCCTCCCTGGCCCCATTTGAAAGGCTGTGCACAATGTGTACAGTAACGATCTCCAGTCTTGTAGATGAGGTTTTAGTGCTTTTAAGTAAGTGTGGGTCTCTTTATGTGATAGAAGCCTGTTCTTGATATTAAAGGGTGATCTGTAAATCAGTAGGTTTCTTTACGAAGGCTGTCGGAGCACTTTCAGAACATATCTGGAGCTTTATGAGAGTTCTGTTAATTCTCTCTACCAGAGAAAGATGGTTTGAACCCAACTTCAGCCCCAAATTCTAAACCTCTTACAGCAGCGAGTGTGAAATATAAAACGATATCAATTGGAGAATTGTGGTTCTCTTTACTGACATGATCTTGTGTTCCGATTGCCTAATAGCCTGCTCACTGCCTAAGATCTCTGCTTTGCTCTGGGCTGTGTGAGGATGCCAGGAAAAGAAATGGGGATTTGTGTCCTGCTGCGTCCTCTGTGCTGGTTCCCCTTTGAAGTGCCCTACCCAGGTAACCAGGAGGTCAGAAGGTCTTGAGCTCGTCACCAAACCCTTGAACCATCCGGTGTTTGGTTCCTGGAGCCCGCAGCTGTATGATCTTCATCTGGCTTGTGGGGTTCAGGGCTGTACCTGTGTGGCATGATCAAAGTGGTGTAGTGGATAGTAACATAAGGACCAACACTGTAATGGCTTTGAAATCCCAGCCATGCCTGCAGCTACTGCAGTAAATTGTATTCATTTAGGAAATCTCCTACTGTCTTTCCAGCTGCTTGTGTGAATCATTTCCTCTCCTGGAAGTTTCCTTTACCAGCTCTAGGAAGGAAAAGAGAGCAGAGGGACAAAGCAATGGGTGGCAATGAACTTGTGCTCACCTTGGATAAATTAACAAATGCCTCTCTTTCAATAACCTGTATTTGTCTATTTTCTCAAAGCTGAGCTTGTGAGCACACTAAAATCCTGATCAAAGTGTGCCAGGTTAGAAATGTCACAGCTTTGCTTGGGGAGCAGTTCTGTGGCCCTGGGATCCTGGAATATTTACTCACATATTTTGCTTATGGGACTGTGCCTGGGTAAAGGGGGGAAAATGAAGAATGGCTCAAGATAATGATGAAAGACTGGAAGCGTAGGGTGCTTTAGGTCTGCTGGATTGGAATAATGGAGCAGTTACCCCTGCTCCCTCCTGCGCTAGACCTCTGGCATGTCTGGAAACGGCATTGGTTTGTAAAGCACAGGCTGCCTCTCCCTTAGGGTGACACTGAAATTCACCCAACTCCTTCCAGCCGTGTGCTCTGAGCTCTCGGCTCTCTTGTAATAAGAGCTGTAGACGGTGCTTAAACTGACTTTTACTGGGGCATAAGGTTTATTCTGAGGCTTTGAGTGTAAAGCCAGCCAGCACAGCTTTGATACCGCAAAGGTTCTATTAGCGAGTGTAGCTGCAAAAGTTACTTTTCACTTTTTTATACGGTTAAATAGTAAAGCTCCTGCTTAAGGTATTTATGTGTGATGTGGTGCTAACTGGAGTTTAGTCCTCAACACTGCTACAGAAACTAGCAAGGGTGGGACCTGTGATACTGTTCCATTTGTTTCTGTTCCTTCTCTCCTTTTATGGAAGAAACAATTATTTGTTGACCTGAAGTTTATTGCATGGAATAACCTGGTTGAGATGTTTTGTCTGGTTTTGATTAGTTTATTTTTTCCCTCTTCTTGGAAATGAACAGATGGGCAAAGAGTGTGCTTGGGTCCAAGTGCTGCCTGACCTGCTCCAGAAGAGTTTAATCCTTTTAAGAGGACCAACGAACAGGAAGCCATTTCAGGTTTGAAACTCTTATCTGGGAGAGAGAGCATCTGCCACTTAAAATCCCAGCAGTTGATTTTTGAAAGCTCTTTGAAGCTGAGAGAAGGCATCTGTGAGCTGCCCCCCCGCCCCCCATCCCTCTGTTGCCTGGAGAGCTGAGCAGGGCTGTCATTATCCTGCCTTCTTACTTTGTGCTGAGCAAACAAACCAGCTGTCAAAGCTGTAAAGCTAACGAGAGGTACCATTACATCAAAATTCATGTCCAACCTTGACACCAGGTTATGTAGTCAGATGTCTTTTTTAATTGGTTCCAACTTTTTTGGCCCCTAGGAGGGGGATGGAAGTGATACTCTGCAGTAAGTGCACTAGGTACAGCATGTGTTTGTTCAGATCATCTCTGAAATGCTAGTGCCATGAAATCATGAGGCAGGTGACCAGCCCCCTGGATGTGGTCACGTAACTGAGTTGCACTGGAGTCTGTAGAGTTAACAGGTCTGGTCCTGGTTCTTCTGGATGTTCCCCTTTATCTGGTGGGGAGGCAGACAAAAAAGAAGGGAGAGAGGAGTTGTTTTTGACTTTGCAGATGGACAAGACTCTTGATTCCTGCTTTCCACTTTTCAATAGAATAAAAAGACCAGGTACATATGGTGGGAAGCGAGTGTCTCAGTAACTGCAGTGCAGGCAAAGGCATTTTGAGAACTGTTTCATGTGAGGACAGTTTTGGGGATGGACTCTGCAGAAGTGAGGAAGGGGGTCCAGCAAATGTTATTGCACTATGGTTACTGATCTTCTGTCCTATGTAAGAAACTGGAATAGGACGCTCCTTTCCCTGCTGTTTAGGACAAAGAAAAGACACCAGCATAGGTGCTGAATGTGGTAAATGTTCCTGTTGCCCTGTCACGATGACCTTGTGAGATGGAGCTGATCAGTTAAAGCGCTGCACAAACCCTTCCCTCCCATCCTTGTTTTGTGCCTGGGGTCAATCAGCATCTGTTTTTTTTTTTTTCCCCACAGAACTTTGCTTCTTTCTCCATTCAAAAGCATGGTGCTGGGAGCTCTCGGCATGGTTTGAAATGCTGTTTCTCATGGTGAAAAGGCTTGGGGCAGATGAGCTGTGGTGGCTGTTGGGATGACATAATGTCTCCGTGTGGTGGTTCCCATCAGCCTGGAGCTGCGGCGCTTGCTGGGGTGTGGTAGCCCTGAACGGAAGGGCAGACATTGCTTTTTTGCTGTGTGCTGCTTAGCCCTTATTAAACTCAGATGTTTCTAACCCCTTCCTCCAGGCTCTCATTATTGCTGTAAACACAGCAGAGCACAAGGAGCTTTTTCAAACCCTCATTTGAGGCAGCGATGGGCGACAGCTCTACCAACAGCTCTCCAGTGGGTGTGAAGGGGGGTTGACATGACTGTAACACTCCAACCCAAGGGAGATTCTGCTCATGTTTTCCTGAAAGAGAAAGACTTAACAAATCTGATGCCACTTCTTTTCCTTCTGCCTCAGGTTGCCTGGCCTTCTGGCTTTCTTCTGGGGAAGCAAAGGAGGAATCAGGCAAGAACTGGTGTGGTTTCTCCACCCCTGCTCCGTGTAGGCTGTCTGTCTGCTTGTCTCATCACTGTATGCTGGGCAGATTTTGAGCTGTTTGCAGTTCCAGGTGGCAGTGAAAGCAATACCAGTGATAAAACAGGGTTTCTGTTGCTGTGCTAGGATGACCAGAAGAGACTCCCTTAGAAGAAGCTGCATGATCTGGCTGTCAGCAGCTCTCTCTGACGTGCTGTTCCAGATTTGCTGTGTGGCTGTGACAAAGTTATTTTTCAGCTTTTTGTGAAGGGACAAAGAGGAGGTGCTGCCATGGTAAAAGGATCTGAGATGCTTCCTACCTATAAACTGCACCTTACACCGTGGGAGCCACCATACCCCCTGCAGGGGGTCTTATGAATCCTTGGTATCTCTAAACAGCAGCTGTGAGGTGTAACCAGGCTATTTATGACCTTCTTGCAAACAATCCTCCAAGGACCATCTCCTTTGCACATTGCTTTGAGTCTTAAATACCCATCTGTTTAATTCCATTCTTTGAGCTGAGAAACTCGGCCCTGTGAGGTGCCAGAGCTACTTTTTGGCCTGGCATCAGCCTTGGTGAAAGCTGGGTTCCTACAAGGTCTCCTTGATCAGTGGCATGAGCTGTTCTTGGGGCATCTTTTGCATCTAACTAGTCTTGTGTGCTTTGTAAACTAAGATCCTGGTTCTGAATGATAAGGAACGAAGTGGGATTTCAGGGGGATTGTTGCTATTCTGATGCTGTATTTAGTCAATGTGTCTTAGCTTTTTTCTTGGAAATCTGGGCTGTCCTAGGGCACTTGAATATGAATTTCTGTGCTGCAAGGTTCTCCAAGTCTGGTCCCTGGTGTCTTGGGCTCAGTTTAAATTGCCCTTCAAGAGTTTCTGGTGTGTGGGAGGTGTAGGGGCCTTTCCCATTTAGTACTCTACATCCCCAAGGAAGCACTGATTTAATTAATGATTGTTGAAGCTTTGAGGTGAGCTTTTAGTGCTGCTTTTAATGAACTTAAAGCTAAAATGGCAGCGATCCTGAGAGCTGAGCTGTCAGCTTGTGTCTGTCATTGGCACTAGCAGCACAGGACAGAGAAAATCCGATATGCTTAAGCCTCAGTATTTCACCGTGGCAAACCCTGCTAACCTAAACACTGTGGGGGGAGCTGCATTCTTTGCTCTGCCTAATCTCGGTATTTTGTTAAACATGCATTCCTGCCAGAACTTTATTGGACAGAACAATAGTGACCAGCTGGGCAAGTGACCCTGGCTTTTCTGGTCGGCAGAGGAATTTGGCATCTGAAGAGCTCAGATTCTCCTGTGCAGCTTAGTGATCTGGGTTTAGTTGCTTTTAATTATCAGCTGGCTGATTCATAAGGCTTTGTTTTCCACCCTCTTTCCGAAGGAAAAAAATGGTTCCCTTAAATGCTCGATCTATGTTCTATAGACTAGCAGTAAGTGTGGGAACAGAGACTGGTGAGATCCCTTTTCTTTCCCCTAAATAAAATGGGAATAGAAATACTTCATTTCATGTAAGGGAAGGCTCAGGGGAGTGTTTTGTGAGGGTGCAGTGAGGGGGAAAGCTGCAGAATCCAAAGTGCTGTATATGAATATAAGCAGTAGTTTACAATATGAATGATAATACTTGGCACTTGTATAAACTTCCACTCTTACTGAATAGAGGTTGTTGTGCTCCTTGTTTAATGCACCTTGCAGCCTGGATGCCTCATTGACCTTTGCTGAGGAGGGTTTTGTTTTGGGGACAAGCTGAGAGGTGGGAGAGGGAGGTGCTGAGCAGGGCTGGCTTGGCTGAACAGAAGGCTGGATGACGGCACAGGCTGTGCTACTTTCCTTCTCCCCTGTCTTCAGGGAAAGGTTTGGGAGGCTCAGGATGTAACGTGGCTGTAGAAGCAGAAACACCTGCAGCAGCTGGTGCTACCGAGTGGTGCCAGCCTTTGGGCTGCCGTGCTGCGCGCTTCCTTTGTTCCTGTGCAGTAGAAAGCAGAAAGGCAAATTGGCTCAGTAGGATGTTACAGCGCTTGGCTTAATGCTGCTGTAAATCAGCATAACCTGCAGCAAAACGTATTGTCTGCCTGCAGTGTATTTCAGGATACAGCACTGAGCCAAATGGTTTAAACCATCGCACAGTAAAATGCTGTCTCCTGGGCCACTGTTACTGGAAGTCACTAATGTAGATCACAAATGATACAAAGATTTTGGAGTGCAAAGCTGTAGGAATTCCTAGGCTGTCAGCCGGTGGATAAGCTCTGAATGAGTGTGCGTTGCAAGCAGAAATAATAAGATCCCGTTTTGCCAAGCACCAGAAAAATACTTGAGTCCTGATAGTATAATTAAAAGTCTGCACAAACCCTTTCAAGACCTTTGCAACCAAACCCATTGGAAATTTATTGCAAGGATTGTAGCAACACATTCATTTTCTTGGGAAATGTCCTTTGAAACAATTGCACTCTCTAATTATGTCTGTCAGGCCCTGCCAAGTGGTTGTTGGCTTCTGAATGAGGAGATTTTCAAAGCAGCTTCTACAAATGACTGTAGAATATTGCTGAAAGTAAACTTTCAGCTCCCAGGTGCCTTGTGGAGGAATTACTGTGTGAGCTTTGGGAAGGTAAGGATGAAGCTGTGTCTGTCTGCACTGGATGGGAAGAGAGAGGGGAGTTGGGAGTGTGGAAGTGATGGGAATCATCACAACTTTTCTTGAGGAGTATGTCATCAGAAACCAGACTGGTTTGTAACAGACACTTGATCTGGTCTCTTGGCTGAGCCTGGGAGTTGCTCTGTGCTGCCTGTGTCTGGGTTATTGGTTTGTGTCTGAGCAGCGCTGTGGCCTATGGAGGCGAGGGTCGCACTGCAGGGCACCTCCAGGAGCTCTGTGGCTGTGCTTGTGCTGGGTTTTGGTTTTAAAAAGTCAAAAAGCCCAGCTAACCAGAAAATGCCCATAAAATGCAACCCCACACCCCACACTAGCATTTGATGGCAGTTGCACACTTTCCATGTGGAGGGGAGATAAAAGGGCAGCTGCCCTTAAGGGCTCTGCCTTGAATTTCCAACAAGCTCTTGAGTTGTGTGTGTGTCTGTGCTGGGCTCTGGGGTATCCAGGGTCAGTCGCTGCTGCTCTGTGTGCACAGACTGAGGCTTTTCCCACCAATAACTCCAGACGCTCCCGTACCCAGCAGAGGGATGAGGGATGCCTGTGCAGCCTTCCTTTTAGGAGGGTGGATCATGAGTGGGCATCTGTTTGCACCCTGACCAGATGGGTGATTAAAAGCTCTTGTGGTGTTCCCCCTGTCCCTGGCAGAGGCAGCTGACTCGCCTTGCCCCTTTGTGTTGGCAGGTGATTTTAAACTTCAACAACTACCCTAAAAAAGCCTGTCTGTCTCTCTCTTTCAGACCTCCTGCCATCCCTGCTCAGCGCTGCTTTCTCCCCATCCACTCTTCCACGTGTGTCCTCGGGAGTGTTTCAAGGCAGTGTTATCATTCTTAAGGAATCTATTGTGTGTGCACAGGCTATGGAGATTTTTTTGGCTATTATTACTTGGCCAAATCAAACCCATTTTCCACCTGGATATTGAAATCCTCCCTCAAGATCATCTCCCTTCCAAACAGAGGCTTCCAGAACACTGAGGCACTAAAACAGCTTCTTAGATTGCTCAAGAATTTTTTAATAATGGGGAAAGGTGTCAGTGTGTGTGCATTCACAAGGGAGGGGCTTTCTTTTTATTAAGATTTTTTTCTAATGAATGTACTGGATTGCAGCAAAGCTTAAGAGGAGAATACAAGTGATTGTTCTTGGCCAGAAATGAGGTGTGGAGACAGCTTCCAAACCCACTGAAACCTTACGAAGAGGTGTTAAAAGCAGGAGAACCTTTTAAACTGGAAATGGGTAGTTGGAGGATGTTGTTTCTAGATGTCTGTATACAGTCTGTCTGCAGGTGGGCACTGCAGTGTGGCAGGTACTGTAAGAGGGAATCGTGTACCGGCTGATTAAAAGTGAGCTTAAAACTCTCCAAGCATTACATGTTTGCTAGCAAGGGTTTGGGACTGCTGTGAGGAGAGGAGCTGGTGGACAGCAAAGGCCACCCCATTACTACTTACAGTGCTGGATCGATGCAGGTGGCAGTGCAAGTGTGGGAGACTGGAGAGAGGGGAGGAGGAGGCTGCTGGTCCAGCAGGTTATTGGGCATCTCGAACTGTCACATCCAGGCTGCGTAACATTCCCACAGCGCTGTGAATGAAGCTCCCACCTTGTGCAGAGAATGCGCTTTGGAAGGGCTGGTGGCTGGCAGCTGGGAAGAGTTTTAGAGCAATTCATTCCTGCATTTGGATGGGCCCTGGGAGTGACTGGCTTGAAGGAGAGGCAAGGATGTGATCGCCTAAGTACCCAGGGGCGGGATGTGTCCTTGTGAAGGGTGTTGCTGGTTTGCTGCACTGAAGAAGGGTTTTGAGAGTTTTAGACTGTGTGAGTAGGAATTTAACCTTAAAGCTGTTGAGACATCCTTAGCTCACTGTCTCCGATCTCTCTCCCAATGTGCACTTGAGCCAAAACTGCTGTAAAGGGCAAACTCTGCTCTCCGATCACACAGCAGATCGCAGTTCTGATGTTCCTGCTTCCCTACACATGAAACTCCCATGGGTGTGACTGGAACAATAGGATTATTTTCCACATTATTTTTTATTGTGGTGACGCCCAGGACAGCCTTGTGCCAGACATGGCAGACGTGGGATACAAAGTGTTCAATTTAAAAAGCAAATTAGCACGCAGGCCTTGGGGTTTGTTTTTCAGACTGATTAACGCTTTGGGTACCCAGGCAGAGGGATTTTGCAAGGCTTTGTTTTTATTGAGCTGGGGCTTTGCGTGGCTCATCGTGAGGGTCTCCGAGCTGGGCAAGCAGAAGACAGCCTGTGTTATCCACTCTATGCAACACAGTATTTGGAATGGCCTGGTGTATTGGTAGGGGGATCGTGGAGAGAAAGAGGCCCCCAGTTCATGGAATCTGGTTCCCAGCAATGATGGGCGACCAATGGGAGAACTGCTCGTGAAGGGTGTGCTGCGTGGCCCCTCGCACACCAGAGCCCACAGACTCAGTCACAAGTTGTTGAACAAGTTGAAGACCTGGACTGAAGGAAACAATTGTCAAGTACTACAGGAAGAAAGGAGGGAAGGTGGGTGGAAGAAATGTTGCTGGAAGAGTCCTGGGTTCTGTTTACCTGACCCAGCTGCCTGCACAGGTATTTCCTGCTGCGTCCAAATGCTTGTGAATCTGAAGCTGATGTTCTGATCTGCTTGGTGATGCCCTTTTAGGCCCGCAGGACACTGCTCCGAGTGATGAAATAGATTGAGAAAGGAAATCTGGCTCCTTCAAAGAGAAACAGCAATGTTTTGTCTGTGCAATTTCCTTCTCTTTTTAGCTGTCACGAGGTTGTACCTTTCTCCAGTGACAGTATTTCCATGCTGTTCTGCTCCAGGAAGAACCTGAAGCTGCCTGTTCTGTGGGCACGTTAACCTCATGCAATTAACAGGAAGAAATTACTTGTTTGTGCCATCCTCTTTTTTTTTCTCTTTGATATGCTCTGTGCTCTCCTTTTGTTCTTGCTGTAATTTGTGGGGTTTGGTGCCAGTATAATGCTAATGAAAAACAGCTTTGCTTGGGCGCAGTCCCTATGTTCCTCTCATGTGTGTGGCTTTTGTTGCTGAGTAAGTGCTGAAGCAAGAGTTGAGTGTGAGGCACAAAGATGCTCTGTTGTCTGCACAGAGTTCTAAGGAGATAAATGAACTCAGGAGTGGGCTCTGTTCAGTCCTAACAGGTTTGCTGTTGATGTGTGAAGGTACAGGCCTCGGAGAGCTGAGTATGTAACCTGAAGGAGATGCTGAAAACCAGCAGGAGCCCAATTTGTCCATTCTAGGGGCTCCAGTTGTGCCAAGTGTTGTTTTGTTGTGAGATAATGTAGCAAGGGAAGTTAAAGACTGTGATGGGTACTGGTGTTATGGATAGTGAAGGAGACTGTGTAGCTGCAACAGCAGCACAGTATAGCACAGGATGCTGTTAGAGGGTTGCTGCCTCCTTATGTTTGTGTTCTGAATGGTTTACTCTCCACAAAGGTTTTGAGGACAAGCAGGTGTGTGTCAGTGTCCTGGTCTTCCCTTTGCAACTCCACCTCCTGCAAACTCCAAGTTGGAGTTTAATTCTGGATGAATTTGTTGGCATACATTTAGAGGTAGTGACTTTGATCAAAGTTAACCTCAAACTTTAATGAAAATCAGGGCCACTGTCCTCAACTTCAGCAGTTCTAGACCAGCTCTCCCACGGAGGACACAGACAAGCAACAAAAGTTGTCTTTGAACACAAGGGTGTGTTTCAGACAGTTGCTATTCTCAATCCTATCTCTGTCCTTTCACAATCAAGGTCTCTTTCCTTAACTCATCCCTCCTTTCAAAGTCAGACCTTCTAGGAATGAAGCCGTACTCTCTGAATAGGTTGGCAATGTGAAGGTAGGAGTCCTGTCTACAGCCAGGCCATCCAGCTGTGCAGGAATGTTAAGACTCAGGTTCTTCTTTTGAATGGCTCCGATTCTTTTATGTTGTAAAAATGACATCCTGGGTTGTAAGTGAGCATGATTGCCATGCTGCATAGATATCAGATGCCAAATTCCATCAAGTCAGCCTAATTTAACAAAGATTCCACAGATATTTTCGTAGTTCCCTCTTTCCTCCCTCTGTGAACCCTGGAAACTGACTTCTCCCTGATGGTGATAAGCTTAGGGGAGGGAGGAGCAGACCAGTTCAGTGTGTAGAAGAATGCCTGTGAAAGCAAAGCACTTCAAAGGAGCAAACCTCCCTCTTATTTCTGAGCACTAAGTCATGGACTGACTTCTTTCATTTTCATGATGAAGGTAATTATGGTTGAGGTGAACTGTATTTATTGTTAAGTTCGGTTGGAACACTCCACCAGCAAATTAAGAGTGTCTGGGTGATGGATAGAAATCAGAAAGGATTTAGCTAGAGAAATCCTCCTTGAGCCCTCTTGCCTCTTTCCCCTTGTGTGCATAAACATAAAACACAGGCAGAGAGGTGCATGGACTGAATAGAATTAGCTTATTTCCCATCCTACCTGCCTGCTCAACCTATTAAGTCCTCATCTACCTCTTATAATCTGCTTTTATATTAGTGCTGATGTCGTGGGTGAGTTAGTACAAATGAATCCAGGGTGTGTATTCCATGAGTGCTATCATCGTCGGAGTCCTTCCTTTGTTAGCTCCAGCAGCTGGAAGGTGATGTGTGAATGAGGTGGGAGACTGGAAGAGAAAAGGAATGGTCTCATGGCTGAGGAACCCAAATGTTGCTCTGGGGAGCTGGATTCCCTTTTTGTCTCTGCGAAAGAGCTGCCTCGTGGCTCCATACTACTTGGATATTCTGTGTCTAGGCTTTTAATAATTCCAGTAGGGACTGTTTTTTTCCCTTACCCCTGGAACTTCAGTGGCTGCAGAAGGATAAAGCACAGCTCTGTGCAGTTTCTTCTAAACCAAAGCGAGTTCAGCCCTTGAGGTAATGCTGCTTGGAAGGTCAACCATGCACACAGCAAAAGCAAGGAGAGCACAGTTAAATGCGCTTGGCTGTAGAGCTTGCTAAAGGTTAAAGCTGTTGTGCAGACTAAACTGAGTTTTCCTCAGAAAGTAAAGATTCCTTTAGGACTAAACTCCCTCCAGCAGTCTCTGATAATCTACTTTGTGTGGGAAAACTGAAGACTGTTACTGGCAAGGAGTGTTTGAAGTGCACTAAGAACAGAATACACTGCCTCGGGTAAAGTCTATGCTGTTGGGATGCATTGGGATGAATTCTCTCACCTCGCTCAGCTGGCCAGACCTTGTTTTTATCACCACTTTTTCAGGAGTTGTTGTGTGTGCAGAAAGACTGCAGTTCCCTCCAGTCTTTGTCTGATCAGCACAGCTGAGTGGGAGACCTGGAACTTGTCTTATTCCTGTCTGTGCCTCTGGCTCTCTGCTGCTTCCATGGCTGCTGCTGTCTGGCTTCAGAAACACCAGCAGCCTTCCAGTTCTATTTGCTTCCCAGAATGAATGGGTTATTACAAAGGATTTTTCTCCCTTTTTCACTGGACTCAGGGTAACCTCTGTTAGTGACTGAAGTGCTCGTTGGGAGCAAGGCACGTGTGGAACATCAATATTGACAAGATTGCTGTGAGTTGTCTGCTGACTTCCAAACCTCTTAAAACTTAGTAATGGAAAAGCAGACACTGCTTTGAACTGAGCCTGCCCTCATAAGGTTGTACGAAGCCACCCCCTTGCCCCTGCCAGGTGGGCATTCCTGAATTCCTAAGCAAGGGTCCATTTATCTCCAGACCTGAATCCATCAACTCTGAACATTTGTTGTGGAGACTGAGCCTCGCAACTGAATGACAGCTCTGGGTCCTAAAACCTTGTTACCTGGGGAAAGCATGAAAGATGGTCAAGACCAGGAGAAACTGAAGCCCAGCTTGGTTTCTAAGCTTGTCAGTAGTGTGATTGAATTGTTCCCTTTTTAGTGAGAGACAAAGCGTATTCAGGGAGATGCGTATTTGGGAATAAGATGGGTATAATGCAGTTATGTAGAAGTGGCCGGCTCAAGAAGAGCTGCCCCAGAGAGCCTGGCAGCCTTCGGATCTAGATTTCTTGGCACAGAGAGGTCAACTTCTGGTCCTGGCCTCTGCGGAGCCTATAAATAATGAACCCCTCCTAACAATAGGCTCCGGCACACAGCATATGGATTGCCGCTCTGGCAGAGCAAGCGGGATGCTGTGCTATTTACACAGAGAAAAGGGCACAGTTTGCTTGCATTGAGTCACAACGGCAACTTTTCCCCAGTGAAAGTCGATAACCTCTGGATTTTATTGAATTCCTCTCTAGGATTGCTGGGAAATTGAGAGCTCCAGTGAAAAACCTTATGAGGAAACCTGGGGAAATCTACGTAGCTATCAAAACACTCCTACTGTTTTCTGTGCCCTAAATGTTGATCTCTTCTAAGTATAACACACAGTGCCTTATCCTTAGGGAAACAAAAGGATAATTCGGTGCAGTTGTTTACACAGCACAAAGCTTTAGGGCAAATCACAAGCGGCAGAAAACCTTGCTGAGAGCCTTCTGCAACATTCACTGGGAGTGGGGAGGGTCTATTCATCTGCAGACACGCGCACTGGGTGCTGATGAAACAATCCTGTATGTAAAGTTGGTGTTTTCCCTGCCTCCCTCTTCCCAGAAAGACTTTGCTTCTTTCTTGGCTAGTTAAATCTTGGTGTTTGAAGCCACTGTTTGGCACGTGCTTTCATTGGCAGTTCTGAAACCACAGTGAATCTCCATTTTACTGAGCTCTGCAACAGCAGAAATGGCCTTGTTCAGAGCTGAACTTGTTGGATTGTCTCCGCTAAAGCACAGCGTTCTGTGCTGGTAGGAGTGTGGGATGCTGTAAGGCCATGGATATCAGAAGCAGTGTCCCTTGCTCCAGGGAGTCCTGTGTGTGGTAGGTGCTGCCTGCTGTAGGTCTGTCCGTAGCAGGGCATGGCAGCCAGTCAGTTTGTGTGGAGCTGAGCTGTCCTCCCATGGAAAGAAGGGATTAGGCAAGAATGTAGTTGCTTTCCTTTTCAGGTTGCACGCTCCTGATTAAACAGGCTTCTTGCTGAGTCCAAATCGGTTCAGCCCAGTGGTTTTTGACACGGTTCAATTTGTGATCACTTGGCCAGTGAAATGAAGCCTACTAACAATCATCTGGCTTTTCTCTTGCAAACCCCCAGAAGGCCTTCCAGGGACCCCCAGAAGTCTGAGAAGCTTGGATAAAAGCCAGTGGTTTGGACCAGGAAAGGAGCAGATGTGACTTCAGGGGATGCCTTTGTAGGTCTGTGGTGGTGTGAGTCTTCCCAAGCGTTCCCTGGGGTGAACGGGTGGAGTCTTCTCCATGCACACCTTGGAAAGTTAGGGTTTCTTGTCTCTGATGGCCAGGGGCCTGAAGCAGGGACTGCTGCTCCTGCTGACTTAGCGGAGAGCGTTTGCTGAGGAAGGGATCCATTGGAGCTCAACCCAGTAGTTTTAAGGGTATCTCTGATACTATTGAGTGTGTTGCTCTACTATGGTTGCTCCAGACTGACACTCTGACAGTCAATGTGGTTGGATATGTGCTGGCATCAAGACATGATGTGTTGTTAGCTGTGATCAAAGCAGGAGATCATTGTCTATAGCCTTGCACTGAAATTGTCTAAATCAGTAGCTTGCAGACCGTGGTCAGCAGATCCTCAGTTGACCATGAATGACTTCCAGGGATTAAATAGGGTGTGAGAGGAGGGTGTCTCTTTGGAAACAGCTGGGGGAAAATGGACCAAGTGAGAGTTGTTGCTCTGAGTAAAGCAGTGGAAGATGTGCTATATATGCTGGTAAAGAGCATGCATGAGATCTGACAGACCCAGCTGAAAAGGAGCTGCTGGTTGGATTGTTTGGTTTGCTTGGTTGGAATATTTTTTTTGAATAAGCAGCAATGTATTCTCTGCCACCCTGGCTGCGTGCCAGTGAAAGTCCTAAACCTTTCTTGCTAGCATCTGTATATAATATAAAGGGTCATTTATAATCTCTGTAAGCCATGATGGGACCTTTCGTCACTCTCTCTGTAGCCTACTTGTGTTCTGGAGGCTGCTCTTGCTGACTTTTGGCTTGCAGAGAGAAATCTTGGGGTGCTTTTGTCTGTCTCTGTCATAGCCGCTGTGCTGTAGTATCTACAGTAGGTCCCAAGCATCATATCCTAACGCATATCGTGATTAGTGATGTTCCTGTCTGTCTCACCTGCTTCTATCCCACAGTAGAACACAAACACAGAAAAGCTGCATTTGTAGGAAAATTGTGCTGTTTATGAGAAGGCAGGAGTCTGTTTTGCTAGTGGGAATGTACCTCTTGCTCCTGGGGGAACATTTGTAGCCCAACTCTTCCTTCTGTTGGTGAAAAGAGAAGTTGGAATAATATCTGCTCCTGCAGGATTATCTGAGCATTTCTAGGACCTGACTGTTCTGGTTGGTTGCTTCTTTTTTTCCTCCCTCATGATCCACACTCTGGAGTTTCTGCTTTGGAGAAGACTGAATGCTGAGGTGATAAGTGTCGTGGTGTTAGCCCTGTGGCTGTGCTCCTGGTGGGAGGCTGTCCTGGCATTTGAGCAAGGATCGGTTACTTTGCTGTGGGCTTAGTCCTGTTCACCTGGCAAACCCAGGTGAGGGCTACAGGCAAGGAAAAACAAACCCATGACAAAGGCCCAGGGAGGTGAAATGGCCTCAGGGACCTTGTGTGCACTCGAAACTAAAGACTACTTTAGTCTGAGTTATCCCATTTCCAATCCTTAGCTTCTGTTTCTCCTGGGTTTGCTCCCTAACCTTTCCACAGAAGCTGTGTTGAACCTGTTCAAGGATCTGCTGTCCTCATGTCATCAGAGCTTTGTTAATCTTCTCTTCCCCTCCCTGGCCCGTTGTGGTGGGCTGCAGCCCTCGGCTCGGCCGCTGGCATGTGTGCCTCCTATTCATGAGAGTTATCCAGAGAGCGGGGAGCCTCCTGCAGGGATGGGAGGGGGATCTAACAAGGACACAAAATGCAACAAATGCTGTAAATGGTGAACACTGGAAAAATTAAACTGCCATGGGGAAAGTGAGTTAGGGAAGGAGGAGAGGATGTGTGAGTGGCTGTTTCCACTGCACAAGCAGTTTGATTTTTGGTATGTGAGGCTAGGGAGCCACTGTGATGCTTGGAGTAGAAGGGGTACTGTGGGCTCTTGCTTTAAGATGGATGAGGAGCAGGGCTCTTCTGCCTGTGCTTTGGAGCATGGAGTGGTGTCTCCTCTTAGTGTTAGTGACCCCAGGTCTGATCCGCAGTCAGTAGGAAAGTGATGCTTCAACCTGGTAGCTGTGCTGAAGCACAAATGCAGAGCTGTGAACCAGTGTTTGTGAATATGGACAGTGCTTGCAATGGGGAAATGAAAGTAGCTTTCAACCCTTCAGTGTGGCACTGGAACCTAAACATGGGGCAGGTGGGAAGGTTCTGTGGGTACAGATTCTCTGGGCTGACACTGCAGTGTCTGCTTTGTGACACAGCACAAACACTGCTCCCTCTCTCCCCTGCATCTTTTCTCAGTCACTTTCACACCGTTAACCTCACCAGGATGGTCATACAGCTTGTTTGAGCCCTGCTGACAATGAGTTCCACCACACCAAAAAGCAGTTTTCCAACTCTGGTGCTGTTTAGAACAGCAGGAGGTGGGGGAACGGTACCCTAATGAGCAGGATGAAGCTCAGACCCGTACAATGGGAACTGACTATCGGCAGACTTGGAACACTGTTTATTTATACTGTAATCCTATTGTTTCTGATAACAGAACTACATTGTGTTCTATAAAACTCTGGCTGCTGAGGACCAAGGGAGAGGCGTTGCTGGATCTCTTGCGGTTCAGGTTGGCAGAAGCTGGGAATCTTTCCGCAGCCATTGGAAAGAGAGGGTGGGGTGAGCAATGACTCCAAGTCAGGCTGGCTATGGCTGGCAGCGAACCGATCCCATCCCAGACTCTTGGTCTGGGTTTACTGCAGTCAGGTCTGTGCTGGTTCAGGTTGCTGTGGCTGGGCTAACAGTGTCCTTTCTCTCTGCAGGCATTGGTGTCACTACACAGTTACACGGACAGTTTCTTGCCAAGTGCAGAATGGATCAGAAACGGTGATCCAGCGAGTTTATCAGAGCTGCCGGTGGCCGGGACCTTGTGCCAACTTAGTGAGGTAAAAATCATGTCTCACATTGCCTGAACTTTCCTGCGCTTCTCATTAAATTGATTGGCTTTTAAGAACTACTTAGAGGCTTGAGCTCAATGGTCTAGATGTGGAGAACGCACTGGTATTGGAGCAGAGTAATTGCATGTGAAGGTAAGCGTGGTATTGGGGACAAGCTGCGTGAAGCTGTTTAGCTTGGTTTGTCCCTCTCGGCACAGGAGACTGCAGCCTGTCAGGTGTGAAGCTAAATGAATGTGAAGTCCACCAGGGTGCAGAATGACAGAACAGGTTTGGCAGGGATGCTGGGCTGCTGGCACTGTAGCTCTTGTTGGCATCAGGTCTCCATACTTGGGTGTTTGAGGGTGATGTTGCTCAGGTGCCCTGGAAAGCTCTAATCACGTTCCTTGCAGCTGGTGGTGGCCAAAGGTCATGTGCCCTGTACCTCCAGAGTAGAATTTCCTCACAGCACTTCTTACTTTGGCATCTCAATATCCTCCATATGCATGACACCATGATGTCCACTCTCCCTAGATGAGGAACAAAGCTTGGAGACAGTGACTTGTCAAGAACTTGCCCCAGGTCTGCTGTTAGCCTTTTTGCCTTTCAATCACTTATGGTCTTGGGATCCACGTTTCAGAAAAACAAACCCAATTCGTGAAGTGGCTGTTCCCAGCTACCATCTTTCAGTACAAAATCTCTTTGTATTGTTGAGTTGCTGCTTCCCTGAAATCCATTCTTGGAGCAGAATGCTGTTACCTACCCAGAATGGTGTTACCCTGAGTTGGTGTGAGAAAGCCATTGTTCTCTGAATTTACACCTAGCTCCTAGAACCATTTCATATACTGCCAAGCCCATAATTTAGCTCATAAATAGCTGTTGCTATTGTTACCTATTCACCCCCAGAGCACCAGCTGAGGTCCTCTTGTAGGTGATAACCTGCCCAGAATGAGGTTGCGCTATTCCTGTAAATACTCTGAGCTCCATCTTCCTAGTCTGTTCTTGGGACTCTTCATCTGGAATTCACATTTTCCATGTGCAGTTACCACGGCTGGTTCTCCAGTTTCTACTTGGCCAGTGGGTCAGTCTAAGTTTTTTCCCTTGTAATATATCTGCTTTGGTGTCTCTTTGGTCTTGTTTTATGCAAGGCTGTGGTTGAAACACTTAATATTTTACACTGTCATGGCCAAACTTCTGCTTAAGCTTTTTAATTTCCCAGACTTTTTATGCACATAATTGTCATTAGAAACTTGTGAGCTTTCACCTTGTCTCCTAGACTTGCCAAAACTCTGGCTTATTTTTCCTTGTTAATGTAACTGTAGTTCTGTAAGTACCAAACAATTGATCAGGTTACTACTAAAAATCCTTTTTGTGGGCTCCTGTGGCTACTCCTCTAGATGGATTCTCATATTGTTAACCCAGAGACTTTAGGAGCAGTGTGTGCTGTTGGGACGTTGTTCGTGGAACATTTTCAGTTTCAAATCTAGCTTGGTTCATTTGCCTGATGAGTTCAATTGTTTGGAGACAGTGCAGAATGGCAGCAGAGTTCTCAATTTTTCTTTCTGTGTGAGAATATCATGGAAAGAAGCTGGGGTTATTGATATTGAAGATCTTGGCTAGTGAAAGCTCAGCTGACAGGAGCTGCATTTTGGGAAGATGGTCAACATGAAAAACCTACCAGAAGAGATAGGAGGAGAGCATCAATGCTTTGTTCCCCTCACAAATGGGAGGAGATGCAAGAAAAGCGAATGGCACCTTTTAAGGAAATAAGTAAACTCCGCACTTCAGCAAGAGCCACTGAAACCCTGGATATGAAGTTACTCATCTGTCAACTTCAAACATGACTCAGAGGAGGGAGAGACAGGAGGAGAGCATTCTTGCAACACAGCAGATCTGGCTGTGATGCCCTTTCCAGCTGCTGGTCACTGTCCTTTTCTCCTTTCAGTGCTCTGGCTGGTCTGGCTTATCACAAACGCTTTGTGCTCTTGATGGCGTTTTGGCAAGCAGGCTACACGTCTTGCATGGATCATTCTTGCTGTTTGGTGTTTTCCGGTGCTGGGTTTTCTTTTTTGTTATTTTCATTTAAACTGAGCACATTTGTGCTCCCTAAGGGATAACTTTTTATGAGCTGGTTTACAGAATAACAAAGAAGGAATTCTGCAGGCTCATCCCTTTTGGTCTTCTTTGCTTTTGAAGACTGTTGTTCCAGGGTCGGTAGGAGTTTTGGGATCTGTCACCCAAGAGGCTGCCCTGTAGCTGATGGTTCTGCTCAGGTTCACCAGCAATACCACAGGGAGATCCTGCTCGCTTTCTTTCCAGACAATTGCATAATAAATACAGAGTTAATTCCAGTGCACTTGAAGTCCTGTTACACATGATCTCTTTTATGTGTTTACTTCCCCTACCTCTCCCCAAGATGTAGAGTTTTATGTGCTTCGAAAAAGCTGCTTGCCCTCCCATGCACACATGGGATGTAAGTGTAGGATGCACAGCGCTCTGCCAAGGGGCTGGATGCAGGCTCTGGGTGTATGAGGGATTAGAGCTGCAGCAGAAAGGGGCATTCTCGGGTGTGGGAGCGGTGTGGGGGGCTGTGCTTTCAGAAGGGGATCTGTGTGCCTGGCTGGGCAGAGGTGGAGTTCTCGCAGCTTGTGCGTTAGGAGGGTGGTCATGGTCTGTGTGGATAGTGGGGCTGGGAACCAAACGTGTTCTTGATAGCTTCTTGGTACAAAAGACAACGTGAACTCTGGGTACACCCATGGGGTGTTCTTTTCTGTGTCAGTACCTGCCCAGCTCTTTCCAACATTTTTGGCTTTCCAGGGCAGCCAAGCACTTGAAGATTCAGTTGCTTATCCTGATGTACTTGAGATCTGACTTAAGCACACTTTGATTTTTCTGTGGGGTATTTTGATTTTTTGGTGTGTCTGTAGATCAGACCACGGGCACCGAAACTCAGAGGAACTCGTGCAAGCTTTGTTTCGATTTCTTTTTTTTAGTGCTGAAGTAGCACTTGTTACAAGTGAGATGGTTTGTGCTTATTTGAAGGACAATACGCCAGCTACATGTACAGGGTTGGACCTGCTGGGCTGATGTGTGACTTCATTGCTGTGCCAGCAGTAGGTGACACAAAGCTTGGATTCCTTGGTTTCCAGATTCTTTGCCAGGCAAAAAGGCAGGTTCACTCCTCTTGTTATCCTGGAATCCACCATTAAGTAATGTTGAAACTTTCAACCTGGAGCTTGAATAAACATGAATAGAAGCCTCTGAAGGTCACTGGGGTCTTCTTGGGCACCAACTGCGATGGCTGAACGAATTGCACAGTCTTTTGTGATGTGGAAATGAGTTTTACACCTTCCATCTCATGTGGTCTTGGTGTACAAACAGCTTTGTAAGTGTCAAAGGGCAGGTGAAATCCATAAAGGGGGGAGGCATTTCCTGTGCGTGACAGGCTGTCCTGCTTGGGTCACGGCAGGGATCACGCCTTTCTCTTTGACCTGAGTTTGGAGGCTCTGATCCAAGAATGTGCCGCTTTTTTCCTTTCTTGTCTCGTCTGGCTGTTGTGTTCAGTGACACTTCCTTGAGACCGAGGGGAACATATCAGTGTGTGCTGAGGCGTGAGACTTGTTGGCTGCCATCCCTCGGTGTGTCCTGACCTCTCCAGTATTTCCAGCTTCACACCCCCATATCAGTTAATTGCTCATCTTGTGCTCCCTTCCCATTACTGCATTCCAGGCAGTCACTTAGACACAAGGACGAAACTGTTTCCTAAATGCTGATTGCATGAGATGAGCTCTTGAGATTGTCCTGTGCTGGTCTGATGGTCTCCAAGGACAGTCAGCTGTTGGATCTGACCTAGTCAAAGCAACAGCCACCAGTGGAGTTTTCTGGCTTGCTCCCCCAGCGTTGCCTCACTCCTGGGACCTTGCTGTGAGCCTTGGCGAATGCTTTGGGAAAGGACACCAATCTCTTACAGCAGAGTGGCAGGTCCTGGTAGTTTGCTTCTCTGTAAAGTGCTGTGAAGCCTTCTGCTGGGGGAGCTGCACATCTAAGCACCCTCTCTGGGGAGCAGAACAGAGGTGCAGGTGTGGCTTATCCTACCCTTTTCTCTTGTACTTTTGTAGATTCTGTGCCAGTGTTTGTGGCTTGAGTGCTGTTCAAGGGAAAGGCTTTCCTATTCTGTTACCCATCCTTTTCTCTGCCTACTTTCCACACATTTTCATTCTGAGCCTTCTGATCTTGAATGTATCTTTTACTCCCCTTTTCCCATGTTTCTTCCTCTGCTTCCTTTGCAACACTTCAGGTATCAGACAGTGGTGTTGCTTTGCAAAAGGAGCTTCTCTACTCTTCTCCTGGGATAGCAGTCAGAAACCTGCATGATGTGATGATGATGTATGTAAGCACAGATCTTGGTGCCATGTTGCATGGCTGAGGAAAAAGGAAGAGTGGAGAAACTTCAGAGTAAATTGGAGCTCGCAAGCTGGGACCACTTCGCATGCCTGCCTGCACAAGGCTGAACAGAGTTGCAGACGTCAGGACTCTTCCAGGAAATTCAGGGTGGGTGGTAGGCTGTGACAGCTGAGCTCCACGTTTGTTGTGCCCTGAGAAGTCCTTGCTCGTTTGAGGATTAAACTGTAGCTACTTCCCCGAGACAGAACTGCTGCCAAGATTCCAGTCTGGCTCGAGCCACTCTCCACACTTCATAATGAAGTTTGAGAGAGCTTTAACATCTTGGTGTTGGCAGAAACATGGTCTTAAAATCACGGTGTGGTTGGAGACTGGCTGGCTCCGGACACTGGTAATGGGGCTGGAGACTTTCATCTCAAGGTCAAATCCAGCTGTGGTGTTAGTGACAAAGTCATGAACTTCTGACTGATGGTTCAGGGCTTGTGTGTGGAAAGATGTCTCAAGTCCAGCGCCAGGGCTGGGAGTCGAGAGACTTGAGCTCCATTCCTGAGCTTTGCCAGAGTTGTTTGGAAAGACCCTCAGCAAGGCACTTAATGTCTTTGTGATGTGGGGCTTGCTGAGAGAAAGCACTGAAGTTCTATGTACCTCAACGTGGTGTCAAGTCCTCATGCTCATTCCTGACTGCAAACTCCTGAGTACCCTTGGATGCAGAAGTGCAAAGACCTGGGTGGAACACGCTGGCTTTGCTGAGATGTGTTAGGTGCCTGGAGCCCTGTTGTCGGCACTAGCAGTAACTGGTGTGCTTTCTGGCAGCTGGAAGGGTGAGGATGTGATGTTCTCGGGAGACAGCGCTGCTCTTCCAAGTGCTGGTGGCTGCTTGCTTGGGTTGAAGCTTGTGGGGGCCTCCTTTCTGGCGGCCATACGAGAAGTTGGTTGCTCTGTTTGAGAGCTGGTATCAATAGTCAGCAACAGCTTGCTGAGAAATTTAGTTTCCCAGAGACTGCGTTAACCTCGACTGAGCTGCTGCCTCCTTCCCAAGCCAGACGTGGGCAGCCTCTCCTGGCAAGCCTCTGTCACTGCTCTTCAGAGTTGCTCTACCGGTGTTAATGCTGTGCTCTGCTGGATGTACCCCTGTTCCTGTTATGCCTCAGAGGGGGTTTGAATCAGAATCACACAATTTCTAGCTCTGTTTTTGGCCTTGTGCCCGGGCTGCGCTGCAGGCTGGGGCAGCGCTCCGTCTCCTGGCAGCTCTCGGCACTGCTGGGGGAGACTCGCTCCCCAGAGGAGACCTGGGTGCTCTGGACTTGGATCTGCCTGGCCTTGAGAGCAAAGCATGAAGCTGCAGCCTCTCCTGCGTGTGCCAAATTCCTTTGGCTGTTAAATGAGGGGAGGAAAGTCAAGGAGAGCTTGTAGAGCATGACTTCTGTGTTTGCTTTTAGCTTCATGAATAGCAGCAGAGACCTGTGTGGCTGTGTGCTGGGAAAAGGCTGGTTTGCCAGCTCTGTGTGGCTGTTGTTGGAGAAGAGCTGGCATTTATGCTGTTGTCTGTTCTGTGTTGGCTTTGGAATCTCTGTGCCTTGCCCAGGTCTGCTTGTGGCTGCAGGCAGCCCTCTGGTTTCCAGTGGGACGTGGCAGTGCCTGCACTTGAACTGGGACCCTGGGGGTGCTGTGCTGGACACGGGTGACAAACGTGTCCTGCGTAACTTCAGCCACGGGGAGGGAGAGTGTAATGCTGTTTCACGTGAGAGATACTGAGGCTTGGGTCAGCTAGCTGGAACAAAGGCTCTGTGCAGCTCTCTGTAGCGTTTGATGTGATCTCTGTTGTGCTGCTCTGTCAATAGGCCCAAACTGGAGCGGTGGGGCTGGGAGAAGGGAAACCCCAGGGAAATATATGCAGTTTCTGCCTAAGTAATGTTTTGGAAGCTCTGTTAGTACTGAGCGAGGAAAGGCTAATACCAGCCTCTTCAATAAGTCCATGAGGAGGGAAGTGGGAGTCATCATCTTTACTTGCAGTGACTTGGGAGTGATGAGACCCCCACAGCTCACACTGGTGTTATTGGGGGAGAGCTGTGGGGAAGAGCCAGCAGAGCGTGAGGGCTTAAGGAGGACAATGAGGTTGCCCAAATCAGATCTGTGCTGTGCTAAGCCCTTGCTCTGTAGTGTTGTCTCCTGTCTGTGCAGCTGGGGCTGTGTGCTCTGGTGATTATCCCAGCAGGAAGATGTGCTGTGAATCGGTAGCCAGGTAAATGTGTTCTGCTGACTCCTTCTTTGTGTTAGTTACAGGACTCTCATCAGGCCCACGTACAAAATGTCCTACCGAACCGTGACCACGCTGGAGTGGAGGTGCTGTCCTGGCTTCACGGGGAGCAACTGCGAAGAGGGTAAGTTATCCAGTAAGTCATCTGCCCTTACAGAGCAGCGAGGGAATACGTGGATGGTCTGGCTGTGGTGAGTTGGAGCTTCTTCCTTACTTTGCTCAACTCCTCTCAAACACAGGAGCAAATCGCCTGTTCTCTTCGTCGATGTCTGAATGCTCACAGACAAGCTCTGAAAAGAGGTCTAGGAAAACAGATCATACTGAGTGCCTGCAAAGAATCCTGAACAGGGAGGGGAAAGAAATTAAGGAGTGGGGGATGAGGTGTTTATCAATGTGCTCATGCGTGGTGTCCTCATTGCATGATCCTTCAGAAAATGCACTTTCTCCATGTCGCTGTGTTACCTCCCCCACATCCCACTGTCCATCATTGCTGTAGCTGAGGAAAGCTGGTCTTCTGGATGGCTGCTTGTAAGAGTTTTGTCTTTAAGGTCTGGACACAGATAATCTGCATTCTGCAAAGCTTGAAATGAAATTAGGCACCTTCTGGTTCCACTTCCCACCTGTCCCTTGACTTGTTGGTGCAACACTTGGGTTGCACAGTGCATGTGGTGACACAGCTCTGGGTTTGTGTGTGGCCTTCCCCATGGAGGAAAACACAGGGCTCTTTCTGGAGCTGGAAAAAAGGAGTCTGTTCCCTTGCTCGTATTGATGGACTAAAAAGGGCGTGTTTTGAATTGTCCTTCATGATATTTTCTGCTTTAACTGTTCCTTCTGGGGCTTTGAAACAAGTCCTGCTTCCCTGCAGAGTTTCAGGTTTAGGCACTGAGGCATCAGCAATTCTCCTGAGGGCTTGTGGCTTATCAGTGGGAGAGAAATTGAGCCTTGGGTGATGTGTTTGATTGTGTCAGGTCAACACAGCCTGCTTCTGCTGGCTGATGGAGGGTCCTTGGGGCCATCCGACATCTCCAAGACTGCTGTTTTGTAGCTGCACCGTGTTTTCTTTGTGCTACACTATCTCTCTGCTCATCACAATATCCAGGCCAATCTCTTAGAGGAAGTTGTGTCTTTACAGTCACAAAGAATGATGGCTGCAGGCAGCAGCTCCTTTTAGGCTGCCAAGGAAACAATTGCTTCCCAGAAGCTCAAGAAAGTCTTAAAAATTAGCAAAGCTGTCCTAAACTACAGCCTGCAGGAGAAAGCTTTGTATCGTAGCGCGCTGCTGCTGAGGTGAGCCTCGGGGAGAGAAGCTGCTGTGTGCAACCTGGTTTTTTACCTGTTGCTGCCGGGGGAGGGTGGAGTACTAAGGGTTGTGGCAGAACAGTTATTTCCAAAGTAGCTGCAGCTCGGCCTGGCCTAGGTTCTGAGCAGGGACACAAGAAGCCTGTGTGCAGCCCTTGGTGCCTGGAGGTTTGTACAGGTGTGAGTGATTACAGCTTAGTGGTGCTGCTGGTGCAAAGGAGAGAGCCCAGCTCCCTCCTCCAGTGCCAGAGTTCAATGGAAATCAAAAGCCAACATAAGCTTGTTTGAGAAAGTCAGCAGCGATCTCCCAGGAGCAGGTCTGTGGAACGAGGTGACAATTTTATGCAGTCAGTTTTCAAGGTGAAACTGTTATTTTGGGCTTGGCTGTGGTCTGCAGAGCATGAGCAGGAAGGCAGGAGCAAGCCCTCCCTTTCATGTGTGAGATTTTTTTACCTTTTCTTACCTTCTCTAAACATCTGGTGCTACTGACAGTCCTATATCCTTGAAAGGAGGAGGAAAATGAAAGAAAAAGACCCCTTTCTGGTACAGCAGGGCTGTGCTACTGAATCTCTTGTAGCAGTGTTGACACAATTTTAAAACTGAATTATTTATTTACTGATCGTGTTAATCCTTAATGTTAGTGTCACTGGAAATTGTAAGAAAAAGAAGCTGAAATAAGTTTTTTAAGGCTTTTTTGATAAGGCCTATTGTGTACTCCTTCCTTTCTGTACTCTCCTGCTCCCAGTTTGGTTCTTCTGGGAAGATTGGATGCTTCCATCTGTGTGGGTCCTTCCTGGAAACAGCAGAGTAAAGAAAACAAAAAACTAAACTGAAATAAAACAAACCTGGTGCTATTACAAAGCCACAGCAGTGTAGAACCTCAAATGCTTTTGTCTTTTTTTGGTATTGGTTAGATTTCACCTTTGTTTTATTTCCCATGTGTGTTCAGCTGGTGCTTCTGAAGTTGGAGTGAGGTGGGTGTGATTGGACCTGCACTATTTTTAACTTATTTCCATGATGGGCTGCAAATGCTCCAATTCTGATGGTTGCTGTTGTTCTTCACTGTCTGCAGAACAGCAGCTACAATGTCTTTGAGCTTCCACTTAAAAACATCTCCTGTTCCCAGAGACTGAAGGAAACTGGTTTCTTTCCTGATGGACCCGGGAATAGTAAGGCTGCATTTTTTGAGTAGGACAGACTAAGCCAGGAGTCAATGGATTGATGGAGCACAGAGAACTCTTGGGAGCTGTGTGTGTGTGGACATGGCTGCGGGCCCCTTTGGACTGCTCGTATCTTTAGAGTCTTGAGGCTCAAGAGGTCCTGCCTGTGGTTCCTCCTTTAGGCCCCAGTGAGCAGAGTTGATGCTTGCTCCTTTGTGCTGTTCTGGAGCGGTGTCTTTGGGGGAGCCTCTGCAGCCCATCTGGATTATTTTTACCAGCTGTCCTTTTATGAGGCCTTCCTTGCTCTTCTTTAATTGGTTTTATTTCTTTTAGCATTTTATAGGAGAAGATAGGATGGTGGGAGGCAGAACTGAGTAAACAAAGTCAAAGAACTTGCAATCATTGAAAGCCTGCAGAGCAGCGATTTCAGACATCCATACTGCCCTGTTATCTCCTGAATGGCAGGTCAGCATTTCTCCTGCACGGGAAACAGTTGAGCGTGGATGTCTCGCCTCAAAAGTATGACAGACTGTGATTAGACCAGCTGGCTGTAACGTCCCTTCAGCGAGAGCTCCACTTCCACAGTACCGTACCGCACACTGATAGTGCAAGCTGTTAAATGCAGTTTGAGACTTACACAGTGTCTTGACCCTGAGCTAATAAGTTGAGCTTGAGAAAGTAACCACTTAAATGTCACTGGCTAGCAGGCACCTCCATTAATGCTGAGGGCTGCACACTGTTTAGACTTAAATTATCTTGGGAATTTAACTCCTGCCTTGCAGCTGATAAAGAGCTGCATCATCTGGAGGGAGCCCAGCTCCAAAAGCGGGTGGAGATCTTGCCGCTCAGCGGGCTATCTATTTACTGAGGTGGGGACGGCTGCTTCCAATCTGTTTCCTCTTTTAAGCTGGCACTGCTCGGTGCTCTCCTCGCATCCTGTCACGGCTCTCCTCTCGCCCAAAATAACGTCAACTCTTGAAAGGTCTCTGCTTGCTTTATTGGTTTTTGTAGAGCTGTGACCAGCTAGTTGAGTAGATAGTTAAAAAAAACTGCCTGTACCAGGGCTTCCTGAAGGATTTCTTGCCCATTCCTTGGATGGAGAGGGAGACTTGATGCGTACAAGTCTGGTGAATTTAACTGTCAGTAGATGCTAATTTTTATTTTCCAGTTTCAGGGATTTTTTTTTGTTTTGTTTTGTTTAAACTGGAGCCCAAGCCTGGGACAGGAAATGAATCCACTGAGCCACCCAGCCTGCTGACTGCTGATATAAAGAACATATGGACGAGGGCAGTGCAGAGGTGAAGTGGTTTAGCTATTGCAATCATGCATCAAGCTGATTGGTTTGAATCCAAGATGATGCTGACATGTCAATTCAGCCTTTTTTCTACATGCCTGAAAGTTCAAAGGCAAGTGCGGGCTCTTGGGAGAGGAAAAGTGTCCCTAACAAGTTCAGGGGCTCAGCACGCCCTGGAGCTCTTCAGTGTGGCAAGGTCTTATTTCACTTTACACATCTAACATAGATTTCTTTGTTTGTATTGCTTGAGTTTGGGACGGTAGCCAGTGTCCCGTTTACCCCAGAAGCAGATTGATGGTAGGCAGCTTAGCTGTTTGGGCAAGAAGCACTTCCAAGAGTAACCTTGGCCCCTCTGAAGTGAGGACATCGTGATTCTGCACTTCCTTTTTTCTTTCTATAAGAACACAAGTAAGAGGGGCAATTTGAGCAGCCTTGTTCAAATAATGGCTTAATTTGAGGGCTTCCTCCATGTTAAGCGCAACCTGCATTTCCTAGTCTAGTAATTATCTAGTTAATAAAGTAATTAGTATGTAGGTAGTGACTTGTCACTAACTCTGTAAACCTGCCTTCAAAATTTTTTGTGAAAGAAGATTAAAACACATTGGTTGCCCTGGATGGAACACTGGTGGCAGTGGCTTTGAGTGGTGGTGTTTGTGTACCTGTAGCACACAGGTGGTGGGTAGTACCTATGCTGATATTTTCTTCCACAGTAGATGCCTCGTGCTCCTCTGTGTTACGCTTGCTCCTGCTGCATTTCTAGTGCCCCCTTCCATCTAAGGCTGAAGGTCCCCCAGAAGGTTCCCGATCTACTCTATGATGTGTTGCCTGGTCCCTGTCTGCTCCCATCACCACACTGACCAGTCGGCAACCTCTGGCTGAAGGCATAATGCATGTGTCACCATGATCGGGTTTTCTGAGGAGTTCCTGGGGTGTGTGGTCACTGTTGGAAGAACCTGCAGCCTGCTGCGAGCCCTTTCTGGCACTGCTGCTGTGTGACTACTTGAACGATTTCTCCAAGCTCATCTTCTCTTTTGATACTGTCAAAAAAAAAAGAGAAAAATCCTTGTCAGCTTTCCAAAGCCTTTAGTGCTGCATTCCAGCATCTGAGTAGTTTCATTTTTTGGACGTTTTTAATCTGAACAGGGAGAATCTTATTCAGCACCTAATGTCAAAATATTTGGAGTGCTGAATATCTGCAGATGTTATCCTAGCATAATTAAAAAGCTGTGTGCTCTGCTCTTACACCATCTCAGTCTTTCAGCTCCTGTCAAATTACTGCGAGATGTACGGAATCCTTTTTATGTTGATAAGCTATTTGTTTGCTTTTACAAATGTACTGGATGCTTTCTGTTCCTTAGCTGTGTATTTCTTAATTTCTTGACCGTCCCACCTGTTTGTAGTTCATGTTTTTCCTATTAATTTGCTTGATTTGCAGTTGGGGGTGAACATAACCTGACCTGGGGTTGGGCTAAGGTAGGACTGGGCTGTGAGGCTCTACCTGTGTCCGCTTGGCCTGGATCTCTTCTCAGCATGCCAGCAGGATCCTGCTCCAGCAGGAGCCAAGCGCATGGTGCTTCTTTAACAACTCCTGCTTGTCCTTGGGTGCTGGCGTAACCGAGAGGTGTGTGTTTGGGTCATGGCAGGTGCAGCAGGAAGAGGTTAGAGTTGGAGAGAAAGTCCTGGGTGGTTGACTTGAGCTTCTGAGCTCCTACTATTGTGGTGAAGCAGCTTCTGCCATCACACGGGGTGGATGCCAGTGCCAAGGTAGGGTTCTTCTATGTGTCTGCCGGTGTTGCTGCTGGTTTTACCATCACAGAATCACAGAATAACCAGGTTGGAAGAGACCCACTGGATCGTCGAGTCCAACCATTCCCACCAATCCCTAAATCATGCTCCTAAGTACCTCATCTACCCTAACCTTAAACACCTCCAGGGACGGTGACTCAACCACCTCCCTTGGCAGACCGTTCCAATGCCTAACCACCCTCTCCGTGAAGAACTTTTTCCTAATCTCAAGCCTTTTGTCTTCTACAAAACTGTATTTAGGGTATGAAAACAAGCACAGTAGTAATCCTGATCCTAGAATTGCTGGAAAGATCAAAAATTTGGAATTGCTACAGTGAACGGTCTATGAAATCGGGCAGGGTCCCTGTTTTTGCCTGTTAGAGATGATATAAATTGGTTGTGCCTTGAAGCTGGGAGTCTCTTGAGGTTCTTGTATCTGCTTTGTTGGCAGCAGGTAAGCGCTACTGAGCTGGGCTACATTAGAGGCAACTGTGGTCAAAAAACATTGTGAATCGGTGACTGGAGCTGTGATCAGTGATGCTGGTTTTGTTGAACTCCCCTTCAAGCACTTGTCACTACAGTATGAAGAACACTCGTTGGAGGCATCTTTAGCATCATGGCAGTTCCGAAGTAAATGAAGGCTGGGAGAAACTTGCTGGTGAGCTTTGAAGAATTCTATGTACCACAAGACAGACTTCAAACAGCATTTAATAACAGACTTCATGAGGACACTTGAGAGGGTGAGACATGGCCACTTAGACAGGTTGTACAAGGTCCTCAACCACCAAAGCACTTAAGGAAAGGCTCTGTGAAAATCTATCATGAAGTTCATTAGACTGATAACTTTTGCTTGGAATTCAGCATATGTTTCTTGCTTGGGGTTGTGGTTTGTCTCCTCCTTGGATGATGCATCCAAATCCACAAGTAACATGTTAGTTTGCATTTCATTTTGAGCCCAGCAGGCATACGGCAATGAGGTTACAAGGCCTTTCCAAGCGAGCCTGGAGGGACTTGTTGGCTAGAGTTTGAAGTTCTGGCAAGCGGCTCCCTCCAGCCCCTCGCTGTAATAAACTCAGGGTTCAGTCCCTGGCCTCTCGCAGATACGAAGCGCGGTTGCGTGTCTCTGGATAATCAGTCACTGGAAAGGCACAGATGTTTCACGATGCGTAGCAATGGGTGCAGTATAAAAGAAAGGCAACATCAGGGTCACACTGCAGATGCAACCACATCTTGAGTGTGTTCATTCTTGACAGGAAAAGTCTTAACATGTGCGGTTTTCTTGTTGCTTATACAATGAAGTGAATAATGCAAAACCTAATCATGACTCTTATTTGCCTTGCCATGCCACGGGTGGCTGATGCTTTGACTGCAGGCGGATGCAGCAGCAGAGCGTTGCAGTGAGGATCAGACTGATGCGTGGGGTTACCTAGGGTACTGCCTTTAACCACTTTGGGCAGTGATTCCAACCCAGTCAGAAGGATTTTAGGTACATGGGTCTAGAAGATGCCCTAGTCTTTACCTGGTTGTGGAGTTATTGATTGAAAAGATTCCTGCTGTTTTTTCTCTTCCTCTCCATGAAGTGCACTCCTTCTTCTACAAGCATAGAAGAGAAGCAAGCGGATCCAGGGAGGATTTGGAATTTGGTGGTCAATTTGTAAATGAAGGCAGTAGCAGTGATGCTAAAGCAGTGATGCTAAAGAAGTCCTTGGTGGTGCATATGCATTGTGGAAAGTGTAGGGGCCAATGTTGAGTGCTAGGTGGTCCCTCAGTTTAAAAACCTTGAGGGATTCAAGGTGAGTGGGCTTTAGTCACTGGCAGCAGGAAGTGTTTGGTTGGATTGAGTGCATGTGAGAGGCTTCTATTAAAGGTGTCAGGTCTTGTTCTCATGGAAAGAGTGTTTCCTACAGCACACACTGCTGCGGTCCTGTTGAGACACTGGTGGAGATTGTGAAGTATCTTGGTTAACTGGTTCTTCTCCAGTGACCAGTGTAGGCGACAGATACAAAACTGCTGCTGTTGTCAGCCAGTATTTCTTAGTGAGAATGATGGAAGCCTGTGCTTGAGTAACGAAGGCTCTTGTTTTCTCTTTACCGATGGTGAGAGTTATTAAATTCATGTGGCTCTTAGTACTCGCGTAGGGATTGCTCCAGTGCTGTGGCGAGATGTGTTGCTGCAGGGCTTTGTGCTGTAAAGTGTTACAGCCCATTAAATATGGGAACAAGCTACTCCTAAACTTGGCTTATTCGATCTCATCAAACTTACCCTCAAGTGATTAAGCAAGCGGATGCTTTTCAACTGTTCTCCAGTTGTATTTGTGTGAAATGCGTCTCTTGGTGCAATCGGCCAAAGATGCCCTAAGCATTGTGCTTCTGCCATGGACTCCAGTCCTTGTGGAAACACAAATAAGCAGTTGTTCCTATTGCATCCAGTCTGGCTGGGTGGGGTGCAGAGGTTGGGTATTGGCTTGCATTAAACATAACATAAACCTGAAGGGTTTTGCTTTTGTCTTATATCAGCACTCACAGCAATACAGCAGCTTTTTATGAGCTACACAGGAAAATAAACCATTCTCTTTGTTGCACGAGTAGTTCAAGTTTGTTTACAGTATGTGGCTGTACAAAGGTGGTGCTTGCCTTAGGAAGCAGCGTGACTGCTAGCAGTGGTAGTTAGGATGGTAACTAAACTCTTTATGACGGTATCAGTAACAAGGTCCTTCATACACTTAATGGGAATTGGAATGAGCATTTAGATGGTTCTCAGCGTGGAGTGGCAGGCTTTTCTAGAATGAGTGTCCTTTGACCCTTGATGACCTGGACAACTGGGAATACTATAAACTCTGGAATACAAACCTTTACCATGGAATCTGGTTTTGCTACAAGTTCAGTGGTGTTAAGCTTTGGTTTAAGTAGCAATGACAGAGTAACAGTGAGTTTCACTCTTCAAACTCATTAAAAACTGGCAGGAGAAAGAGAAGACAATGTTCCTGAAGGGATGTCAAGCTGGTTATTTAGCGGTCCTTTGTCACTGGAGCTGTGCTGATCCCAGAGCAAGTGAGCATCCTTTTTCCAGTCCTTGTGGTTTTGTACCTCATTTATATCTCAAATCAGCAGAAACTCTGATCTTCACCTGGCTTTTTATGGCAGCTTGTAGAACTGTAAATGTGAATACACTCTGACAGCAAACCCTAAATCAGCCTTTGGTCGCTGCGAGCTGGAACAATTTGAGAACCTGTGTAACCTTTTGACCAAACCTGGGCTGGTGTTCAACATCTTTAACAAGAACTGAAGCCAGAATGTCCCTGATGACTTTGATTTTCATTATGAGCCAGCTGTAGACCCTAATGTACACTCAGACTGGGACAGAGGATATAATGGGTCAGCTGCAGCATGAACATGGTTCCCTGTTTCTGAGTGGGCGTTTAAAGAGCTAAGGAGTGATTGTTGAGCTCTTTCTGACTAATGCAGATGACAGAGGAGGGTTGGACTGCTTATGGTTTGTGTATGTAGGAAAAGTACTAGTAAAATGAAACTCTGTGGAACCTGTATGGAAAGGGGAAGGTGGTTTTATATTAAACAACATAAATATGTTGATTCTACCCACCTGCACACTTGTAATGGAACACTTGTGGGTCTGGTTTGGATCACTTGGTGGCAAGAGAAGAAGGGACAGTGGTTGTCAAGTCCTGTGTCTCTTGGGTTTTTCCTGGCTGATGATGACAGCTGGACTTTGGACGGGTTTTTTTCCTGCCTTTTGGTTGTCAGCAGTAGTTATGATGTATCATTTTTTTTGACTTGGAATTTTGCTTACTTCACCCTCTCTAACTCTTGTCCCTCTCCCTGTGACACCCTTGTGCCTTTTGAGAGCTGTGCTATGGGCAGCGAGTTCCACCAATGCACTTGTAGATCCAGGTTTCTCTTCAAGATCTTTGGGTTTTGCCTGGGATGTGACAGCCAGGGAGTTTCTCTGTGCTTGCTGCCAGGAAGCCAGGTTTGGTATGCACTGCGGCATCCTCCTGTGTGCTCCCTTTCTGGGTCCTGCTCCTCCCTGCCCGGCTCTGGCATCCAGCAGAGTCAGAAAAACCAACCAACTCAAGCCCCAAAATGACCTGGCAAACCCACCCCAACAGAAAGCCCCCTAAACAATGTTTAATGTTCAGGTTTCCCCTCGTTCCAATGTCTAAATTCCCCTTCATTGATGCAATAGGATTCTTCAGGCCATGCTTTCCAGGGCCATGATTGTAACTCTTTGTATGATTGAAGCCACTTGGCCAGCAGCCCTTATCACCACGGGGCTCTTTCCTCTGGTGAGTGTGGCTGGTGCGTGTTAACTGCACTGTGGTTCCAGCTTTTGTAGCTTTGGGATTTATGTCCCAATAGTGTGAATACGCTGGTGTTTGTTTTCCCACCTGAGACACACAGGTTTATTTACTGTCCTTGGTGAGCTGGTTTATCATATGGGCATGCGACAGGGCCTCGTGTGTCTGTAGCCATCAGTCTCAGGCACACAGTAGATGTCTTTATTGCCCTTGCTTATCTGGCTGTCCTTCACTGCTCTAATATGAACCATACCAAATAAAGCTGCCTGAGAATTGGGGATTATCTGTGGTATTCATCACTTTTAGGAAGGGGAGGTGCTTTAATGTTGGCTTTTAGCATTTGCTAGGCTGCTTCTCCTTGACAGAAACCAACAGACTAAAGCGATTACCAAGAGCAGCTGCTTAGATGGGGCTTTGGGTATTTTTTCCGCTTTTGCTGACCTGAACCACAGCAATTATAAGTTCTGGTTATTGTAAACTCACCACAGAATACAAGGCATACCTTAAAATGATGTCATGTCTAGACACACAATGCAGGTATAAATTATGGAGAGAAAGTAGCTTGTTCAGTGGTTAAACAGTAAAAATTTAACAAGATCTTTCTGTGTCTCCAGCCCTCACTCTTGCATACGTATTTCTTTACCTCTTACCAGGAGAATTCTGTGACTGCCTCTTAATTTTTTTGTGTTGGGAGATGGAATTTCCTCCCTGTTCTCCATTTCATTTCCTATTTCTGCCTCGCTGGGTCTCAGGGGAAGCAGCGTAGCCATCTACTTAGAGCCCAGAGCAGGCGAGGAAGGCTCTTGGGCCCAGCCATGACTCAGGCACGGTCACAACGAAGGTCATATATGGCAAACTCTTCAAAAACCAACTTGCTGGTTTGGGTAGTTTTGTTTTATGGGGTTGTAGGGGAAAGAAGAACTCGCTGTGGTGCCTAGACTCTGGATTTGTCACAAGTATTCACTAGTTATGATCTCAGCAACATTGTGAGGCTGTGTGGGGCTTGAGTTTAAGGGTGCATTGAAGCCTGTTTGCAGCAGTTTTGTCTGGTTGTGCTGGTGGAATTTCTGTCTCGAGCCCCTGCTGCTGCTCTTCCTGTGAATGGTGGGATGGCCATCTCGTACGGGGGCGCTGACGCCTTGCAGGCTTGGAGGATGGCTAGTGCAGGCACTGCCCACGCCTAGATTCCTTGTGTCCTGTCCATCACCAGTTATTTGGGTATAACATGGCAGCCTCACAGGGAATGAGGGCGAATGAGGGCCTCGCTAGGCTATTGCCGTGTATTGGAAGAGTTTCCCACACTTGCCCTGTGTTTAATATCATGATGAGATGGTGAAATCTGTCCACCTGGTGTAATCCATCCCCTTCAGGTACCTGCTATAAAACCACAGGCTTGGAAGCTGGATGAGGCCTGCTGGACTCAGAAGCCAGTGTGAGACTGTTCTCCGTAGTGTATCCTGTTGTGCTTTTCCTGGCCTAATTACACAGTCTTCAAGTGAAAGAATTTGGCAAGAATATTCTTCAGTTTTATCTGGTGTTTGGTCTCAGTTTTTTTTTTATATGCTCTCAGTTCCCTCCATTATCGAGTGCTGCCTTCTAGAATTTCTGTTCTCTGTCCCTGTAAATGGTCGTTGCAGGTTTTGCTCGCGTGTGATGCCTCTTCTCCCCTGCAGAGCAGCCCTCCCACCAGATACCTGCTGTGCCATTTGTGTGTCCTCTTGAGGGCAGGACTTCTGCTTCAGGCCAGCAGCTCTGCCTGATGGAATTCTTATTGTACCAGGGCCTCTCATGATCTTTCTTACCCTGTAATCACATTAGTTTGTTTCCTGGAAGCTGTCTGCGCTGTGTGCCTCTAGAGGCGACGGTTGATGCTCAGCAAGCAGAGCTGATGTTTGATGGTGCAGCAGTTGTTCTGTACTTGATGCTACAGAGCCAGATTTGATGTGCGCTGGAGAATTATTTGCCTCTATCTTCAGTACCTGCAGCAAAGCTCAGGTTTCCAAAGGGCACGTGTGCATCGCAGTAACTTGGAGTGTCCTCGTTGGCAGCGAGTGTGTGGGGAAGGGAGGACTTTGGTATCCACAAACTTAGGCAGAGAAGCTTGAAGCCTTGGTTCATTGCCACATACCTGGCTGCTTGATAAAACAGTCATCAAGTCAACTGTCCAGCATTCCATATAGGTGTTGGATTTGTTCTGGGACTGTGACTTTCCTGTCCTGACCTCATGTTCGTAATCAGAAAGTCCCGGTTTGTCCAGGCCCTTTTTTGCGGTCCTGATTTTTGGGATCATAGCAGGCCTTATTTTCCCTTGAATGCTTTTTTATCAGTTCTTGCCTCTTTGTCCCTTTCAGCAGGGAACGTCCTTTTTGCTGTAATTAAAACTACCACTGCGCCCTTCCAAGCCATCGCCCAGGCTGACTCTTTCAGCTTCTGAGTCATTGTTTTTCTACATCAATGTTTGTTATGTTTTTTAATGGCTGTTAAACCAAGGAGGAGAGCATTCTTACAGCTCTAAATGCTCTGTCAGCCAAAGTTTGTTCTGCTCCTAGGATATCCACTTGCAGTGTCCCAGTTTTCCCCTGCTCATGGCTTTCGAGAGGTACTTTTTCTTTCGTGAGACTCTTGACCGGTTCAAGTACAAACAGATGGGAAGCAGCAGGGATCCAGCTCCATAGCAGCACCCTGGCCAGGGTCTGAACTCATCCGAAGTGTTTGGTGCTTGGGGACAGGGGCTACAGCCAGAAACTGTGTAGCCTGGGGCAGGATGCTTTAGATTTGTCCATGTGTTGTCCCTTGCTATCCCTGCATCTTTTTTTTCTCACCCCACCGCCCCTTTCATTGCATCTTTCCAAGTCTGCAGTCTGGTTTCATGTTCTTGTTTGCCCTGGTGGAACTTGCTTCCTCTCTGGGAATATGGAGATGTCTCTCTCCGGGGCTGGTCCCAGGGCAAGAATCAAGTGGGTGCTTTTCCTCTCCCTGTGCTGATGGGGACAGTGAGTGGAGGCTGGTGGAATGTGGGAACTGGAAGAGAGTTATGAAGAAGTTGGTGCTTCAGGCAAGAGTTGCCTTGGCATCCTGTTTGTTTTGGTTTTGGGAAATGCTGTGGAGCGGAGTAGCAGTAATGCAGGTAATGGATTCTGGTCCTGCTGCTGAGCGCGTCTTGTAAAAGGCACTTTCTGTGGTTCTTGGAGTGCCAGCTTCAAATGCACAAGAAAAAAAAAAAATTATTTAGTCCCACGCAGCAGAGGATGTGTCTGTTAGTGACTGCTTGCCTAGCGGGGCTGGTTTTGAGCCCAGGGGCCAATCCGTGTCCTCAGGACTGAGGCTGCCTGCAGAGGATCTCCCTTGTCCTGATGATGTGCCAACAAGGATTCTCCAGTTGAGACCCCTGGGTGTTTCTCATGGAGAATTATCATCATGTTAACTTCGTCAGGGTCCATGTGAGGCTCCTTCAAACAAGCATCATGTGAAAGTTTGCAAAATCCCATGTTCCAGGGAGCCCCAAAGTGCTGAAGGGATGCAGGGAGCAAAGCTTTAAACTGTTCTGGGATATTGAGCTGTGGCCTGGATGCTCGGCCTTTTGCTGTTCTCCAGCTGCTCCTTGTGGAAAGGAACTGGAGGGCAGATCTACCAGGACCTTCTTTCCTGTTCCTCCACCACCCGAGCAAGGCATCCCCTGAGCAAGCTTTCCCAGCTGCCTTCCCTGGAGGGCTTTGTGTGAATTCAGGAGGGCTGCTGGCTCGTGAGAAGGAAAGTGATACTTAGGAAATTGCAGGCTCCAGGATTTAACCCTTTGGCTTCTGGAGTTCCAAAGCACTGTCTGCTTCAATGTGCCAAATAGTCCTCACTTCCCAAGAGTCCCACAGCTGAGCTGCTGGGCTGGTGTAAGGCAGCTCCTTTCCTTCCTTGGAGCCTCAGGATCCCAGCTGTGCGGATGAGAAATCAGCAGGAAATAACCCAGCAAGAAATGGAGGTAAGAGCGAGGGCCTGAACTCTAAAAAGGGAAACTCTGGGAGTGGCTCATCCCCATCCCCACTTTTCCTAGAGCTCAGCAGAGCTCACGGAGCTGGAGTCAGGGCTGCATTTATCAAATTCCTGTCTGCAACAGCAATGCAATTGTTTTAGATTAGTGTACAAATAGACATTAGTGTAATACATCTGTTGTTAATCCACATCTTGGTAGAAATGAGATGCCAACACATCATTTATTAGCCATGTCGATCCTATAATGTCCTTTCTTTTGTCTTTTGAGTATGTAATAGGTTCCAGGATGCCTTTTATTTCATTGTATACCACATTTCCTCTTCTCTAACATAGCAGGGTGTATTGCGTTCCAGGATGTAATTTATGCCAGTTTGGAACTGGACACCACACAACGTATCCTGAACTCTTCTGAAAGTCTTCAGTGTGTTATTTGTTGTGCTCTGCGCACAGGTCTTTGCCGGGTTGATGAGCAGAAAGTGCAGAAAAACTAATAGGAAGAAAAGCAATTTATTCTTAATCCAAGGGAAGAAAAGCCATTTATTCTTAGTTGAAGGTGAACTAAAGGATCACCAGGAGCTCTGGATGCTGTAACTCTTACACCCTTTGTTTGTTTAGGAAGACAGGCCCTCAGTGGTCCGCCTGGTCCACCTTAAAGCCTGTTCTTGACTGCTTGTGCGAGAAGACCCTAGGGGTCTGAGAGGAACCAGCTGAGGACTAGCTGTGATGGATACATCTCTCCTTTCTAGGTGAGAGTGGCTCACAGGTGTTAACGGGTGTTGAGGAGCAGATGCTGTTCACAGGTGATGGGCAGCAGGTTCACGGGGCTGCTGAAAGTGGGAGGCTGGTGCTGGTTTGCCTGTGGTGATTCTATGGGGAGGGACTGGCAGTGGCCGCTTGCAGGAGTCTGTGACTTTTGCTTTTCTTTCTCGGTCATGGATTAAAATTCCACTGAGTGTGATGAAGCCCGGTCCTACGCACGTACCCTACATGCCCACTGCGGCATCCAAATGTCAGGCTGGGCCTGTGTGTGATGCTCGCTCTGTGCGGCACTAGAGCGAGAGCCTGGTCCAAGGACAGTGCAGCATTGCAGATCAGCCTCTGCAGGGAGGAAGGAGCACCACGAGCAGGACCTTTGAGGCTTAGGTTAACCAACAGTTGATCTAAACCCACGGAAAGGTTTTGAAAAGAAAATAATTTGGCAAAATAAATGCTCTTCTCCTTTGTTTTCTTTCTTTCCTTGCATGATCTCACAGGAGGCAATTTACCTCACATTCTCCCAGTTTCCCTGCTTGTACCCCATTCTGTCTGGTACGTGGCTGTCTTCTGACGCATCAGGCTCGAGGGTTGCAAGGGAATAATGGCAATGTTAGCTGCTGCCCTGAGTTCATGCTTTAATGTCTCTATGTGCAGGATTTAAGCACAGGGATAGCATGGGGAGTTTGTGAATGGGTTGCTAGGGGTAACCAAGACGTAAGACCACAGGGAATAATGTTAATAAAATAAATTGCTGACTCAGAGCCGCCTGATAACTCAGACGGGTGAGTTTTTAGGGTCCACATCACGTGTTTCTCCTTTGCTCCCTCCCTGCTCTGCATCAGCTGTTTCTCACTTTCAGGCACTCTCCTCTGTCGGGCTGTAGTTAGGCAAACCCGATATGGTGTCATGCCTGAGCACACACCTCCTGTGCCAGGATTTCTTGTTTCTAAAGTCTCCAGACAGCAGAACATTAAAATGTTTAAAAAGGCACATTGTCACAGAAATGACAAGCTCCTATCCCTCTCCAGACAGCTCAGCACTGCTCTTCTGTGACAGGGGATATGGCACAATGTGAAACAGCAAATGACACTGATGCTAGTCAGGTAATTAATTTTCTTGTCAAAGCACAGGAATACTGGAGAGAGGAAGGAGGGGAGACTGCAGGGTCATTTGTGTTGTGAATTGCAGCCTTGGGTCTGTATTGTGCTATAAATGCAGAAAAGAGCCCAAAGACTTTACTGTCTGCTTTAATTTAGAAGTCATAAAATGACAGGAGCTGCGAGTTTGTGCATTTGCACAAGAACTCTTGGGGTCTTGGTGTCCTGGGACAGAGTTTCTGCATGGCTCAAAAGATGTGCAGAACTCTTTACCGTCACTGAGACTGGCTCCAGTTGCCTCGGAGCAGATAAACCTCCCAGAGTACAGCCCAGCAGGTAGGTTGTGCTTGAGAAGAACTTTTCTTTAAGAATAAGGTTTTCTCTTAATTGTCTGATGTGTGGAGGTTTGTGCTTTCCTTCTGAAACGTCTGATCCCAGCCCTTCTCAAAACTCTTCTCCTGACGCTCCTTATTGGCAGTTATCTGGGCTGCTGCCTGAGGCCGGGAGCTGCTGTTGAAGGCCTGGATGGCTACACTTTGTCCTCCTCTCATCAAATTTAAGAGGCCCTTAGGAGGAAGGGAGTGTGCCTGTACCCAGTGGAGGTAGGAAAAGCAAGCACTGTGTTCAGGTTGGGACACACTGTGCCCCAGACGCTTTGCCAGGCGTTAAGGCTTAGGTGATCCATAGAAGATACTGGTGCTTCTCTGCTCTGTGCCTCAATCCACTTTGTGTTTATTTTCCCTGAAGCAGAAATACTTTGGTCGATCGGTTGGCCGTCCTTGCTCTAAAATCATTTTGAGAGGCACACTCTGTTTCAGTGGCTTCAAACAGCCGAGTGACCCCCATCTGAGGCTTTGTGTGCTCCTGTCTGGTCACTGCAGACAGGTTGCAATTATTTCCTTGCTCTTTCAGAGAGTTCATTATGTTGCTCCACATGCCTTCATATGGTGAAGGGCGCTGTGGTTCTAATAAGCTTGGCAGGAGTCATCATTCCGTCTTGGTAAATACTTCCCCTGACTGGAAGTGATGCTGTGAGACCAAGGGGTCCTCTTTGTCTCTGGCTGTGGGGCAGCAGCGTTGGGTGCTGGTCGCTCAGCTCCGTCCCTGTGTCCTGGATGAAGCAGGTGTCCATGCTCGCGGGAAGGGAGGGGAGGAGCCCCCCTTTTATTTGGCTCTGCAGGCAGTGGCCCCAGTTCAGCAAGCACTAGGAATGTGCTGTTCCCATGGTGATCTCTGGACTGTGACTTCCCAGGCTGCTCTAGGACTGGGGGAACGGGGTAAGAGTGTGTGTACCAAAGCACAGCAAGCACTGGTTGGTAGAGTTGTGTAGGCAAATGCAGCGTGGAAGGAAGGAGCAGGATGTGTCTGTGGAGAAGTGCAGGCAAAGTGCTCAAGACTGGACACTTAAGATGCCTTGAAGGTTGACTTTCCTCTTGTACTTTCTCAGATGAAGCTGCTATGATGTTGGGTGATGTTACTTGCTCGTCCCATAGTCCTGTGTGTTAAATCTGGTTCCCTCCTGCCCCTGGAACTGCTCTGGGCTCTCATCAGCAGAGCTGAGGTCAGGATTACAGTTGATATGAAACTTGGCGAGCTGTGCAGGCAGGAATTGGCTTTGCGGAGGCCGGGCGCGACTGAGGTCTGTGTGCTTCTGCCCTTCTGAGGAGCTAGTCAGAAGGGAGGCTTAAGGGGGTTTAGAAATGAAGAAGTCATGTTGTGATGCAGCGCTTTGGCACCCCCAAGTTATTTTGCTTAATAGTTTGGAGATGATTTAATCTCCAAGATAATTAAATTGAAGGTGTCATTTTAAAAGATAACAACGTCTGCATGAGCTCTGTTGGGTTTGGCTTAAGCTTCAGCTTGCTTTGCAGGGATTGAGGGATTTTCTCGTGTGGAGCATGAGAAAGGATAGGCAGGGCTGGTTTGATGGTATTTATTTCCACCCTTCCTTGCTATAAAATGAACTGACATAATGCAGAGCAAGCGAGCAGCCCCTGTGACCTCAAGTGGGTGAGAGAAAAATACTCCCCTGGACTCTAATGGAACTTCTGACAATGAAACGTCATAGACCAAGTCCCATGTTTGTGTGTCCACTCCTGTGACCTGCTGAGGGAAGCGGTGGCTGCCCCATCCCTGGAGGGGTTCAAGGTTGGATGGGGCTTGGAGCCCCTAATCCAGTGGGAGGTGTTCCTGCCCATGGCAGGGGACTGGATGATCTTTAAGGTCTCTTCCAACTCAAACCATTCTATGATTCAGTCTCCCTGCCTGTCCCTGCAGATGCTCCCCCAGCCCATGCCCACTTAGCAGTGGCTTCAGCTGTAATCTCTTGGTAGCAGTTTTCTTCCCTTTGACCACTATGTTGTTAATAACACTTTACCAAGTTGCTGGATGCTGCATTTTGTTCCCTTGGCCTCGATGTGCTGCTACCATTGTTTTAACACCAGCTGTGTGACCCTTGAAGAAGAAAGGCTGTATGCAATATGCATCTGTTTTCTTCACTTTAGCTCTGATTTGAAAAGAAAAGTCTGATCTGGGCATTTGAGTGGCTCGTGATAGACACCAGTTCGCACAGGAGTTGGCAGGGAGGTTTTTCCTTGCAAGGGGACTTGGGACCCCCTTCTGGTGAATTACTTAGAAAAACAGCCAGCATTCAAAATTACAGGTTTGGAGTTGAACTATAAATTCCAGTCAAGTAAAAGATCCATGAATAATACGTCTTTAGGCTGAAACATAATTTGTTTGTATGTTTGAAGCAGCAGAAAGGAAACAGGCTATAACTCCTATTAGGAACGTATATATTTTCCCCAGGCAAGAACCAGCTGTCTAATGGAAAGTTTGCATTTGCTTCATGAACGTTTTTAACTGTTTGGTTGTTTTGATTTTTTTTTCCAGTGGTACAGGAAGCTTTGATCTCTCCTGGCTCAGCTGGTTTGATGCGCTGCCTTCAGTGTGGGATTGCCCGTCCTGCACAGTGTGAGCGTCTCAGGCGCAGCAGCTTAACACGAGGTCCAGCAATCAAGGGAGAGTTTGTCTGTTTGCTCCAATTATCATCTTGAGAATTATTAAAACAGACTTTAAAAAGAGCTTCTCCTGTCTCTGCCAACAGCTTGGGTCTGACCAAACTGCTCAGTGATTTAGAAATTCCAAAACAAGTCTAAAAACTCCTGCTTTTACGCTAGGCTTTTCTCATGCTGCGTTGGACTTGGTGTAATTGGAGCAGGTTGATTGGTCTTTATTGGGGCTGTGCTGTGATTTTGATCATGCTGATAGGAATGTCTTTGCTTCGGTTTGAGACAGGAATTGCCCCAGGTGCCTTCCACAGGAGGGTTTAACTCTGAATCAGCAGCAGCTCAGCCGAAGGCAGTGGGAGAGCATTGGCGTAAAGGTAGCATCAACAGAAACATGGTGGGGACTTGTAGTGCCCCTCAGTGCTTGGCTGAAAGAGTTAAAGAGCTCCTGTCCAGCTCAGTAAGTGTGGGAGCTGCCATTTGGTGCTGACAGGGAGTCACCACTGCCTGCGGCTTCTATCGATTTCCACTCTGTTGTCAGCAGGTTGTAAATAAAATAGCGGCTGTGCTGCTCCTTCCCCTGGCTGTGGCTGCCTCCGAGCGAGCTACGGGGCTGGTGGATGGTGAGGAGGCCTGGTCATGCCTCTAGCTCCACCGGGCAGGGAAGGGAGCCGGCCGGCTCTCGCGCAGTGGCCTGAGCAGCTTTGAGGCGTGGGAGAAGGCAGAGGGTGGGGACTTTTTCAGTTGTGTCACTGGTTCAGTCCCAGGAAATAAACTGCTGTCTGCTGTGAACTGGGTTTAATTTTTTGGCAGCTCCAAGAGAGAAATAGGATTAAAAATAAATGGAGGAATTAATCTGTTCAGAAAGAAAAATGGCAGAAGAGGGAAAGGGTCCAGCTAAGCATCACAGCTTTAAATCAAGCTTCACATTGCTGCAGGCCCTCAGAGTTCCTCAGAAGCTGTCCAAGGAGCTCGCTTGTGTTTGTCAGTGTGCTGTGACCCAGTGCTTGTGAGCTATGAGAGGGAGCACCTGAGTTCTGCTTCATGTAACCAACTTCTGTGCACAGTGTGGACCAAATTACTGGAGCCAACTCTTCAATTTTTGGGATGTCAGGTTTGGGAGTTGCCAAAATCTAGGCAGCTTCCATTGGTTGTTCAGCGTATGGAGACCCCCCCAATAAACAAACAGCCACCACCCCCTTGCTGCTGCTGCTCATCCCCTGGGGAAACACCCAAGGTCTGCAGTTCCCAACTTCATTTTCCACACTAGAGAATGCCAACTTCCATCTTTTTCATCTTTACAAGAGCAGTGTTACAAACAGTTGCTTCTACCTGATAGATGCTGTCAGGATAAGTATTTCCAAAGTTGTTTTCCTCAAAGGAAAGGTAATTGTGAAGCAAACTTAGTAAATCTGGTGTCAAGGCTTTTAGAATGGCCCTTTCTCTCTGGGGGTGATGATGCCATGTAACTATCTGTTCTGAATTTAGCTAGAATGCAGCTTGTCTGGCTCCTGTGAGTCTTGCCCTCTCTGAACATGGGTGTTCCCGTTCTCTGGTTTGTTTTTCACATCTGCGTAGTCATCGGGAACAACCCTGTTCCCAGGAAGAGGCTGTGCAGGGAGGGTTGAATTTGAGTGGTGTGGTGTTCATCCCAGGGAAGCGGTAACTTGAGGTTCCTGAAAGCAGTGTGACCCCAAGAAGGGCTTTGGATGGCAACTGTGGAGCCCCTGTCTCTGCAGAAGTTAGAAAGCTGTAGCTTATGTGGAACAGGCTTTTGTATTTGTGTTTGCTGCATTGAGAAATGCACGGGCTGATCTTGTCTCCTGCCTGGAGGACAGAGCATTTGGTTTTGTAACTTTAGCTGCTCGGCGTCTGGTTTCTTATGGCCCTGCTCGAGAAAGGAGCTCACACTACTCTTTCCAGGTCTGTCTGCAGTTGAACTGCGCTACTCTTACTGGCATTTTTGATGGGAATTTTATGACTTCTCTCTTCTCAGTCTGGTACACGTGGTGTTTTCTTTGGAGCCAGCATTGGCTCCTCTAGCCTTCCCTGTGGAAGCTCCAGTGATCAATGCCTTTGGGTTGTGGGAGCTCTTGCAGAGAAGAGAGTTCTGTCATCATTTACACAGGAAAAACAGGTGAAGCAGTGCAGTACGTGCCAAATATTTATCTTCAGAGCTGCTCTTGTCTGCTATCTGCAGCTGTACTTGCTTCACGTTAACAGGGCTTTACTTAGCTTGACCTTTCATGAGGGAAAACGTTAAATAAACAAGTGGATCCTCTGAAGCTGGGCATCTTTGTTCAGAATTGTCTGTAATATCCATATGTACGATTCACTTCCGTTGCACTAGGATTGGGTCTTTAATGCTTAATGTTGTGTTACCAGCCTGCAGAACTAAGTTTAAATCCGAGTAAGGAGTGGAGTCTCTTAAACACACCAGCCCAAGATTTAAAAAACATTTTTTTCTAAAGCGAAAAGCTTAAATAATTTCCCCAGAAAGCCAGTTTGTAATATAAGCCTTCCCAGGGAACGATCCAGCGTACAGGCTAATCATTTTATGTGACTATTTAATCTACTGTTTAACAAACAAAAATCCTTGCAGTATCATAGCAACTACTGCACAGCTTGGTGCCCCTGGGAGTGAGAAAATGCCTTGATCCAAAGCAAACCTGCCTATTCAGTGCTTTAAGATGTACTTTAAGGTAACCTTGTAGAAGACTTTCTGAAACTGGGCAACAAATGGGCTCTTTTTTGGTATAGGTATTACATTCATTGGTCCAAATATGTTCCTTGCTTTGGGATAAACAGGTGTTCATGATCCTGTGGGTCTGTAAGGATGTGAACGGTTCCAGTCTCTTTCCAGAATGCAGATATATGATATGTAAATCACTTTATTTGTGCATGAAACCTGTGTGATCTGAGTTTCGGAGGCTTCCATTTCCATACTGCAGAAAGGTCTTGTAGAGAAATTTCTTCTGGTGTTGAGACAGAAAGGAAATTTTACTTTGATTATGGCTGAAAAGGAAATACTGGTTTCGATAAAAGGCTGAATGGTGCTGCTTCTAATTCCTCTCCTTCCTTCTGGATGTTCATTGCACTCCGCAGTCTCTGCTGCTGGGAGGTTTTTCTGCCCCAGCCTCACTTGCTCTTTGCTCCGATGCTGTCTTCTCTGCACCAAAGCTGTCGGCGAGCTTGCCTGCAAGCAGTGCAGTGCTCAGACAGGTAAAACTCGAGAACCTTTCTGATTCAAAACCATAAGTAAAATGTTCAGTTACCATAACCCAAACCCCAAACACAGTATACTGTACTTCATCGAAAAAGAATCCATCCCCATCGCAGGATCTCTGGGCACTCTCTGTAAAACGATGCCCCGCTAAGAAATGGAGCCTACTTAAAGAAGGGTTGGACAGAAAAGGCTTCATTTTGAAAATAAGGTTCCCCAAAGCTTTTATAATAATGAGGTTTGAAACAGGGCTGTGCAGATGCAATGATTTCCAGGCTGGATGATCAGTTATAACTCTTCTAGCTTCCTCCCACCGAGAAGCCCCTCCAGCCCTTCTCACTACTGGACCCACTGTAGGTTTTATACAGGGAGGTCCCAGGATGGTGTAACAGAGGTGAGCTTCCTCGAGGCTGCCTTTGACTTCTCCCTCTCAAATTACCCCTGTACGTAAACCAATTTAAAATCCAAATTGTATGCTTCTCTGCAACCCAAATTAACTGAGATCGAGGTCTCTCACTGTGCAGCTCTGCCTGATCTGTGCCTTCATACTACCTGTAGCTCGTAAATACCTGAGTTATGTCTTTAATGATGCCAGTGCTGGTGTAGCTGGCCCTGCTGGAGAAGCAGGCTTGTGCCCTTGGGGTTTGGCAGCGGCATCTTGAAAGACCTCATCACTGTCTACAGCTGCCTGGAAAGAAGTTGTGGAGAGGTGGGTGTTGGTCTCGTCTCTCAAGTGACAGGTGATAGGATGAGAGGGAATGGCCTCAAGTTGCGCCAGGGCAGGTTCGGATTTGGGCATCAGGGAAAACTTCTTCACAAAAGGGTGCTCAGGCACTGGCAGAGGCTGCCCGGGGAGGTGGTGGAGTCTCCATCCCTGGAGGAGTTTAAAAGACAGATAGATTAGGTGCCTAGGGTGGACAGTTATGGTTGGGCTTGATCTCAAAGATCTTTTCCAGCGTAGGGATTCTATGAAACAAGCTGTGTTGTGCTGCTGCACCCCTGGGAACCCTAAGCTCTGCTTCTGCATGGGTGTTTTGTAGTCGATAGAGTTGTTTTCCAGGTGAATTATCTGCAGATGTGCTAGAGGCCACTCCTTTGTTCGAAGGGTTTGCTGGCACAGTGCTTTTCCTCCAGACGCTTGATGGTAGGATTTATCCTGTACCTTGATTCAGAGTAGTGTTATCTTAATGGCTCTCGACACAGTCCAGGATGGATGCAGTGGTTCAGGCTCTGGGCGGGAGGAGCGCGATTCTCTGGGGAGAGCAGGGGTGTTTTTCTGTTGTCTGGCTGGTTGATTTACTTGCCTGGAGTTGAGCTGCCTGGGCCAGCTGGGTTTTATTGCATGATTTGTGTTTGGAGGTTTGTCGGGAGGCCTGGATCCTTGAATCAGCAGACTTTCCTTTTTTTATCATCTTTTTAATTTTGAATAAATCAAATTAAACATTTCTGGTATTTTATTGCTCTTGAAACTTCTCTGAAGCCTGCTAACACCCTAGAAATCAAGGTGAAAAGCACAAACTTTGAATAGGAGAGGTAAACTGAGAGACTTTGTGGTGTAGCAGAGACTGACAGACCCTTGGTGCAATCATTAACCACCTCTGACATCTCAGAGCTCGGACTTGCAATTAGTGCGCTGTGCTGTGCATGTTATCGGAGATATCTCCAATTAATTTATTATTCTGTAAAAGATCTAAGCTTTCTCTTAGCTAAACCCTGGCTGTATTCTGTTGTGAATTATTTACGGTAGTATTTTTGGTCTTCGGTCATTCAATTTTGGCTAAAACTACTCTCCTTCCAGTTTCCTGCCATTATCCTTTATGTTTGAAGCCAAGCTTTTCGATTGTCTGATTGCCACACTTCAGACGTCGTCGTTAACCTCGGCCTTGGAAGGAGCTGCGTTACTGAGCAGGCGTTGCCAGAGCCGTAGGTTTGTGCATCGGTAGCAGATGGGAATTTTTTGCCTCTTCTGCTGGGACAGTGTTAGAAGCTACGTATTTAAACCCCAAACTAACTCTGCTTTTAATAATCCAGCCTTGTTTTGTAATGTAGGGAGGAGACTTGTTTTTTAAATGATTGTTTTTGCTATTGATTTTGTTTGCTGCCACTTGAGTTTCTTAGCTGGACAATGAAAAATATTCCTATTTTTGCCAAACCTGACAGTGAGAGCTGCTTTTGCTTCCATCAAGAGCAGTTATCTGTGGGAAGGCTGCAAGGGATCAGATCCCTTTTTTATTTACGTTGTTTCCTTTTCAGTTCTCATGCTCCAGGACGCTCCTCTGGTCTTTGCCTTGGCAAGCAAACATTGCTGATTCTGTAAAAAGAACAGCAGAACATTTCACCAGGAGTTACAGCCTTGGAATTTCAGAACAACAGGAAGAGCTTACCTGTGGAAAAGTCATTTTTAAAACAAACTATGCTGTCTTCCTTCTAACTATAGTGAGGACTGAAGAGCAGTAGGAGATATAAAAGAATAAAGCATTGCTGGAGTAGCCTTATAACCAGTGCAGCTGCAGAAAATCATATGGCTTCTTTCTGAAGGTGAAGAGGGAGAGAATTAACTTTTCTGATACCTGAGAGATGCTTTGTAAAGGCAACAGAGCCTTAGCTAACAGGGATTTCCTTAGTGTTTCTGACTCTAAATGCACGTGAGTGAATGGATGATAAGGCTTCAGTAAGAAAAAGTGAATTACTCTGCAGGGTCTGGTTTACAGCAGAAAGGCACCAGAGGTGGAGAGTAAGAAGAAACTTGTCAGTAAGCGTGTGCCTGGGTCTTCCTTTACCCTTGCCCAATACCATACAAATTAAGCCTATGTAATGTTCCTTGCACCATTTTACAAGTTCTGCCTGGGTTCACATAGTGTGGCACAGCAGCATTGCAGATGGACTGTCCCGTGTGTCTTTGTTCATTTCCATACACAATGGGAACCTTCTTCCTGCACATCGCCTGTGGCTTCTTGATTCATTCCATTCTTTGTCTTCAGGCTGTGTATTTCTGCTTCTTTTGGTTGGATGTTTTATGGCTGTTAGCGTTAGTTTTTCCTCTTGGAGACTTGAATATTTTGGTACCAAATAGTGCGAAACTACCATTCCCATCAAAAGTGATTGAGCTCAGCTGCTGACCAAGGGAATCTGGCTCAGTTGCCTTTTGTGCTGTCTGCAGGGTACCTCTACTCTGCTTTGTCTTTCTTGGTCGTCAGGTGTCATCTGCAAACCTGTTCCTGGCTGAGTTTATGCCAACAATACACCCGAAAGGAAGAGGCTTTTTAAACCTTGCTGTTCAACAATCCAACTAACCATGCGTGGAGAGAAGCTCAGCCTTCAAATGCCGCACTTGAAACTTTCAAGGTCAGAGGAATGAAGCCCATTGTTTAAATTATATGTTCTTTGCTGCTTTAGCAGAAGCAGCTCTGTGGACCTCTAGTGGTCTGAGAATCGGACTCCTCACCGCTGGATTTTTGCAGGATAAAGCCTTAAATTTCAGCAGTGGTTACCGATTTGTAAAGCTGGTCACTACGTATAGAAGAATGGCTGTGGGTTCTGCTTTGGCATAGAGATCTCAAAAACTGAGTCATGTTTGAAAAGCTGACTAAAAATGTGCTACTCAGCAAAACGGGGCAGTAGCCTGCTGAGGTTTTAATATGGGGTTAAGCTATGATGATCCCCACAACAGACTGGAAGGGGAGAAAATTGGGGTCATCCTATGCTTACCCAGCTGTGGCAGATAGAGAAAAAAGAGCAGAAACACCTCCTGGCTGCCCCTCCTGAAGTGCAGTCATGGCCCAGGAGAGGGCTCAGCCTGGCCCTTGACCATTGTCCTCCTGGGAAGAGGTTCACTGTGGTTACTGTCATTTTTCATAGACCTCATCATGAATTTTCCAGCAGTTCTTTAAAATGCAGCTGATGTTGGAAATAAAAATGCAGGTTGTTCAATGTCCAGTCATGCTTCAGAGGATTTGGAAGCAGTGCTCATAGGCAGGTGCCAGGGTTATTTCGTAGGGATGCCAGCTGCTCCACAGGAGAGCCTAAAATTTTGTAGGAGGTTTTAGTGAGGTGGGTGCTTGTCTCTTCTCCTAAGTGATAAGAGAGGACAGGAGGAAATGGCCTAAAGTTGTGACAGGCGAAGTTTAGATGGATATTAGGAAAAATTTCTTTATGGAAAGAGTGGTGAAGCACTGGTAGAGGCTGCCCAGGGCAGAGGTGGAGTCTCCATCCCTGGAGGGATTCAGAAAGCTTGTAGAGGTGGGACTTTGGGATGTGGTTTAGTAGGCACAGGGGATGTTTGTTGGGCTGATGATTGGACTGGATGAGCTTAGAGGCCTTCTCCAACCTCAATGATTCTATGTTTCTTTGTGCTGAATATCCCCATCTACTAATGGACAAATGCATGGGATCACCTCAATCCCAAAGAGTGCTTCTATTACCCTGGTTTTGAAAGTGCTACTGAGTTGGATATGTCTTGAATTAGCTGAGACTTAGAAGGATGGGTACCTTCCAACAGGTGGACCAATGGACACTGCTAACCTGTAAGAGAGCCGGGACACGTCTACAATATGATGCCAAAATATAGTATCCAAGTGAACGTGATCTATCGGCTGGAAGCGGTGAGGCTGCTTCACCTTTAATGTCACTTTTCTAAGAAGGCTCAGGAGGGTGAAAGCATCAGCTGTTGTTTGGTTGGAGCATTCCTCAATTTGCAAGGGTTTATCTTCTTTTTTAAATGACTTTACTGTAGCTTTAAAACCCTGGGATGTTATAAACATATTGCAAACATATGCTTTCCCTACAGAAAACCACAAAACAATAAACCTAATGTTGAAAACCACATTAAAACAAGGAAAAATCACTTTGCTAATGTTTTGTTTCGTACAATTTTTCAAGACTTGGAATGGAGCTGCGTCCGCTTTCTTGGCTGCTAATGAAAGAGCTGGCACGCTGCACACAGGGAAAATGTAAACGCCGGCGGGCCAAGTGTTTTACTTCCAATGCCCCTTTCAGAGAGGGTTTTATGGGTTAACAAATCTTGGGCAATGCTTCTCTGCCAGAGACAATCAGTCCTGGGTATCTGGGAGAGCTGGCTTTCCTTTGGGGAACCTGGAATCATTTGGACCCTGTTAGCAGTGATTAGGGCTGTTGAGTTTTCAGGGTGTCACCATTTTTGTAACCTGTTAAGGAAACAAACATTTTTGCAAAGGGCAGTAAATGACTGTGGATTCCTCGGTTAATTGCGTTCGTGTTGCCTGAGATCAAGATGATTTGCTGGAGGGCTGCAATTCTTGTCAGAGGCTGATGGATTTGGGATTTTCTGTGCCTTCATCTGGATCTGATTCCCTCTTGGAAAGCTGACTAACAACAAAAATATCTGATTAAAGACCTGTTCACTTGGAGCCCTTTGCATCTGCAATTGCAAATTATCAGCCTGAATTAAGATAGGGGAAAATTATTGGTAAAAAGGTTGGCTGAATAAGCTCCATACCTTGTGATTTTATCTAAGATTCATCGAGCTGCTTTCACATTACACCCTCAGATTATTCAGAAGCGTGCCTGTTGGTCTCAAACTCAACTATATGATCTCCTTTCTCCATGTGAGCGTCTTGGGTTTTAGTGCTCATAAAAACCTTTTGAAGGTTTATTAACCCTCTTGGAGACTGGAGCACAGTGCTGCTCACGCTGCTGCGCACGGGTTTCTCTGCCCTGTGTGGGTTTTCTGCAGCGGGGAGACTTTACTTGAGTGTGTGAGGGACTGGGAAAGGCTGCAGGGGAGTCGCGGTGCACTTATACGGGACAAGGTTATTGCAAATGCCAGCTTGGAACAAACCAGTGGTGCCTTTAGTGTTTCTCAGTGCCGGATGGAGAATTGTCTGGGGACCCAGAAACGTGAGGATGTGAAGCGGGGATTTGGTGTTGTCCGTGGCCACTGATCAAGAAGCCCCTTGCTTTTTGCCTGGGAATTGAACGAGAATCAGAGCCAGGTTGCTGGAGGCATTGCTAAAGGGTGCTCTGCTGCCACGGGGATGTGTGTACCGCGAGTGCTGAGGCTGTTGTAGCTCTTCAGTCTCCAGTGGAAAGGTTTCCATGGGGCCAGGCACCTGATTCCAGCTGCAGGGTGAGTCCGGCAGCGTTTCCCTTCATTCTAGGGGTTTGTGCAAGTTTTCATTATGTGTTTTGACCAGAGACCCAAAAATGTGAGACAAAGACAATTAGAAGCTTGAAAGGAAATCAATTACGTTTAATTAGAGACTGATGGAAAGAGAGTGTTTCATTTGGGTAGAAACGATAGCTAATAAATAATTTCGAGAAAAATGGCCCAAAGCAGAGTGTCTTTATAAAAAGGAGGGATCCTGGCACTCCAAGCTCTGGCAAAGAGCCCAGAACCACCTCTCCAGGACTCAGTGGAGGTGGGAGCGATGATCACAAAGAACCATGAGAAGTGAAGGGAGTCACTGCTTTGTCAGTGACCTGGTTTAGTGAAGTGCTTGGTAACTGGGAACAGCGGAGAAGTGACTGGTGGACCGTGTGGATAAAGTAACTGCGTGTTTTGAAGGCACCAGTTAAGTAGATGGGTGAATCCTGGTGCACAGCAAGCAAACAAAGTCTTTGCAAAATCCTGGCTCAAACTGCAGAGTAAAATTTATGTTCCCAGCGTGGTGCAAATGTGAACATTTATGTGGAATGAGCTAAAATCTTGAGGTAAAGTTGGGATCCCCAGAATCTGGTGGTCTGCAGTGCAGTGGCCTCGTCAGCCGAGCGGAAACCACAGTGTAATTATAGCTTTGAGTGATTAAACCACTGAATGGTCTGTAATCGCTACCCTAACCCTGCTTTCCATGAACCCTTGTATGCGTCTGCTCCGTGCGCTCCTCGGGGCCCTTGGCTGGGTTTGCTGGGTTGCAGCAGGCGCGAGCGTGTGCGCATTCCTGGGGAGCGCTGGGAGCCTGGCAGTGTGGGCGGCAGGCACTTATGGACATGCGCTCTCATCTTTCAACATTAGTTTGCAAGTTTTAAACATTTTTTTTGGATGCGAGTGAGCAAAATTAAATGTAGCATTCAATTTGAGATGAGCTGCTGATTTATATAAAACACACACAGAGCGCCTGCAGTGGTTGCGGAGCCTCCAGTGTTGGCAATCTTTAAGAGCCACTTAGGCAAACATGTCAGGAATGATAAGAGCGGAGCTGATCGCGCTTTGGGATGCGAGCCTGGGCAGATGGCCTCCCCGGGTCCTGGCCCCGCGGCTGGAGGTTAGGGAGGCATTTCAGCACAAAATAAACCCCCAAAAGCAAAGCTCTGCAGATCTGCGCTGGCCAAGCAACGTGCCTGTTGTTAGTGCGTACAAAAGCACAATCTGAGCCACTTGCACTTTGTGAGCCTTAAGGAAAAAAATGGGGCCCTGAAAATAGCATCCAGTTGTTTCAGTGACTCAGATTGTGCTTTGACAGCATGCTTGGTGAGGACATTGTTGTGAATGATTCGCTGCTCAGTTCTGTGACATTTTATTGCCTTTTGGATGAAAAGGAGAAAGCTCCCCTTGGTCTGGTTAGCATTTGTTCCTCTGTAATTTCCACGTATGTTTCCTTATTTAGCGGTTAGAGTTGGAAGGGTGTGTTGGCATTCCCACCCTTCAAATTTATTGACTTATACTCTGAAGAGCCTCTGTTCCTCTCGGTTGGGCAATGTGTACAGAAAGGCTCGTTCAGCAGTTGCTAAATAGGTGATAGGTACATATGGTTCTTTCTCAGTTCCCTGCCTTGTCCCCAGCCTGCATTTCGCAGTCGTTTCACTGCTCGCTGGGAATGGAGAACTTCTTGCTTGGAGGAGCTGCCCCAGAAGGTCTGTGCCTGATGCTAAGGTGCTGTCTGCTTGTGGCACGCGCTTTGGAAGTGGCTGGCAGAGCCGTAGGGCTGGCAGCGGGATGTGCCGGGGCGAGAGCTGCTGGCGAGCCCCAGCTTCCAGCTGCAGGGAACAGAGCCAGCAGGGGCTGAGGAAGAGGTTGATGTCATTGGGTTGACCTGGAACCCACCCACACACGTGCCCTGCCCCACCGTGGGCATCTGGGAGATGACTGTCATCTCCCTCTTGTGCATCGCTCCTCGAGCATTTCCTCCCTTTGGCTCTCAGAGGGATGGAGGCCGGGGACTTGTAGCTCTCAGCTGGGGATAGGATTTAGGGCAAGGCTTGTAGGTTCAGCAACATTAGCACCTTCTGCTGCAGCAATCCCGGTCTCGCTGTTTTTCCTTTAGGATTTTGCTGTGTAGATATGATGTCTCAGTAGCGAGAGCTGCTATATAGAAGTTCAAATCCACTGTAATTTAGTTGTCCTCAAGATGTTATCTAGATCGTGGTGGGCTACCTGCAAACTTTTACGATAGAAGTTTGAAGACTTTAACCCCTTGGGCCCAGCGCGTGTGAACAATCTCCTTGCACATGCATGCAGGCTTAGTTCCTTCCTTTTAGTGTAGCTGATATAATGAAGCAATAGTGGCTTTAGCTTAAAGGAATTCAAACACTAAAAACCTGCTACAGACAAGAAAAAATTTCTTTGAGCTCTGTACGTGAGGTGCACAGGACAGTGTAGGGGTGGAGATGCAGGCAGGATCCTTGTTCTCAGGGGAGCATTGCTCTTGTGAAAGGATTGAAGAGCTCCAGGCCCTCAGCTGCACCCTAGAAACACTGAGTGTTCGTTCTGAGCGAGCACTAACGTTGCAATGTCCACCTTTGTGCTCACCGGTCTGAGTCTGGTGCTCTGGAGTCTTTGAATCAAACCACCAGCAGATGAAACACTTGTGGACAAACTCAGACATCATGGAAGCACGTGGGCTGCCTGCTGGGGACTTCTGACTGCTGCGCAAAGGGACTCACGGCCCCGCTCCTCGGACTGTCAGCGGGATTCATGAGCACCGGACTTGTCTGAAAGGCCCTTCCTAATCAGAGCAGGAGGAGAGGCTTCCCCAAGGGGCTGCTCAGAACAGGAGCTGAGAGAGATCCAGAAGGTGATTTCACTCGTCTGTCCATTGATCACAGGCAACCTAGGGAGACCAGACCAAACACAGACACAGCGGCTGTGTCCCGGAGTTATGCGATACAAGCACTCGTGCTTAGGAGGAGAAGGAGGTGGGTTTTTAAACTACTCCTGATTATGCGGTCAGCGTGTTTAATTCCTTTCTCTGCTGCGTTATGAAGTGGAATAAAATCCCAGTCTCCCTTGCTTTCCAGGATATTTCCTGCATCTCCCTTCCTCCCAAATGCCCCATTTCTTCTTGCCTTCTGGTTTGAATATGTTGGAATAGGACTGGGGTGGTGTGTGAAACCACTGCTATGCAGCAGTGTTTAGGAGGATCAGGGGTCTGTGGTCCAGAATGCAAATATATGCTTTAAAAATGTTCCACTGAGTAGGAAAGAAGAGAGGATTAAAGCTTCACTTCCTTTTTATTTTTATGAGCCTAACTTATTTGTCAGTTGGAAACATGATAAATTAGACAAACATTATTCTTTCCCTCCTCCAGGTTGGATGTTCTGCTTTGCATTTTACAGTGCAATGAATAACTAAGCTTCATTATCGCCGAGCTGTCAGCACCGAGAAGCTATTGCAAAGCTCTTTGCCTGGTTAATTGAGTTGAGTGCCGTGTGCCTCATTCATCGCTGTGTGCGTCTGTCATTCACTGTGTGAATGGCACCAAACGATGACTTTGGCTGGAGCGTTGCTGTTTCCTGGTGTTCACAGCTCCCTTTTCAGAGCTTTACCAGCACTGGGTATCTGCTTTGTACAGGCTTGATAATGGTATCGTGAAATAAGTACTCCAGGGACCATTTCATCAGCTCAATTACGCGATTGAAAGATGTGGGGAGATGCAAAGCCACGGAGGTTAAGAATGCCATGATGTATAAATAGCCTTGGAAAAGTATAAGCAGCAAATTGAACGCAGATGGGTTTGCGGACTTTGCTAACAGCTTGCTCAGGAATGTCTACACCATACCCCAAACCATCCATCCATCATGGTGAAACCTCAGTGTTTGTCAGCAAGACTGAATTGTAAGAAAAATACCTAATTTGTATATAACATAGTGCCTGAATCACGCGGGGCTTCACTGTAAAGGATGGCATTGTTATTCCTGTCTCGCATCTAGAAAATCTGTGGCACAGAAAGCCTTGGTTGTAAAGTGGGTCTGATGGGAGCTTGGGGAAAACCTGCTTATGGGGCAGCTCTGTTCCTGTGCCTGAAGGTGCTCAGGTTCCACGGAGCACTGTGGAATGGAGGTTTCCTTATGGAATTTCTCCCTGCTGTTGCTGGTAGAGACATGAGGTTGTTGGACAGGGGAAGTGGGATCTGCTGAGGGATTTTTCTCATTTTGGGAATTGGGGCAGGGTCCTTCCCTGCTGCATCTCCACTGAGCTTGGGTGCAGAAACCCTGTGTAGTGTTCCTGCGTGCTTGGAGATGGGATGGAGCTGCCGCTTTGTGCTCTCTGCATTGGCTCTTACTGGATTCACTGAGTTACGGGTCTGCACTCGACGGCTGGGGTCTAAAGTCATGTCAGTGCCTGGGCCTCCACCTGGCACAGGCGGCATTCCCAGCCCTGTGACAAGTTAATGTTCCTGTCAGCCACACTTGGGAGAAATGGGCTGGGATGGAGACATTTTGGTGTAAGTCTGGATCGCTGACTTGTGCCGTGCTGAGGCTTCATTTCTCACCTCAAGATTAAATCTGAGATTTAAGCTTTGTTTTTGCAGTGACTTTAGTCTTCCCAGTACTTTTGGCCAAATGGTTGCTTTGATGTTGGTCCCTGCCAGACTTGCTCATGAGATGAAACGCTGCCTATCCCAAACTTCCCCTGTGGTTCCATTTAGCAGAGGAATTTTTGAGTAGGGTCTTTGAGTTGCCACTTTCAAGTGGTGAGTACAACCCTGAGTTCATAAATCCTCTAAGTCACTACCAGCCATGTGTTCTTTTAGTACGTGCCTGCCTTTTCCCAGACTGGAGAAATAAAATGGAGAAGGGATGGAGCCAACTCTTGAAGTTTGTGAATGAGTCACAGCCATCTCCAGCTTTGATCTGGGATGCAGGTGACAGCGGTAGAGGGATGGGTTTGGATTAGACTTTACCGAGAGATGCTGCTTTGAGACTAGAGCCCGCAGAGACACGTTCCTTCTCCAGCCTTGTTTCCAGAGGCAATGGGGCAGCACAGCAAGGAGAAGGCCTTTTCCCCTGACTCCAACCCCTCTGACCAGCAGCCGGCGGTGGCTGGTACCGGCCCCAAACAGCATGTGAGCCTGGGGGTGCTGCAGACACCAGCTCAGATTTTTACACCATCCCAAGAGTTTTGACTCCTGGGCACTAAGGAGAAAACGTGCTTCCTGGATGAAGCTCATTTGCAACGCTTGTTTCTCAGGCTGCCTCATTTATTCAATAACTTGAGACAGTTGGATTAGGTTTCATCTTCCAAGCCCCGTCTGCTGGAGCTGTGCACCAGCTCGGTCATTTATCAAGGGTGCTCCATGTGACCCTCCTTGTGATTGCTGCTTCTCTGGAAACCAGTGACTGAGGATGAGAGCACAAACAAAGTAGGGGGAAGAAAAAAAGGAAAGGGGGAAAAAGAGTAAAATCACTATTTCATCTTGGAGGCAAGGAGTCCCTGGCTGATCTGCTGGGCCATTCTTTCCCCAGAAGCCGATCTGTAACCAGTCCTGTTAGAACAGAGTTCTTTCCTAAGGCAAGACTGAGGGAGCAGTGAATTTACAGCTCGCTCAGGAGAACACGGAGCTGTTCTGTGGTTGCTAAGCTGTGCCTGCTCTCTCTGATTCTGCTTGTTTTGTTTGTTTCTTTTGGATGCATCTCCAAACAATTCCTTAAGATAAACAACATGAGCAGGAGAGCCAAGTGGCTGAAATTATTGAGCCTTTAAAGGCTGAACACAGGCAGGCTTGGTCTCCCCTGTAGCTGTAGCTGCTCCTGCTGGAGTGGGATCATTTCTTCCTGCTATAGTGAAATCTCCTGGAAATCACACAGGGCCCCCTGAAAGCCTGCATAGTTCCTCACCTGCAGCAAACCAGAACGTGTTTGCCCTCTACCAGGATTTCAAGCCTTCCCTGTTGTGCTGCGTTTCTTTTTCTTACCAGTTTAGGAAAGGGTAGGGATTAACCTAACAACTTGTGAGGTCATCCAGAAGTTGTTAAAGCTGCTGCTATCTTCGAAAGCCTTGTTGTCTGAGGCAGCCGTGGTTTGTGCACGGTCGGCTGTTACCACCGGGTACTTCAGTAACTGCACAAGGAATCTGGCTCTAGCAGCCTTCATCTGTGCTTGGCCAGATAATTTTCCAACTCCCAGAGACCCTTTTTAACCAAGTCACATACGTGTGTTTGCCGGCCTCTGTGCATTTGGTTTGGGAAGCGATGCAGCTGCGGCACGTGTGTAGTTGTGATCACGGCCTGGGGAGAGCTGAGCGTTCAGTCCCAGCGTTGGTTCGTACAGAGGATTTGCCGCCCCACTCGGCAGTGGCTCCCGAGATGCTGTGCAGTGATGCTCATAAATCAGCGTCAGCGGTGACTGGGCTGAGCAGGATGCTGCACCGCCTGCTGGGGCGGGAGGGCTGGCAGGAGCTGGAAGCAGCGGGCGTTTAGCTGTGCAGCCACCGCTGCGGTGTGATGAGGAACCTGCTGCCCATTCCTCTGCTCTGCTTCTGCTCAAGGCGGGCTCAGGTGGAGGGTGCCACCAGGGTGCAAAATAATTGTGGTTGCAATGTCAGCCGGCGAAGTCCTTGGCCACCTCTTGCCAGGAGTGCGGTAATGCCGCTGTTTGTCTCTGTTTCCTTTTCTGTGTCAAACAGATGTAGCAAAGCTCCATAATTGAAAATACACAGCAAATAATAAAAAGTGTATTTATCTATTATTAGGTGAACCTGCATGTATTCATCCATCCTAATTCTGCAGTTGGTGATGCATCCCTGCTGTGTTAGGAGTTGCTGCAGCACGTGTGTGTTTGGCCGTCCACAAACCCTTTCATTCAGCTGAAGTTTTCATACTCTTGGCACTATTCAGCATCCCTGTGCCTGAGACTGACGTTCTGCTGCAACTAAAAGGTTTCAGACAGCTGTGTCTCTCTAGTACTGGCCAGATGGGTGCTGGGCTGACCCTTCTCACCATGGGTGCTCTCTCCCTTTGCTCAGGAGATGCTGTTTTGTGTCACTGAGTGCAGCCCCTGCCTCTTCCTCCAGTAACTCACGTCTGTGGTATTGTCACATTTCCTCCCTGAGCAGTCTTATCCTTCAGCTTTACAGCAGGATTTTTGCTGGATGTGAAACCCTGGGTGTCTCCTCCTCCATCAGAATTGCTGCAGAGGATGTAGGTATAAATTTGGAGACTGGGTCACTGTACATAGGCAGAGAGGGGGCTGTTCCAGGCATCGTCTGCTGTCTGGGAAGTGCTGTCTAAACAGATCAAAGGAAGTATTGCAGTGTTCAGACTTGGCCATGGTCCCAGTCCCTTACGGACTTCAAGCCCATCCTCCCGGAGCAGCTGCTTGTGGAGCTTCCACCAGGTGCCTACAGCGAGGATTTGACACAACGCCACTTGGCACACATCCCCCAGTGTTATGGGCTGGAGAAAGCAGCAGAGGCTTATTCCTGCTCAAGCAGACACTTTCCAGGTACTCTTCCTTGATCCCTCTGTCTGTCTTCTTTATCCCAAAGAGCAGGAAAATCATGATAGTATTAAAATGGGATTTGCTTTCTGCGGAATCCCTTAGCAGATGTCTCCTCAACGGCTGCATGGTTCAGCAACCCTCCTAAAAGGGTCCAAGAGGTCAATGGGGAGGTACAATGGTTGCTTTTTGATGAGATAAGGAATCATTATATCCCCCTTTCCTTTCTCTTTATGCTGGTGACTTCCATGGTCTGATTTCCACAGGACAGTCCTTGGCGGGTTAAACAAGAACCAGGTCAAGCAATGCTCTTCTTTATAGGTTTGTGATAAAGAACAGAAATTCCTTATCAGTTCCTCTTCTCTTGGAAGCTGAGGACAGCAGATGGAGTGTGAAGGCACAGGGATCATATTGGTCATGTTGGATCAGATCAAATATCTGTCCAGCCCCAGTTCCATCTCTAGCAGTGGCTGGGAGCTGACACCTATGGGAAGTGTGGGTGAAAAGGTGAGTGATTGATGCTCTGCCAGGCTGCATCCAGCAGGCTGTGTCTGAGGTGCATCCTTAGCTGTGAGCTGATTTCTTTCAGTTTTGTAGCCCTCAAGGGATTTGCTGTGACTTGATCCAACCCTTTTTGAGTCTATGAGAAACTTAGTCAAGTGCAATATCTGTGGTGTGGTGGCACAGCCCAGCATCCGTGACAAGCTGTTACACAGCTTAACTACACGCAACACAAGAGCAATCTTCTGCCACAGACTCTGTGACCTTGGCCAAGGTATTTTGTTTCCCAGCGTATAAAATGGAGATTATGTGTTCCTGATTCATAGGGAATGGAGTGGGTGATATTTATAGGTTGTTCAGGTGCTGGGGCTGTGAGATTCATGGAAACAAAGGTAATAAATTAAGCAATTTGTTCTTAATCTGATTCCTTTCTGACTTGCAGCCGACCAAGCCATAAAACTGTGCTGGCTTTCTGTTAATTCTTTGTAATTGATTTTGACTTTATTATAAAGAAAATAAAAGAGCACAGGCAGCCCTCTGTTGTCTTTATGGTACCTAGTACTTGAGCCAGACTTCTCGTAACAGGGGTCTGACTTGGGTCCAGGATGCTTCCATCATTAACAAAAGCTGCAGAGCATTAGTGATTGTAGCTCTGTGGTCAGAGCACCCGACAGCTGCTGGCAGACCCAGACGATGCTTCACCTGAGGTCATCTTCAAGTAACGAGACTCTTTAATGGAAGGCACGGGCCACCGGTGAGAGCCCAGGTTTGCAAGAACACGCCAGCCTCAGCACGTTCATACCCGGGATTCCTCTCTGACAGGGTTTAAAAGTAGAAGTCGAGTGTTCCACTAATTGAAAGGTCTGGAGGTCCCTTCTTCCTGCAGCTGGCTCGGGCTGTAATACTTATCTCCAGAAGGACAAAGGGAAAGAGGAGGAGAGAAATAAATGCCTTTTGGTTTTGGGTCTGTCCTGGCTGATGGAACTTTCTTCAGGGTGGGTGACACCCAGTGAAATGGTTTCAGAATGATTGAGTATGTTCCTATGTCTCAATGGGGTTTTAATTAGTTAAAAGAAAACCCCAAACCCCTGCAAGTATTTGTCCTGTGAAACATGAAGCTGCTGCTCTGTCTGCTCGGTTCCTGCAGTGCAGGAGCTCTGAAAGGGCTGATTTATCTGTGCTTTCCGCTTTCCTGAAAATGAGAAGGCATTCCTGCACTTCTTCATTTGTAACTTTATGGCAGAAATTAGATCACTAATTGATTTACAGTCAGTAAACCCCTGTGTTCCTTGTGAGCAATTGAGAGTGGTGTGAGTTCACTCCAAGCTGGGATTCAAACTGATTAAAACCTCTGGTCTCACTGTCCTGGACTGGTTTGGATTCTAGGAAGGTGTTAGCTCGTTAGTGGAAATGGGTGGTGGGTGGGAGCAGTTTCAGATGGAAGCGAGTGCCTGCAGACTGAAATCTGAAAGAGATTCTCTGGTGCTGCCCATGAGGGAGCAGTTCTGGCCAGAGCCAGGAGCTGCACGATGCGTGACAGCAGCAACAAGCGGGGATAACGCTTCGGTTTAGCTCTGTGGCCATTTAGCCCAATCGACTGCAATAACAGGAGGTGGAGGTTTCAACCTCGCTCTTCTTGTTCCAGTTTGAGGTGGAGATTGAGGAACATGGATATAAAGGTGGTGCGATTTGTGTTCCTTGCTGTAAGTGCATATAATTATGTTATTTTAAGGCTTGTTATTGCTTCAGGTTTGATCACTTGAACAACTAACAATCCATTTAGAATCTGGGATAATCCCTGCCTCTTCTCAGTTCTGCTGTTGGGAAATATTGGAAGAAGCAAATTGCGCCCGAACAGCCTCAAACTCCTCTCTTCCTGGAAAAAGCAGCAGGGAAAAGGTATATGTGTGCACTGCTGCAGCAGCGAGCATCAGTTTTGAATCCAGCCACGTGGCTGGGGTTGGGTGCTTTGTGTTCATCCCCTGTTGTCAGTTACATCTTGTGAATGTCCAAGTGCAGCCCCGTTATCTCCATCCACATACAAAACCCCGTAACCCGTAGTTATTAATTCCCTTTTCCCACTGACTTGGCTCTCCATAAATCTTAGGCCTTGAATCTTTCTTCCTTTCTTCTCTCCCTGCTCCACCTCTTTCCCTCTTTTTCTCTTTTAAATTAAATGCATTCCAGAGAGAGGCCGGGAGATGTTGGGAAGCTTCCTTTGGGAAGTGCAGGCTGATGAGATGCGGGCTCGTGCTTCCCCAGCCTGCAGCATCCAGGACTCCTGTTCTGCTCCAGAACCACCTCTGCTTTCCTAGTTCACGAGCACGAAGGCAGAAAGCAGTTGAATCATAGACTCATGGAGTGGTTTGGGTTGGAAGGGACCTTGAAGCTCATCCAGTTCCTCCCGTCTGCCCTCGTAAGCGATCCTTAGCTGCCTTATGAAAATGTCACAAAAACCTTGGACTGAAGCCGTGCTGCACTCCAGATCTGTGCGCACGTCTATTTTGGCTCTGTCCTCAAGGGCCTGGTGTTTCATCACAGAAGGAAATGAGATCAGTTTGATGTGATTTGTTCCTGACGGATGTATGTGGGCTGTTAAGTGATTTGATCGTTATCTTCCAGGTGCTTATAAATAGTCTGATTATACTGCTGCATTTTCTGGGTATCAATATAGAAACGGTTGGCTTCTGTTTTCCTTCTTTGAAGATAAGCATCACGCTCCCCTCTGCTCAGACTCTGGGTCTCTCATGTCCTCCAAAACTCCTTGGCTGGGTTTGCTGGTGGCCCAGCAGGAGGCTCTGAGTGCTCCCAAGGCACTGGGTCTCAGGTAATCAGAAACTGAGGAATCACCTTGATAAGTGAATAATTATCAAGATTTTGTTGTTTGGGTGATATGTTTGTGAGTAGCACATGGTAAAATCTCTCTGAAAATAGGGAAAGCTTTTCATTTCTTAACTGACACAGCACTACCTGGACACTCAGCCTCCCAGCTCAGTCGGTCCGTACCAGTGTGTGTTTGTTCTTCCTCAGAAGAAAATGTAAAAGAACCTGAGACACTGGGAAGAGGATCATAAAGGCACTGGCTGAAGTCAGGCCAGGTATGGCAAGAGAAAGCCCTGGGGTTAGAGGTAGTGGAAGCCCAGCTAAGAAATAACAGAATGAATCGGCGGATATCCTACCTATTAACTCTGTGCGCTGTGTTTGGTTTTACTGGGTTTTTTTTATTGTAGCACTTTAACACAAAAACTGGTGTAAAATATTTTAACTTTCTCGAAAAAGTCCAAATCCTTTTAACAGATGCCTTGATCCTTCGTGCCAATGAGTGTGTGTTCGGTCTCTGAGCAATTTCCCTTTGAAAGCGTGCCCGGTCCTGCACGAGAACAGCTGGAGGCACAAAGGAATTTGATCAGCATTTTCAGACATCTAAGGTTTGTCCCACCAAGTAGAACCACTTTTCTCCCTTCCCTCTCTTCTGCCTTTTCAAAATTCGTAAGGAAGGACAAAAAACCTCACCCTGACGCTTTAATTTAGAAGCTGATTTTTCCCTTTGAATCCCTTTCTGGCTCAGCTGGACTCAGAGCCCGGGCTGACAGCTGTGGCTTTGTACCATCGATTTCCGTGTAAGTGTTCCTCCGATAATTACCTGAGGGACCACACTTCAAACCGCAGCGTGTGGCCCGCGGCCAAGGCGATGGAGATCTGGCATCGAGTGGGAAGAAGGGTCAGTGCAAATCAAACACGAGCCCCATTCCCACAGGAAAAAGAAATAAAACCTCCATGTGCAGGCATATGGAGAAGCTTCTTGTTAGTCCCTCGGCTAAACATAACCAAGCAGGAAAAATAATGCTGGCAGGAAAATGCAACCATGTTTATTGGCCCTTAGGTGTCCAGCAGGTCTCAGACTCTCCTGTATTACATTTTGCATTTAGGCTGCATTGGAAACCCCGACTGCCAGTGGGTTTTAAGAGCTGAAAATCTTTTGTGTGCTGGAGGCATGCATAAAATGTTGGTAGCAGGGAACATAAAAAGCAAAGGTTAATGCATATCATGTATGGCTGTGAGCTCCTTGGATGGAAATCTGAATGCTGGAGTTAGGCTGTGCTCCCCACAGCCAGCGCAGGAAGGTTCCTCCAGGCTGTATGAACTTGGAGGTCTGTCACGGAGCCACGCGAGGCACCTGCGCGTTGCCTTTGGGCATGGAGAGGGGCCAGGGTGACAAGCTTATTCCACCCAGGGGCTCCTCGGACCTCAGAGGTGTAGGGACGTCCTGTGAGTCAGCTGTGAATCTGCTCGGGACATAAAACCCCTATGAACCCCCTGGGCGCTGTAATCAACAGGGCTATATTTAGGCATTCAAACCACAGCTAACCGGGTGCCCCAGGGTAACGGAGTACAAGGAGGGCGAGGAAGTAGCAAACTATTTGTCCCCCATAAAGACTAAATATCTGTTATCAGCAGTCTCCTTGGCTGCGCCCTGTGTTGTTTCTCTCCCTGAGAGATTTGTTGCCTGACTCACTGTCTCAGATTGAGATACTTGAGAATTGCTGACAGTATTAATAAAATTAGCATTAGGGAGGATGTTTGAACGTTTGGCTTTGACGTTTTTAAGGGAGGGAGCTGACATTTAGTCTAAATTAAAAAGTTACCGAATTGCCTCATGAAAAATATCCCACCCTGCCCAAAGCTGATGGTTTTCATATGAAAACTTAGTCTGGAATTAAGAATTTTGGATTGAAGGTTCTGGTCTTTCTTTTTGCTTAGAACACTGGTTGGTTAAAAAATCGCTGGGATCTGAAGAGATCCTGGGGAGAAATAGCCCCACAAAACCATAAGAGCAGCGCGGTGCCATTGTCTGCAGCAACATCACTTTATGACAGCCAGGGTTGGTTTTTTCTGTCTTACGTACACAGAGATCAAACAGCAATAATGTCTAAATCTAAGTGGTTTCCATCATTACTTTTAAGCACAGTTGCATGGTCTGTAGGTTCCATGATGAGCTCCTACTCCCTGTGGCCAACGACTGAGTTCAGGAGACATTTGTTTCATGTCGTAGCTGCTCTGCCTGTACAGCCCGTGCTCTGGTTTCACGTGCTATGGTTTATCCCCAGGTGAAAGCAGCAGCCTTAACGCTGAGTTTGCTTTCAGCTGCAGGAAGAGAGCTCTCCAGCAGTGATGTTATAAGCAATTTGCAGTAGCTCTTTAAGTTCTGTTGCTTGGAGATCTTTGCTGAACATCACTTCCATCCGTCTTTAGCGTTCCCTTTCTGTAACCCTTGCAGCTGGCGCTGCCGGTCAGCGTCCACAGAAAGTGTGACAGCATCTGAAAGATCTCCAAGCATTAACACGTGTTTGATAGTTGTATATTCTCCAAGGACAGGGAAAACAGCTCGATTTAGGAAAGTCCAGCTCTGCTGCTGAAGTCACACTGCGGAGGCTGCCTGCCTGCCAGCCTTGGCGTTGGGGCTGGCATTACCTTGTGCTTGTGTTGTTTTGACACCAAACATGCAGCTGTGCTGTGTCATTAGCAGCGCCAGTTCCTCTGCAGTGGGTTTTTTCTGCTGGGGAATCGCTGGCTGTGCTCGCTGAACGCCCGTGCCAGCCGTAGCCGTACATGTGTGCAGCTGAATTCCTGCTGCCTGTAATGAGGAGTGAATGCCAGGATCTGAAGAACTTTTCCTGCTCCCCTGTAGCCATCACTTCTTGTTCTGTCCATCAGAAGTTTGTTGTTCTCTTATAATTTTTTTCCCTTTCTCTGACTGCAAAAAGCACAAACTATTCGAGTGCGGGATTTTTGGAAGGTTTTCTCCCCCTTCCGCATTTCCTGAAAAGCTCTCACACAGTGAGACGCTCACAAGCTTTTGTGAGATAAGAATTGAATTTATTTATGTGTTGTTGTTCCAGGCATGGCTACGGACTGGCTTGGAAATCTGCTGTTCCCACTTTAACTGCATGGAAAGGAGCAGCTGGATTTGCCTCCAGAGCAGCCGTCAGCTGTTGGAAAACTCTTGATGCTTCCCTGGCTTCTCCACATTCAGCATTAACTTCTCACTGTGACAGGAATTTTGCTGTGTGCTGTAGGCTATCTAGCTAGCAACAGGAGTAAAGCCCTGGAAAGGAAAGGAACACGGCATCGATAGCAGTTTCTGTGGGTTGGGAGATGCCACACTTGCTCTGATCCCTTTTCACCTTAATAGGACAACGTGTGAGAGAAAACCACGCTCCAGCATGTCAGTGTTTCTGAAGTCACCTCTGTGGCTCAGGCAAACAGGCAGTGAGTTCAAAGTCAAGAAATGCAAACTCCTCTGCACGCTGTTACATTGCTTTTCCTTCTCACCTCTTCCTCGTTAAAAAGAGCCTCCTCCATTACGTAGCCCGATGTTCCAGTCCGACAGCTGAGGGGAGAGGGCAGCGGCCCCGTTTCTCATTTCATGCTGCCTGCACGGCAGCATAGTTCGATGAGGTTAGTCCCGATGTTCGTGGTTAGAATGACCCAGGTGTTAAATCCATGTGATGACATGTGTAGGATGTAGAACAGAGCCAACTGACTTTGCTGTGAGAACGGGATTTCAGTGTTGCTCGACTTTCTTTAGAGCACAATGGTGAAAACATCAGATTCCATTAAGAAGTCCTTGACTAAGCGGTGAGAGAGAGAAATTCAAGCAACTTGTCCCTTGATCTGGGTGTTTTATAGAGAATTCGGAGGGGCGTAGCTGGTGACTTGTTTGGGAAGCTGAGCTGTTGGCTGCCTCTCTTCTGGACTCGATGGTGCTCACCGAGATTTGTCCTTCAGCACCGGCTAAAAAAATTGGAAAGCAGGTTTTCTGCTTCATCTTTCACATTCTTTTAATCGAAGATCTCATTGGAATGCTTCTTTCTGTCAATTTTGTGTTGTAATTTGTTGGTCCTGAATGTTTAAAAGGCTGTGGGCAAAGCTGTGACAAAGTGCAGGGGGTGTCCCAAGGTGACAGCGCTGCCATCAGCTTGCAGTTCTTAAACTCGGCAAGGGTTTCATTGGGGGATGTTTTGCATACTTGACAATCAATGTTATTTTTCATATAACTAAAAGTCATTATGGGAAGCAAATTTATGACCCGTGAAAAACATGGGGGAAGAACTTAAGAGTTACCAGCCATGACATCATTAACTCAGTTGATGTAGATTTTTTTATTTGTATGCTCGCAATGGGAGCCTTGTCTGTTGAGCTGATGGTAAAACAGGGTGGATCCTGCCCTGGTGTAACCTGGCATGGTTCCACCTTGGACATGCCAAAATATGTGCTGGCCTTTTGTGTGGTTTTGCCCAGGCCAGGAGGTCCCCAGCTCTGCGAGGAAAGCGTGGCTTTGTCCTCTTAGTCTTTCAGGTGAAGAGACGAGAGAGAGGATGTGAAGTTTCTTCCTAGCCATGCAGGTTGTGAGTAGCTTGAAGAAACTCCAGATGGTGTTTCCAGGTTCTTTTGATGCGCTGCTGTCTGTTTTCAGGCACTCGGTCTCTTTCCCGTATTCTGAACTCTGAACTGTTAGTTAAAGGGGAAGAAAGAAAAAGGTGTTTCCTCCAGTTAAGGCACTTAATCATGTGTCAGAGATCTGCAGATGCAGCCTCCTGGATGGCCGGTTGGATCTGAGGCACTGAGCACTCCCGGAGGATATTAAGGAATCATCGTTCACACCTCGAGCTTCTGTAATGATGAATGGGATTTTTAGAGAAAATCCCTTGTGCGTGGGTGAACCGAAAATCTCGTGGTTCCTTTGCCTTTGCCTCGAGACTCCAAGTCAGAAAATGAACCAGCTGGGCTCGTGCAGGTGAGGCCAAGCTGTCCAGAGAGGGGCACGTTATATTTTGCTCACAGAGTGGTCGTAGCTTGGGCAGCATTTGTGGTTTGACTGAATCACTGGTTTGTGAGGGGGAAAAGTCACAAGAAGTAGTCCCAGTGTGATTGATTTTGAAGTTCATGTCTGTGCTCTCATATGAAGGGTGACTTTGGGATACATTTTTCCTTCTGAAATTCTTCAAAGTGTGCTCAGAGCACCCTGTGTCCTGGCCAGTGCTGAATGTAATCACTTGTTAATTGAAAAATGATGAGGCGAATTAAGAGCCCTCTATAGACTGAGATATAACGCCTGGTGTTAGGTGTGTGTATCCAAGGGATGGGAAATGAAGCAGTTGTTTGTGTCCCCAGGGCACTGAGCCCCGTCAGTAACAGTTTTTGCTCAGGGAAGGGTGCCATCACTTTTGAAAGGCGTGGAGCGCATTGGCACTGAGGTAGAGGGTTCTCTTTCCTTCTCTGTGGGTGAGCAGGAGCAGAGGACGTGCTATCGTACGCGAAGGCAGATGTCAATGGAGCGATTGTCCCATCCAGGTGTACCAGGAGGTGGCTGGGTGGGTGCCCTTCAGCCACCAACTGAAATATCAACCAAGCTGCAAAGGTGGAAGAATGCAATCTACCCTCCTGTTAGCAGAATGAGAATTCAATATGCATTCCCATCCCATGATCTTGAGTTAATCTTCCACTGGCTGGTGATTCCTGAGGAGCTGTAGATTGAATCCAGGCACGCTGGCTGGCGACGTTGAATTTCCGAATTGGGTAGGTTTTTCTTTGTTGTTTTTTTGGGTATGTTTGGTTTTATTAGTTTTTTTTCCTTTCAAATTCTTTCAGTACCAAAGGACAACTGGATTCTGGGGCACTAATTTAAAATACTTCTGCTAATAATAACAACCTAATGTGCGCTTTTTGCCAAAAGCTGAGAATGAGCAGCGATGAAAGATGAAACTGCCCCAGATTTCTTGGCAAAAGGGATACAGGCAAATATTTCAAAGGTCATTTCAGTTTGGAAATTTGCTTCCTTGGAGATTGTGCTGTGGCAATGTTTGCCTTCTAGATGTTATCGGAGAAGCTCTGGAATTTCACAGTATCTGAAATTAAAGAATTTTAGGATGTAGAGCCTGACCATTAAATCCCTTGTCCTGCTGTTCTCGTTAGCCCTGCTCGTCCTGCAGGCATTTGCCGATCAGTCCGGCTCTAGCAATTTATAGAATCTCTCAGCCGCTCCTGGGGGTGTTTAGCCTGGAGAAGAGGAGGCTGAGGGGAGACCTCATTGCTCTCTACAACTGTGCTGTGATTAGAGCTGGTGGTGTTGTTCCAGACTCTGATTGCCTTGCTCTGGTTGGAGCAGGAGAAGACTTGCTGGTTTGAACGTGGGGCTGGATTTTGGAGAGCCGTGTGCGCTGCCTGATTGCTTCTCCAGGCTCTGTGCAATGGATTTTGTTTTCATGCTGAAACCAGCTTGTAAAGCCCAGGAGTCCCCTGTAGCTCAAGAGGAGCAATGTAGGGAAGCAAATATCTTCCTTTAAGCCTTCCGTTCAGCTTTTGATGCTATCCTACTTTTAGTGTTGCGTAACACGGTTGCAGAACATAACTCTTGCTGCTTTTGGTTATGAGTTCAGTGATTCTACCTTTATCTGCTACATCTAGTTTGGAGTTCTGGCCCGTAGCTCTCTGGGAGAGGAGAGAGGCTGTAACCCAAGCTCTAGAGGGAAATCCATTTGTGCTTTTCTGTCAGCGCGGGCAGCTATCGTGAATGTCGCTGGCACTCCTGGGAGCAGCGCTGTGAGAGTGGGTTGTGGTGTGCTGTGCTCCTGCAGTTGGCCACCTCTCCTCGGGGTACCTCGTACCTCTGTGAGAGGAAAGGGAAATCTCTTTTCCTCAGAAAGAGAGAGCTTGTGCAAGAGCTTTGACTCGAAGAATGGCCTTTTGTAAGAGGCCATGAAAGGAGACGCCGCAAGTGACCTGTTCTCCTAGAAGTCATCAGGTAGCTCTTATGATCTCTAGATCCAAAACGGTGCCTGTTCCTCTAAGCAGATGAAAATCCCCCAGTATAGTCAGATTTCTAAGAACTTTCAACACCTACTGTGTTCCTTCCCTTACCTCCCACCAGCAATCAGGGGTCGTGTGGAACATCTCTTTTGCGTGGAGTTGAGCCACAGATTGAACCCCACTGCAGCAGATTGTGAGCAGGTTTCTGGGTTGAACTTTTCAATTTATGTTGTTAAAGACAAATTTTATGAGCCAAATCTTGGGCAACTCAGCAGTGGAATTTTAGGCTTTGATGGGTGCCTGGAGGTGCCTTTCTTTGAACTGTCTTTCAGAGGAGCTGCAGCTGTATAAATGGATAAAGACTGTGGAAAGAAGCTATAAATATGGCTTGATTAAGGTGGGCTTTTAAATCCAAGTGACTTTTTGAAATATTTTAATGAACCTTAGAATCTCTTTTCCAGCTCTTTCCAACGGCTGTTACCTTTCAGCAACGGGGGACAGGGGTGTTACAAGGGAGCTGTGGCCAATGCGTAGATGGTGGTGATGGGGCAGTGCCTTCTCCGTGAGTGTCTTGATCCTTGACAGGCCACTTAAAATGCCCAGGGGCTGGCATACCTCTCCTGCTGCTAATTTTCATGGTGCCAGGTTTTGCAGAGCTGGATAGAAACTGCTGGGGTGGTGTGTGTGTGCTGGGGGCTGAGGAATTTGTGGGTGTTTGGAAACCTTTCCTGCTGCCCTGCAGCTTTTTTCAGTGGGCAGTGGTGAATTGTGCCGTACCAGAAATGTGACAAACTTGCTCTATGTATGTTTTCTTACTAGAAGTTAATTGAAAACAATGATTTTTCACATAAAAATGTGCTAACGTAGCTTGATGATGATTTAGTGCCTTATATTCCCCTCATGTTGTCACAGATGGTTTAGACTCTCTGTGCTTAAGGACATGTGGCAGGTTCCTGAAGTCCACAAGCCAACTGGTACTTGGAGCTGGCTGTCCTGGGAGTTAAAGGTGGGGTCAACAAGCACTGCTGAACTCTTGTTTCCTCAGCAGCTGGGAGCAAAGGAAACTGTAGAAGAATCAAGGGCTTTGCATCAGAAAAGACATATCAGCTCCAGCTCTCCATATCTTGATGACCCCAGTGCTGGCTTCAGTGAAAACCAGAGAGCCGTAGAGTGAAACAGAGCAACTGGCAGAGTTGTTGAGGGGAAGCTGGACAGAGGTTGTCATTGGAAAGTCAGGGCGAAGCCACTGGCGGTTCGGTCCTTCTAATTCTCTGCCATAAGGGCATGTCTTTGAGGAGAACGCTGGGCGAGGCTCTTCACTAAATCCCGTGGCCATAGCTTGAATGAAATAATTCAGAAAGCTTATCAGTTGTTGTCTGAAGAGAGTTAAAAGAGCTGGGATGGCAGCAGTTTTCCTCTTGGCACAGACTCAAGAGTATGTGTGCATGGATGTGCATCTGTGTAGATGACTGTGTAAAAGAAAAGGCGTTGGAGTCCATCAGCCAGAGGTGGTCTGAGCTGGCGTTTGCATTTAGCAGAGTCTGACGTAAAGAGGTTTGCAGAAACCCTCGTGTTTCGTGTCAGGAGGCAGAGGTGTTCCAGATACACGGTACCATCATGGTAAACGTGCTTTTGGTTTTGGCACAATTTTACCTGCTTGTAGTTTCCTGCTTGGAGGGTTTGGCTGTTGACCAGGGCCTCGGGCTGTGTGTGCTCATCTGGTTCTGATAAACAGTGAACTTAGACAGTACATCATCTTGGACATTTCTTCCTGTTAGATTCAAATGTGATACAAAGCAACCAGCACTTGATCAGTAGCAGACACGGTTCCATCAGGCGTCGCTGGGTGTTCGTTAGCCATGAAGGACTGGAGAGAACCCTGCAGGTGCATGACTTCTCTGGACAACCTGGGCCAGCGTCTCCCCACCACCACTGTGAAGAATTTCTTCCTTACGTCCAACCTAAGTCTTCCCCCTTCCAATTTAAAGCTGTTCCACCTCATCCTATCGCTACATGCTCTCGTATAAAGTACTTCCCTAGCTCTCTCATAGCCCCCATCAGGTATTGGAACAAGGAGGAATATGCAACCAAGACTCTGCTTGTTGAAGCATCACTCATCCAAGCCATCTCTGATTTAACAAATGAAGTTGCTTTTACAGAAACCATGCAAACCCGTTGTCAAGGCTGATATGAAATACTGCTATGTCCTAATAATAACTTCTAGCTAGAAAATCTTGGCATCCTGCAGTTTAGGAAAGGGTTTTAAAATTCACCTTCAGTTTTTGGGCAACAGGCAAAACATGTGGCTCTGTTTAGGAGCTATTTTCGTTAAAGCTTGACAATACAGGATGATAAAATACAGCTGCATTGTTTAAACTTTCAATTTAGTTTCTGGTCAGTGGCCAAGTTGTTCCATCAATACGGCGCCATTCATTCCCAAACAAAGCCCTTGGAGGGCTGCCGTTACCCCACCATTGATCACGAGGGTGTTAAAATGCAGAGCCCAGTTATGTTCCTGGCCTGTTTGGAATTCCAAAATTGGATTTTTATAACTGTCAAATTTGCAATCAGGGTGACTTTCCATGACAATTAGTCAGAATTATTAGAGCTGTAGTTGCCAGGGAGTTATGACTGATGGTGGTGGTTGGCTTTTCAAGGCTCTGTGAGTGTCAAAGGCAACACACAGCTTGAAGAATGGCCATCTGACTGCTTCGGCTGTGCTTAACTGCACCCAAATGTCTACTACTGTTCCAGTTGTTTTCATCCATCCACCGGCGCTGAGCTGTTGCCACAACCTCCAGTGCGCGCTCAGCAGATGGCACTGACTGTTGAGCTCTGCCTTGCTGCGAAATGAGGCTTGAGAAATTGTGACAGGAGAGATTCAACCTTGAACGTTTCACTCAAACTTGGCTTGGTGAGGACTGGTTCTCAAAAGCCTATTGAAGCTGCTGGTCTTGGTTGATTTTTGCTGTGATTCTGTAAGATGAACCAAACGTAAGTGTCTGGGCGAGCTATCTGGATGGACTCTATCTCTGCTCAGTCTGACTGATGCTGTACTCGCAGCTAAAGTAGCTGCTTGTGCGTGTGGTGTTGAGGATGTGCTGAAATTGAGCCCTTTGCCCAGTCAGGACTCCCTGCCTGGGAGAGCTCTAAACCAGTTAAAACCAAAATGATTGAAAGGGAAAAAGAAAGAAGATAAAAGTAACAACAACAAGTGAAAGCAAACACAAAGATGTATTAACAGTGAGATCTTTGTGCCGTGCTCTCCTTTCCACTGTGGAGCAGGTTCTGCAGACATAATGTCTGTGGCCTGAGTGCTGATGTATGTGCTCATGGAAGAGTTAAGACTTAGGGAAAAGCTTTCCTTGTCTGGTGTGCAATGTCTGCTTTGGAGGCAGCTGTTCCAGAGGCAGATGACCTTCTTTTGGTCTGTTGATGTTAACAGGTTCTTATCATCAAACGCCAAGCTTCAGATCGAGTGCTGACTGAGGGCGTGCCTGGTGCTGGCAGGCAAGAACTGCATGTTCTTCTTTGCGTTTTGTTAGAGGAACCCCTTTCTGGGGGCAGGTGAAATGCACCCCTTTGTCCTGCCTGCTGTCCTACTACCCCTGTGCTGCCCTTTAGGTCCCATGTGGATTAAAGCATTGGTCTCCCTGAAAAATAATATAGTAGTTTTTTTCCAGCTGGTTATTTTTCAGCTCTCTCTTTCCTGTCTGGTCACTGCAAGGTGTGGACGTGCTTGTTCTTAAAACAGAGGTACCAACTGCTTAACCTAGTTAAGTTTAAATAGTGTCAGGTGTCAAACTGAATTCTAGTTTTAACCGTGAAACCTGAGTCTGCCTTTTGCTTTTAACACCCATCTTAATCCCCATCTGTCCATGATGGGATCACCACCCATCTGTGTCCATGACGTGGATTTGCTTTAACTGTCCTGGGATCAGTTTTGATGGTTGAGTATAGCGTTATTGGTACAGGGTCAAAGTTTTCAAATCCCTGCTCCTGCAGAATGTTTGCCTTGGAAGAAAGAGGGATTGTAATCGATTTTGTTTAATTAAATCAGCCTAAAGTAATTGTCAGGTAATAAAGAGCGTTGGTCAGCTCATAAAACAGATGAAGATTAAAAGAGCCGTTGCCATGAGCAGGTGGTGACCGTGTTTCCACATTAGCCCAAGTTACTCGCTGGCACAGGATCCCCGGGAATGCCTCATATTCCAGTTTTGTAAAAAAATATTTATGAAACTTATAAAATATAGGGTTCATTTTATAACCCATTTACTGTCTCACCTGCCAAGAGCAGCAAGGGGTTGAGCCAGCGCGAGGCGGATGCCGAGCTTTAGGCAGCGGGCCAGTAATGGATTCCCTGCGCGGGGCCGCGCGATACATTTCCACCTTTATTGCCCTTTCTTTCACAATTCTGGTGATTTAGTGCTCTCTTTGATGTTGCTGTTACAGAAAAGATCTCAAGCTGTTGTGCAAAGGGAGACACTTCCCATGCCACACTGTGGATGTGAGTTTGCTCCAGGTATATCCCAAGTCAGTAACAGGATCCCTGGGGGTCTGGCCCGTGGTGCTTGTGTTGACTCTGCAGTTCTTGCAGAAGGCACAAACCATTTATCTAAATTTAGCAGGAAAGGGCAAAACTGGAATCTTGACCTGCTCCTCAAAGTAGAGGCAGAACCTGGTGGTTTGTAGTTGCTGTTATGTGGAAATAATGAAAGAAATCGTGTTGCCCAGCAGTCATTGTGTTATTCCATTTGTCGGGATGCAGTTCTGCAAATTGCGTTGTGGCTTCCCACTAGTTTGACTGCTCTGTCGTGCGGCAGGGCTTTTGGCACCGCAGGCACTTGGATACTCACGTCGAATCCTTATGCCTGGTAAGGTACTGAAAGCCTGGGTTGATATTCTCCTCTCAGTCCTCCTCTTTCAGCGAGCCGCGCTGCTGCGGCTCCGGGGCTCTGGCTGCAGCGTCAGGCTCAGTTAGCAGGATGCTCCAGGAGAGCTTCCCATCTGAGAGGTTCAGCTGCACGAGACAAACGCTGTGTGACCTTGTAGCCTCCAGCATATTTTTAGGGGCTTGACCTGGCTTTCGCTTTCTGTCACGCGTTGCTTTGGGACCTCAGGTTTGTCCCCATTCAGGGTTGGTGTTGGTTCATCCATGTCCCGTGCTTGTCCAGCGCTATGGAAGCAGCTGCTGGGACTCACACCAGCAGCCAAGTCTCTAGTTGTGTTCTTCAAAGGACACGGTTAGGGGGAATGTAACACTGGTGGCTGTGGGCCTGAACTTGGCCTGATATCACTGCTTGTGTGCTTCACATCTTGAGGTGACACAGAAGAGCAGGAGCAGTGTTAAAGCACCGTCCCTCTAAAGAAATCTGTGTGGGGTTTGGTGAGTGTTTGAGGGTCCTAGAGACTCCAGGCTGTGTCCTGCTCTGCGCTGGTGTAACTGCACCACCATCTTCCCTTTCCCCCAGTGCCGGCGAGCAGGAGGACAACCAGTTATCCTGCTACTCAGCTCTCCAGGCATGTGCACAAAACCATCCAGGACCACAACCTAACAGAAACCATGTTCACAGCAATTATCTGATCTTGTTTGTTTGTCTTTTAACACGATGTTCCCAGACACCAGTACAACAAACTGTTGTAACATCTTGTCACAGTTGTTTGTAGTTATCATCGCCAGGATGGCTTTGTGTGTGCTGATCATGACTAACGCACATCACTTCAGTGGGACCTCCATCCCCCAGTGCTGGGGGAAAGTTTTGGTACCAATACAATAATTTCCTCAGCTTGTTTTACATTTTTCTTTTTCCTTTTTAAACCTTCTATCCAAGAAAACTCAGATACCGATTCGCTCGTCTGTTGTGCTTTCCAGATGAAAGTTCTTTGTGCTTCTCAGACTGAAATAATTAGGTCTTCGCAGGCCTCAGAGCGGTTTACAAAGGCAGTTGGAGTCATCATCTTTGGTTTTACACTTGGAGACAGAAAACTGTCTAGAGGTGGGGTAACCTGCCCAGCTCACTGGCTGGCGCAGCAGTGCTGGGGCCGATGCCCCCTCTGCCGGGTACTCCGGCTTTCTAAACGCTGAGAGAAGCTGCTGTGCCCATGCTGCTAAAGGCCTTCTTCCCCCTGACTTGATACTTTCTCTTCTCATTGTCACAAAGTTGTTTTTCAGCAGAGGCACTGGCCGCTGCGAAGGTGATACGGTGTTGTGCTTACATGCTGGAAGCGCTTCAGGAACGTGAGTTGCTGCTGTATTTCTACAAGGTACAGAAAAGGCTGTCTGTGTTCTGTAGCAGTGATGTTCCTTGTAGGCTTATAAATGCTACAGCACAGAGAGGTCTCTGATGCTCCTGGCCACGCTCGGGCACTTCCAGTCCTGCCTGGGGTGGGCATCTCTGCCTGGTGGTTCCAGTTGGCTGGTTCTGAGTATTCAGCCCATCAGAAACTCCAGTTTCAGGGACTAAAGCGGCATTTGAACTATATGAGTACAGTCCTTTGTATCAAATCAAATGATTTGTTAAAGCGAGGGCAGATTTGCGGGGAGTATCAATCTTTTTTATTAGATCAACTGATGTGGAAAAAGCAGGCAAAGCTCTGCTGGCCTGCGTTTGGGTTACGGTATCAGAGGGACCTGTCTGCCTGGGGATCTGGGTGTTAGGATACGTGTTCACACCAATCATTCCTCAGCAGTCTTGGTCTGAACACAGGCAGAGGTGTCATTTTGGGGCACACTTGTACCCCTTTTGGAGACAAAGGCTGATGTAATCTGTGTTTGGTCGCTGATGTTCCTAGCCACATGCGGTGGGCTCTGCGCTGCGGAGTGCACGCCTGGGGCTCGTTACCGCCTCCCTCTGTGCCTCAGGTCCCAGCTGTAACGTGTCACAGATGCCCACCACTCATAAATCGCTTTCAGATTTCCAGATGAGGTGCTGTGTAAGCGTAGAATAGTGTTAGTTTATGCACATTGTGCTAGAGTCTAATATAAAACACGTGCACCCGAATTGCCTCGCAGATGTGTCTCTTTCCACTGCGAAAGGCAAGGCCTGGGCTGATGATTTAGCACAGCGCTAATTGGGCTAAAATAGGAGATTGCTTTCATACTGATGCAATTGTCACCATTAAAGCTCCCATTTACCAACAGCTCTTGGAGATAGCCCAGCTATTTCCTACTGAGGGAAGCTGTAGTGTCCTGGGTCTCAAAGCACCATGATTTATAGCGACTGTGGATGGTTTACAGCATCCCCCGCGCTGGCTGCCCTCGCTGCTGGAAGGGGCTGCTGCATTGTTTGTGGTGAACGTGCATCTCGCCTGGCCTGTCGCTGCCCCGAGCGCTGCTTCTGCTGCCTGCAGCCTTTGGGCACATCCTAATCGCCATGCAGGGGCATTTGGAGAGCCGTTTCCAGTGCCGTCGACGGGTGTTGCGCCCACAGGAACCCCGTTTAACGATAAGAAAAGCCACGTCTGTGGCTGCAGGCGAGCGAGAGCCTGGCAGCTGCTCAGTGTTCAGTCAGTTCTCAGAGGATAAAGGATTTGTGGGCTGTGATGGTTTGGGTTCAGGCAATTAACTCTGGTCAAGTGCCTGTGAGTGTCTTCTGGACAAATTTCATGGGGAAGGATGAACTTAAGCAGTTAAGGGGGTTGATTTGTTTAAGTGCCCTCAAGTTTCCTGACGGTGCTGTTGGGGCTGAGCTGTCAGTGTGTGAAATCTCGGGGCTCCTTTGATTGCAGGAGAGTGATGGTTGTCCCTTCAGCTGCAACCTGGCCCTGAGCTTGTTTGTAAGTGCCAACATCATCCCTGTTGCCAGCGGGACCAGCGGCGGCGTGGAAAGCGTCCTTGAGCTGTGTGATTTCAAAGCCTGAGTTTGCCAGCGTGGCCTTGCCTGCTGCTCAGAGTGACTGGTGACACTGAGTGCTTGTGAGAAGAAGGTGTGGGGGAATGAAGGTGTCTCTGGAGAAATCCGGTTCCTTCCTGGTATATTGCAGATGCATTGCGCTGTTCTGCATTTGTCCATTTTGGATTTGCTGGCTGTTCTCCCCGTCCCTCATCAGTGCCTAGAGGGAGGGTCAGAATTCACTGTCAAATCCTCCACAGCTGTAGGAGAAACCTAATATTGAGGCTGAGTGCGTGGGGGAGGAGGTTGGCTGACACCCAGCCTTACCCAATGCTTGCCATGTTCCAGGAGAAACCTCCCTGGATGCTGGGCTTTTCATTCATGGGTCTAAACTTGCCATTTAAGGCGTTTTTGGGGAGAGTTTCAAGGTAGAGGTAGCTAGAACCTCAAAATGAAGCTCCTCTGCCTACCACCAGGTATCAGACACTGGATTTTGGTGCAGTGGGGACCAGACCAGCCGTAGGAGCAGTGTTTTTCCCTGGGGAAGAGCCCGGTGGGCTCTGTGCCCTCAGCTTCCTTGTCAGGAAGGATGTGGGCTCCCTCCTTTCAGCCTAGGGGCTCAGTCCAGCTTGTATACAGCCCGGTCTCGCTGTGAGAGGGTTGTATGCCCATGGTTCATACTGCCTGTGTGTCTCTTCCATCTCTCCATCTGCCTCCGCATGCTTTCCAGCCCTCCGGTGATGCCGCGGTGCAGCAGGGGAGCGATGGGCTCGCAGGAGGGTTCTGTGCCACATTGGGAGCGCAGAGCGCCCGCGGCATCGCTCAGGAGCCCCGAGTCCAGCAGCCCCGCAGGCAGCAAAGCTTCAACAAACCCATCCTGGGGAGGTACAGTCTTTATGGTCAGGGTCACTTCAGTCTGCAGGCAGTTGTGCCGGGTACTGAAGAACTGTGTTTCTAAAAATAACAGGTAATGCCTTTCTAGCAAAATGTGTTGCATCAAAATTCCGTTCCGTGCTAAACCTCGCTCTGACAGGTGAGATGGATTGGACCCGGATCTCATGGCTCATGGTTCCCGGTGAATAAATGATCGTGATCTAATCCCATGTGCTAACGGAGCATGGGCCTGACCAGCAAAAGAGATCCTTGGTGCTGCGAAAGAGCGCAAATCCCTGGGCTAAGAGCAATTAGCGATGAAATTAATTTGTGGTGGGGGAGTGTGCATGAGTGAAATTTTAAATAAAACAACATGAGCGATGTGGGCTGTTTGAGAACAGACCTGGGTGAATAACGGAGGATTTGGGTCCCTCTGCCAGACTGAAAAATTGGAAAGAAAAATTATTTGAGAGAAACTGAAATGGAATTTTTTAGGTTTTTGACACAATATAATGACTAAAATATGGGTTTGGTCAACCCCAAGTATTGCATTTGACCCAAAGTGAACCTTTGAATTTTGCTTTAGACTGTTTAATGAGTTCATTTCATTTCAGTTTAGGTGAGCTTTGAAATAAGTGCTGTTTTGAAACTGCAGTCTGAAACGTGTTGTTAAGAAACTGTGGAAGTGTTATTTTTAAAAAAGCCTAGAGAAAATATTGCAAAAAAATTTAAAATCTCATCTACTTTTTCCACTCAAAACTGTGCACCAGCTTGGGGTGGGGTCTCAGACAGCAGCTGTTACTCCAAAAATGCATTTGTGGTAAACTTGTTTTTCACTAGGTTTTGCTTAGTTTTTTTTTTTTAACAGATGCTTCCAAATCACAGAATATCCTCATAATGAACAAATATTTATTGCTTATTCAGGGGAAAAAAAAACCTTTTCCTGTTTAAGAACAAAGTAGAGATGGAAACCAAGTAGGAATATTTTACAAGCAGGAACAGATCAGCTAGCGATGCTCATAAGAAAGGGAATCTGAGCTCCTTTTTCAAGTGAGGCAGGGAAGTTACGGGTAAGGGTGGGTTGTGGCAGAGATACAGGAGAGGGGGAGCAGAGATTCTCTGGCTTGACCAGGGTCTCCCCGCAGAGGTCGGAGGCAGCCCAGTAACTCACAGTTACAGCTGAAAGTGAAACTTGGCATTAGAGGAAATGAGAGTGAGCGGCTGATGTTCTTTGGTAGTTGTTTGACCCAGAAAGAGGACAAAAAGGCAGACTCTCCTCCCTCCTTCCTTCGCTGTTTCCCCATGGGGGACACTTGGCCTCGCTCAGCATCTCAGTGCTGTATTGTCAGAAGGGAGTGAGCTGTATGAATCCATGGCTGGAAGGTGGTTGTGTCCCGTGTGCTTAGGTTGGAGCGTGCCATGTCTGCACTTCAGCAAGAATACAGATTCCCTCTGACCTGAACACACTGAAATGTTGGGGTGAGAATGGACCTGATAAGCCTTTCTTTTTCTGGTTGGGAGCTGTGGACTGTCCACCCCAGTGTTGCTGCTGTGAGAGATCGTGACCAGCCAGGGCGTCTCCCTCACCATCACCTTTGCCGAAAGGTGAACCTTCGCAGCTCCCTCAACAAGTTCCTAGTAGTGAACTGGGAGACCTTGGCAGCTGAGTCGCAATGACCCTGCGCTAAACAAAACTTGGAGAGCTTCCCCTTACAGAGAAACAGCTTCTGCTCCAGCTTGCTGGGCCCTGAGCCGCGGCCAGGGCGTGCGATGTCCCGGTAGGAGCCCTTCCCTCCTGCTGCTCTCCAGACCTTTGGTTACCGTTCGCTCTCCAGACTGGAGGCTGCCGGGTGACACAGACGTTCCTCCTCTCCAGAGCCGCTTTCAGCCCTTTGCTCGGACCCCAGGACAGACCTACAGACATGACTGATTCTAAACAAGTCCAATTAATAAAGTCTGTCCCAGCCAACATCTGACTCTCATTAGAGGAAACGTGTTGAAAAAACAGATCCCAGGTTGGCTGTGATTTATGGTGGGGGCCTGCTATCCTTCAAATGTGCTGGCAAAAGCTTTTGCAGCGGGCCAGAATGTAAACTGCTTAGGGAAACTCGGGATCCATGTGAAAAGGCTGGAAGGGTCAAATCAGACAAATTAGAGTGGTGGGGATGCAAGGCCGGGCTGGCTGTCCCTGCTTGAGGGCCACCTAGGGAGCCATGGGATGTTGCCCTGGTTTTTGTTCACTCCTTCTCAACCGCTGTGGCATTAATTGTGCTGAAATCATTAGAGCCCCATTGCTATAAAGCCGTTATCACACCTTCCTTGTTAATCTGAATTCGAGCGAGGAGTCTGGAGACTTGTGGGGCGTTTAGCCTCGAGCAGCAGGAGTGTGCAGCTATGTAATCGTGGCATTACACAAATGCTGCTTGAGCACCACGAAGCCAGAAGGCCAGGCCCTCGTGCTCGGGCACTCAGCGCTCGAGTCACTTCTTGTAGGAGAGCATCCAGAGTGGGAGCTGCAGGCGCACAGCCCGCTGCCCCTTGGCAAAGCTGCGGCACCAGAGACACCGGCTCAGCCGTTAATCAAAGATCAGCCAAGGGCAGGAACCCTTCGATCAGGGCTCGCTGGGTCCCTGCTGGCACAGGGCACGCGACTTGTGGTTTTCCAACATGCCGAGCGTCCTGCAGCTCTGCTACGTCAGGCTCCTCTTTCCCTCCAGTTGTGTTGCTTTAGCCATGCAGCCGGAGACGGGGAACAGGAGGCTGGGGAGGGAGAGGTTTGCTGGGACGGTAACAGCGAGACGTTGTGGAGACAGACTGGGTGTCACGCGATGCGCTGGGACAGCCTCAGATTCTTTATCTCAATTATTTATTCTCCCTGCTGGAATATTTCTAAAACAAATTCTACCATGTGTTTTGAGGTTGGGCTTCATGGGGTGAAATCACAACTCCTTCCTTGGAGCTTAGCTGGAAAAATACTGATCTGCCAATTTGGAACGTGAAGGAAATAAACTGTGGTTCTGTGCGGCAACAAGTGATGGATTTCTGCAGATACGGAAAGCGCCTGCTCTCGAGTTCTAGCTCAGAGAGGATGAGCGTTTGCCCCAGCGTTACATTTGTTGCATGTGAAATAATCATGTGAGATTCTCAGGCTCTCTTTAATAAAGCAGAGCTTTCGCCTTGATCAGCAAATCTATCTTTACAGTCCTAGGCCTTGGAACCAGCATCCATCAGGATTAGACACTAAATGCTTTGGTGTGTCGTGCTCAGGGAAGATGTTTATTAGCTTGGTGTGTCGCAGTCATCCTTGGGCTTTCTGCAAGCACAGATAATGCCCCTGGACCTTGCAGCAGCCTGGTCTGGGAGGTGTGAGGAGAGAGCTTTCCACAGCGGTTCTGTGACTGCAGTGCTGAGCGTTGACCTCACCTGGGGTTTGAAAGCATCGTCTGGCTGATGGTTAGCTCGGTGTCACCGGGGGCTGCTGGTGGTGGGACAACTGCCATAGCAAGATGTTTTGCATTAGAACATGTGCTTTATGGCTTACTTGAATGTCTTTTGGGTCCAGACTCAGTACCCAGGGTATCGATCTGCGTTTCCAGGCATTTAAAGCAAAAAAAGGCTCAGAGTTCAAATCCAACTTGGGCTTAAGGAGTTCTCCTGCTGACCTCTTTGGGAGTCTTCCAGAGGAGAGCGGGCTGCAGGACTGGTGCTCGTCGTTGGCTCTGGTTGGCAGAGACAATCGGAGAATCCTTCTCCCTGGGAGCTGGTTGATTCCCCCTGTGCAGAGGGGCAAAGCCCTTGTGTTGAGCAGAGCTCTCCAAAGAGGGCTTAAATGATCGATCTGTCTCAAATCATGCCCAGAGATGGTTTTCAGACAGCTCAAATCAGTCTTTCTGGAACTTATGAGAGTTATGAAATGTGCAAGCCAGCAGAAGGGAGAACAGGACCCCCATATTTTATTTGCTCTGTAACGCATCTGGTTTGGCTCTTGGGAGCACTGGATTTATTCAGCCTTATCTTTCTGTGGGGATGAGCAAGATCAAAAGCATGAAGCCAGTTACATGCCGAATGTAATTCCCTGTTTTACACAGCACAGGCAGATCCAGACCAAACACGCCTCACCCATTTCCTTCCCCAAGGGACAATGCACTTGCAGATTTGCGGGCCACTTTGAGCCAAGAAATATTGCCCAAGATTTATTGCAGAGAATAAAAATAAACAAATGTTATTCCCCGCTGAGTGAAAGAAATTCTGTGTCAGCACTGACCTGGGAGGAAATCCCTCAGTCAAAGTGTTCCTGAGCCATCTGATGCTTTGTTTGCAAAATGTTGGGAATCATGAAGTGGAAGCTCTGTGCCCGTCTGCGAAGCCACGTAGCTCTTCATGGAGGGTCTATGACAGGTTTCTTTTGGAAGGTTTATGCAATGGGTGATTGGTTTCTGTTAGCGCTCGAGCAATCCCCTTAGACTGGGGATCACTAACGTGGGACGGCCAGGCGCCCTGAATCTTACATCACTGTATTTTGTTCTCTCTAGAATGCATGAACTGCACGAGGCTGGCGGATATGACTGAGAGGCTGAACACGCTCGAGGCCAAGGTAAGGATCTGCCTTTGTTCTTCTGATTGGCAAAAACTTCTAAGAGCTGCTGCTGAAAAGATGTTGAGTTGACTGCCCTGGAGAGATCAGGTGTCCGTCCTGTCTGCAGCGAGGGGCACAGCGTGGTGGTCCTGTGCACACGGACATCGCTCGCCTCTGGCCGGCTCCTCCTGCTTCCCACGTGTCCTGGGCCTCGCTCTGCCACGCAGCTGCACCTCCAGCTCCCTCCTGCCCGGCCGTCACAAATGGGCAGCTGCTAACAAGTAATAAGTAACTCATTCCTCTCAACTGGAACACCTTGGCTCAGGTTTTGCTCCAGAAACAGATGGAGCTGTGTGAGAAATCTCTTGCCTTCATCTGCTTGATAACAGGGAGATGTAGAGCACTGATTCTTCTGGCTTAGGGAAGGAGCAGACTCTGATTTGGGTCTCTCGTTAAAAATTGCTTATAGATGCCTTACCGACAGAGAGTGCAAACCAGAGCAATAATGGTTCGTAGGTGTTTCTAAGCACAGTTGTTCATTTGCCTGCTTGTCAAGTGCTGTCCAGTCTGGCTTTTTTATTCCTTCTCTGAAAGGAAGTGGTTTCACTCGTGGTTTAGTGGAGACAAATGTTAAGAGCAGACCTTTGTATTGTGAGATTTTCTCTTGTAAAGTGGTTTAAATTTTCCCTACTGGGGTACAGATGAATTGTTCTAGTGTAGCAACGGGGCAGCCGAATCAGTCAGTCCCCTCTGATCTGAGGTCCCTCCTGTGAGAGCCCAGCCCTGGCTGTTACCATGCTCTGCTCCCTTAGGGCTTGGCCTGCTGTCCTTATTCATTAACTGATGGTTGTCAATGACATCAAAGGATTTGGGGAGAAACCTTTGCGGAGGGGGTGGTGGATGCTGGTGATTTTGAGGCCAGCGCACGATATTGTAATTTGGGAATTGTCTGTGCTGAAAAGGAGTGAGCAATGTTGTCTGGAACTCCCTCAAAGGCTTTGTGGTGATATTTCACTATAGGAAAATGAAAGGGTGGGGGGAATGAAATTCTGGGGAGCAGAATTGTTCGAGTGGAAACAACTGTTGTCGTGCAAAGGACAGAGACGAGCAGGATCGTTTTTCCAACCAGTGGGACATGGCAGGTGGGTGTTCTTTGGCAGCGAGGAGCTGGAGGCGTTTGGAGAGGAGAGAGGGGCTGGTGGCTGAGGGCTGACCTCTGCGTGTGCAGTCCCACATCCAAGTAAGACACGGGACCAGCCTTGGAGAGACTTAAATCGGCCCTCCCATGCTCTGCCTGCAGCAGCTGTCCTGCCTCTGCTTTCTAGGACTTTCTGTATTTGGTTTACTGGAAAATGATACCCTAAGGCAATCCTGACAGGCCCTGGAAGTGGCACCTGAAGGGAGGTTTTAGGTGCCAAGCCCACACCTTGTCAGCTCTCAACTTGGGCACAGCCCATCATATCTCTGTTCTAGTGCTAAACTCAGTTGTGGAAGAAGAGGTTGCAGGACTGTGGTTTCTTCTTTCCTTGCTCTTCTGTTCCTCCTAAAAAACGGAGCTATAACCAGCAGTGGTCTCATCTTTCGTATTACAAGGATGAGTTGGTTCATCCGGCTTGTAAGATCAGTGTCCAAATGAGGTAATAAAAGTAACCCTCTGATTTTTGTAATATGAGAGTTGGATCAGAAAGCGAGAGGCAAGAATAAACACAGAGCTAATGGAATGAAAAATGACTCATTAGGAATCGGTGCTTATGTAGCCCTTGGGGAGGGGAGAGACTGAGACACGACTGAACTGTGTGGCAGAACGAACTTCTCACGTGCCTTGTGCTCTCCTGAACGCTGCTCTAGGTTGTCCTTGTGGCTGTAGAAGATGTTTCTGCAGGAAAGGAGGTGAAGGGAGATGGGATCAGGTCCCATCCTTGTCTCCCCTGTTTCGAGTTACCCTGTCATCTCCCCAGGATGGAGCTGGCCTGTCCCATTTGCTTGATCCCACACCCGTCTGGATGCCAGAGGTTTGAAAGCTTGAAGGATGGTGTGGATTTTGAAATCTCGAGGTTGTGGCAACCTGTGTCAGGGAAAATGGTGTTGAGTGTGAGGTCAAGGACAAGAAAGTGTGCAGGCTGCAAAAAACCTATCTCCTCCTGCAGCCCCAACGTGCTACATCTTCCTTCTCTCCCAAGACATCTCATTTGACATCCTCACAGCACACCCCGGCCCCACGAGGACCCTCACGAACCCTGCTTCTATTTCAGATGAAAGGTTTCTTCTTAGGCCAGCCCAGTTTCTTACTGTGCAGAGCCTTTCCTTTCTGGACTTGTGAGGCTGGTGCTGCCCTCCTGTGACCCAGGGCTGAGCTCCAACAAACTCTAGTGAAGCTCAAGAGATGAGAGGGAGCAGCCCATGGCAGTGGTAGTGAGAAAGCAGGATCTACATAACAATTTCTGCTCCTTTTGTTTGCCAAAAGCCCTGGTGTCTTTTAATAAACCCCACTTGGAGCTATGGATGGGGTGGTACTGATCTCAGCTTTTGGTTGGAACTGGAGTGCGGCATTTGATCTGGGTTGGGACGATCTGGTCTTATCTCCTGTCACCACTTTGAGGAGTTCATGGTGCTTCCCTGACAGCCTTAGTGCAGGGAGATAACATTACCTGCCCAGGCTCTGATTGATTCATTGTATGATCGATAAACGACATGCATATTTTTTGGATGAAAACAGCTGTTGTAACGTGATTCCCCACACAGAAGATTCCAATGTTTTAAAGAACATCTTTGTATTGTGGACAGGTTGGTGAATACATTGTGATTTACATTAAACCACCTCTTTATTCAGGACAGAGCACCCTCAGCGCCTTTACAGCCCTGCATCTTTTGGGGAAGAAGCACCATTACTTGGAGTTTTAATGCAATTCTTGTAGGTGTTTCTTCATCTGCCCCTTCTTCAAGCGGCTGAATGAAATACTGTCTGCTGCCTGTGATGTTTGTGGGGTTCATCTTTTCTTTCTTGCATAGATGTTAAACCAATCTCCAGCTGTAGAGGAGAAATACTTGGGCAGTAGAAGATGTTTCATGTACTGTGATGTGGCTGAGAGGTGGGGAGGGAACCCCCAGTTTCTGTACGTCCTGTCCCACCACCCCTCCCGCCAGGGCTTTTAGCTACAAGTTTGGTGGTTGTCAAATAGACTAAATGTTTTCATAAAATAACTTCGAAAAATTCTATTTTCTATGACATGGAACACAATATGCCAAGCAAATCCTGTGGCTGCATTAGGAAATATTTTGGGTGTGTTTGCTACCTGGGAATGTTGTGTACATCTTTGTTTTTTAAGAGAAATATTCTTGTGGACAAGAAGTCAGTTTCAGCAATGGAGGCGTGTGAGGGTGGATGGAAGTGCTCAGATCCTTTGCTAATCCTGGGCCCAAATGTGCTAACTTCCACTTATTTCTCAATCAGAAGTTCTAGTGGAGCTTCATAAGGGGGGTGTGATCGTAAGAGAAACATTCCTTAGGGTCCTTTTTTTCTGCTTGCACCAATGTGAGCGGTAAAGGACCGAGGCTCTTCTCTTTTCCAGCTGTGCTGCTCTCTTCTTGCAGCTTTTCAGTTTGAGTGCAGCGGAGGAGGAGAGCCCGCAAGGCATCTCCCCCTCTTTGAGTTGGTGAGGTGAGAGCTGAAAGCTCCTCACCTGGGGAGCAGCAGAGTGGATCCCGAAGCTGTGGCTGAGAACAGATGTTCCTTCCTCAAGACTGACTTCATCTCAGGCTGGCCTGGCGCCCCGTCTGTCGCGCTGCTACGTCCCCAGCAGGTGACGAGCAATAAACGGGCAGAGAAGAGTGATGTGATTTTGATGGTGGAAGCTGAGAGCTGTAATGTGCTTTTATCAAGCGTTTTAAAGTATGAACAGGGAATCCAGTTTCACTCTGAGCTCTCTTCGTGTACTTGACTGTGCAATGAGCTCTTAGCACAGCACTGAAGGATTGCTGGATCCTGTCCACAGCTGGATTCCTCCCCTGGATCTCGTGCTTGGAGGTGCCAGTGACAGCAGCTGCATCATCTCCCGCAGCAGAGGGGGATCTGCAGTGGGTGGCAGTGTCAGAGGAGCTGCCCAGGGCCCACAGAGGGCAGTGACCCAGTCAGACCACTGCCAGCCCTTCCTCACTGCTGCTCCCTCAAGAGGCGCCGTGATGGTCTGATGATCTGTGAACACTGCCTGCGTTGCATCTGAACTAGCAGGCTGGCCTGGGCTTTTGTGTCTTCTCTGTTCTAATTCCCCCAGGAGGTTCCTCCTGATGGAACAGTCACTTTTTTGCATCATCCTTATTTGGAAATCCTGTACAAAACCCCAGAAACCTTTGCAGACAAAGCACGAGCTACATTGCTTGCGCACCGGCAGAAGCCTTTGGTCCACATTTCTATCTTCCATGCAAGAGCTGGTAACATAAACCTTACCGTTTGGTCTACGTTGGGTCGCCGCAATGACATCAGCTACTGCTCCTCACATCATTTATCACTATAGAGGAACCTGCTCCACTCACTCATCATCTTGTCCCCTTTGGCCAGAGTCTCTCAGATCTGATAAGGGTGAAGTCACCCAGGCTTTCTCTGGGCACCTGGTTCATCACATCCTAGTGGACAATTACTGAACGTCTTCTGGCTTTTGAAACCAAACCGTGGCATCTGCGCTGGAGCCTCGCGTTCGCAGGTTTACCGCTGCTACGAGAGAGATACCATTCCATCTGATTTTGTAAAACTCCCTGGTTAGCTCTGTCTTGATGAATTATTAAAAAGCCCTTATATTTTTGCCAAATAATTTGCTATAAAGAAAGATACATCCAACAAGTTATGCAATTACCATTATTAATCAGCTTGTGTCTTTACAAGATCAAGGGAATCTTATTTTACACTGGAATATTTAGCTGATGAGCTGGTTTCGTGCAGTTCCTTTCCCTCCACTTTAGAGAGGGATGGAGGGGAGTTAATTCTGCCAGTGCTTTGAGAGACCCAATACCCCCTCTTAATTAATTATATTCATCTGGATTATGTTAAATGGTTCCTCTGCATCTCCATGGATTTTTTTTTTCCCAAAGAAAAAGCATTCTGAGCCCTGTTGTATCAATTTTGGAATCTTTGGAAGCCCGGCTGTTCTTTCCTTGTTTCTAGCACCTACGGGTGACAGGACATCAGGAATGCAAGCGGAGGATGGCTGATGGGAGGAGGTCGTGCTTGTGAAATCTTCTTTTGATGTATGGGAACAACCAAAACAAGGTTCTTGAAAGCCACTATGAGCCAAAAGAAGTCCTCTGACACCGAACATCTCAAGAAGATGAAAACCTTCCTCCCGTTTCCATTGTCCCTGGGTTGAGCTGTTTATCTGACGCAGGAGTTGTGGTATGTGTCTGAAGTTTAGAAAGTTTATGCTGGCAAATGGAAAAGGAGGAGGTGGGTTGAGTAAGCTGGGACCGAGCATAAGGCACATAATGTTAACGTCCCTGCTGAGGGCCCTGCGCGTGAGCGGGCCCCACGGTGGAGAGCCAGGCTCGCAGCCACGGGAGAAGAGCGAGCGCCAGAGCCTGTACAGAGGTGAGCCCGGTGGCTCCGCAGGACTCGCAAGGCCCAGGGGTGAGTTTCACAGGCAATAACCTCTGCGCTGGCGCTGGCCCGCAGGCTCCTTGGCCAGCGCAGTGCGTCATCCCTCCTGCGTTCCCTTTGCGTTCACACGCCTTCTCCTACATCGAGCCCGGCTCCCGCTGCGTTGCTGGCAGGAGACGTGGCCCCATTTCTGCTCCTTCCAGCTTCTGACCCAGTTCAGCTGCTTCTGAGAGGTGGGGTCTGGAAACCAGAGACAAGCCCTCAGGCCGGTGGGACCTGTGTTGCCAGAGGCTCCAGTTCAGCATGTCCATGTAGGCTCAGATTTGACTTTTTGCTTCCATACATGGGAAAGGACGATAGGCCAAGCATTCTGCTGAGTCGAGGCCATCCTTCACCTTCTGCCACGTGGTGCAAACGGGTGGGGGAAGGCCTTTGTGTCTTCTGTAGGGATCTGCTCTCCCGACGCCGCAGGCAGCAACATTGCTGCCCTTCAGCTGGTTCTCTGTACCTGCTCCAGTTGGTTGGGTGACCAATGTCACCGATGGCATCAAGATGTATTTAATTTCTATGGTGACATTTGGATGTTTTCTGCCTCTCTTTTCCATATTTTCACTAAGACCTTTTGCACTGGAAGCTGTAGCAGAAGTGGGCACTGCTCGCCGTGAGGATTTCCAACCAAAGCCGTGTGTTTTTCAGTTGGTATTGTCCCCCTCTCTACCTCAACCTTATTGACTAGAAAATACCAAGGTTTTAATGCCGAGGCTTTAATCCATTGCACATTTTGCTAATTCGCCTGCTGGCCATGAGCCCCTGTGCTATCATTTTCCAGCAGTTTGCTCCAAGGGCTAGAAACTTTCTTTTTTTGCTTAATGAAAGTGGGAATACTCCTCGGGTCCCTTGGCTCTGGCAACGGCAGCCTTAAGAAAAACAGAACGTGACGGAAAGTAGATGGATGGCTCCGGTGCTATTGCAGTAGCGCGCAGGGACCCTGCTTGGGCTGAGCGCTGCAGCTCGTGCGAGGACGCTGCGTGGTGAAAGAACTGTACAGTGTGAGATTCTGCATGTCACCAAATGCCTTGTGCTTTTCCTTCTCTATCTTGGCCCCGCGGATCTCATGGATGTGAGAAATCTCTTGTTTCTGCTTTATTTCTTTTGGGCACTTCTTCAGTCCTGATCATAAAAACTAGAATTTCCGAGCAATTTCAAGCCTGGAGACTTCCTGAACTCTATCGCTTTGTGCCCAGGGAAAATAAACTGGTTACTATGGTTTGAGCCTTAACGACATACAGTGGATTCATGAAAGAGCACTCTGGGTTGTTCTGTGCATACCTTGAAATTCTATGCAGCGTTTATCAGCGGAGCGCTCATTTAAAACATGTTGTTTTAATGAAAAGGATACTATTGCCACTGTTATGGGTTGATTATGTGGTAACACGTTTTTATTATCACCCATAAAAATGATTTGGAGCTGGCAAAATGCAACCTTCAGCAGAGCCGTGCCAGTGCCGCTGCCGCTGCCCAGGGGGGCCCTGCAGTTTGCTGCTCTCTGACCGTCACTGTTCTTGGGTCCATGTCCCCTGTGCCCGCAGCTCTGCTGTCCAAGGCAGCCCCGGGGTCCCTGCCTCCTGCAGGAGCTCCCCAGCCCTGCTCGGCCGCTCGCCCCCTCACCTGCCACCGCCCGCTCGAGCTTTGCCTCTTGCTGAGTTCACTGTGGACACGTTCTGGGGTTTTACTAGGGAATGAACAGGATAATATAATGGTATAAAGGGGCTCAGAAAAGGTCTTCAACGTGCACTGAAGCCCCGTGTCAATGGGAACCAAGCCTGGTTATGGCAAGGCAATGCTTAAGTGTTTGTGAACGGAGAGCATCTTGCCTTGAAAGTCTGACAAATAAATCACTGGGGACAAGCACAGAAGTGCAGGAGAGACTGAACTGATTCCTGTCTTACCTGGATCAGAGAAATCCATTGAGTAAAAGCAATATGACCTGATCAGAGCTCTGGATCCAGAAATAAAGATCCTTTCAATAAAGGAAGAACGTTGTTGGTTTGCAGCAGCTGAGGCTCGGTTCCCCTGCACTTAACCCAGCTCCCAGTTCAACTGGGTTCTGGTTCCCCCCTGCCAGGCAGTGCATTCTGCATAGAGTTCATCAGTCCTGGCGCTGCTGCAGTCCTGGCTCCAACCAGGCCCAGTAATAAATAAGTGTAATAGTTGCAATTTAAAAACAAACAAGTGGAGCCAAGTCACTCTCATTTATAATTGCAGTGTGACTTCATTATGTAAAGACAACACAGAGTGTAAAAACCGAACCTTCTAGGGATTCAGTGGAAAGTTTGAGCCTTGCTCTCTTTTATTTCCCTTATCCCTAAATCAGTATTTGCTCAGGTGGTTTGTGTCAGTCTAAACCTCCCCTGGCACAACTTGAGGCTGTTTCCTCTCATCCCATCGCTTGTCTCTTGGGAGAAGAGCCCGGTACCTGCCTCCCCACAACCTCCTTTCTGGGAACTGCAGAGAGCAATGAGGTCTCCCCTCACCTCCTCTTCTCCAGGCTGAACAGCCCCAGGGCCCTCAGGATTCCTAGAACCCCTGGGCTCCAGGCCCTTCCCCAGCTCCATTCCCTTCTCTGGAGGCGCTTCAGCTCCTCAGTGTCTTTCATTTTCTTTGATCCCTTTGACAGGGATTGGTCTGACCTTATGGCTCCGGGTTTGAACATGTAACCTCACAGTGAAATGCTGTGTCCCCTATCACCAGCTCTGGTCCCTGCTTTCATGTTTCTCCCCAAGGAGACAATCCCGTGAGAGGCTGAGGCTCTCTGGAAGCAGCGAAGCCCTCCTCAAGGAGGACGCGTGCAGGATCCTCCTGCAACTTCAGGCAGCTGCTTCCCAATCCAGTTACTGCTGCTTCCAGAACACCTGTAGAGCTTTAACACAAACCTCTGTGGTTTGGGGTGCAGAGTTATTCACGTATCCTGCTGGCAAAGAGAGGAGTTTCAAGACTTCTTCAGGATTGAGACACATATGAAACCATCCTGCTGGCCTTGTTTGCCTTTCCCTGCTTAGATCCTCCTGCTCGAGGCTGCAGAGCGGAGCCCACCGTTGGAGAACAACCTGCCGATTGCTGGGACGACAGCCACGTGGGATGACGAGTTGCTACCAGATGCCTTTCCCCTGTTGAATCCTGGGACTGTCCTGAGAAAAACAGTGGGATCTGTCGGTAAGCCTAATGTTTTCATCCCTAAATCACCCCCCTACATACATGATTCCTGTAGGGTAACTGAAACAGGGCCTGTGCTGGTCTGGGTACTGGGAGCTGCAGGGGAGAGGGATTGGAGGGAAACACTGGCAGCTCCTTCCCTCTGCTCTGTAAAGAAGAGGGTTATGATTTTTAGATGGGCATTCCTGTTTTTTTTGGGGTCTGCTCAGATCAACCTCAAATTATCCTTCCAGCTGCAGCAAGCTGGGTGTGATTTCCTTGGGGGTCGTTTCCCACTGCCTGTGCAGGGATGGAGGTCACCCCTTCACAAAGAGAAGGGCTTTTGGCTTTTCTCTCTGTGTCTCTGCCCCTCTTCTGCCCTTTCTTGCCTGGATGAAAGCAGGTAAGTTCAGACACTAAGATATTAAGCTCCATTTTGCCAGCCTTACCGACCTGTTGTTCTGTTGGCACAGGCATCTACCGAGAGCTGAAATCTGGTCTCAGGATCGTTAGGTTCTTGTTAACCTTGGGAGGGCCACTATGCCCGCTACATGCTTCAGCGTACAGGTTTTAAGTCTAAAGACTGTGGATTTTGAGGCCTGGATAGACTTAAGAATTCCTGGGGTGACTCCAGAGAGCCACTGGGATCGCAGGGGGGCGATTCATGCTCCCCTGCTGAGCACTGAATGCGGCGCTTCCCCATCTGAGAGCAGCATGGGGAGGCAGAGGCCGGAGATGTAGAGGCAATCCTCGGGTTTATTGGAAGGAAAAACTTTCCCATGAACAGCAACCTCGGTTGCCATCTGCGTTCTATATTTAACATTTACCATAAGTACAATGGGCTGTTTTATGATCCCTCTTGTGGCACAAAAGAAAAATACACTTAGAAGCAAACCTCCCTCTGCGCCCACTTGGCCAGACAGATCCCCACGCATCGGATTTCCTTGACCTTGGCATTCTCATTTCAAAATCCCCACTCTCCGCTTCCAAAGCCCTGCCTGTCAGTAGCTTTGCTTGCTCCCAGAGCCATTCGTTATCATCTGCAGGGCCTGCAGTGTTTTTTCTTGGTTTTTTTCTTTCTCTTTTTTGGGTCCGAGTGGTTGATTGTGGCAGCCCTTCCTGACTGCAGCAGACTTGGAGCAACTGTCGCAGACCAGATGTGGTCCGTGTTTGTAATTTGACAGGGTGCCACTACATGGAGGGAGCTCACTAACAATATGTGCTGCAAAGTAGTTTCAGAACCACAGCGCCTGCTGCCAGGACTGAATTAAAGCTGTTTCCCCCAGTGTCTGTTATGTGGTCGTTCCGCCTTCTCCATGTCATTTTTTTTGCTGTCGCAGTAAGTCTGCGCCTGCGCTTTGTTGTACTAAAGTCAATCCAGCCACAGCACTGATAGCTCTGTCCCTGCTGCTCAGGATCCCCTCTCAGAGGCTCTGAACGCGTGATGATCTCTTCTTGCTCACCAAGGAGCAGCGAGCGCCACTTACCCAGGCAGTGATGCAAACCAGAACGGTTCTTCTGTAACGCAGGCTCCAGGCTGACCCCATGGTCCCCTGTAAGCCCCCCCAGCCCCTGCAGCAAATCCAGGCGGTCACGAGCGATCACCTCCTGCATCCTGGTGACTTGTGAGTGTTACCTGAGCCTGTCTTGTCCGTCAGGGCTCCAGGCTGTGCTCTGAGCCACCTGTGTGCATCACAGCCCTGTCCGCTGGAGTCTCTGCTCTCTGCTGCCCTTTATTTCTCTACACTGGATTTATTTAACCTAGCGTGGAAGAACAACTCAAGCGTAACAGCTGGGAATCAGGCATGTGCTGGACCGTTTCGGGTCAGGACAGTGTCTCTCAGCGATTAGAAGTAATCAGTTAAGGTGCTTATTGGCATGGGGTTGCCTGCTTAAGCCCCTGTCCAAGCTCTGTGGCCTTCAAAGTGTTTCCTTTACTAAGGAGCTGTGGGGATGTTTCATGGATCTGGATGCACGTTTGGCTTCCTTGCCTGCCGACACCACTTGCTATGTACAATTCAAAGCCAGCCAAAAAAACACCCTCTGGATTTTAGTGAAATGGAGGGAATTTGGGGTTGGGGACTGCCTGTGTTGTGTGATTTCAACACTACTGTGACTTGTTGCTCAAAGCTGGCCCAGGTCCCCATCCAGAGATCTCAGACCCGAGGAAATCTTTCATCAAGTGTGGTTTTAGAGTAGGGACCCGAGTGTCCTGTGTGCTGTGGAGTTGTGGAAAGCCCAGCCCGTGTCCCTCCTACCCCCTTCCCTAGAGCTTTATGTGAAGTATTGCCTGCTTTGCCCTGCTTCTAGTGTTTCAGCCAAAGAAATCCAAATCCTGGCTTGCGTGCCACCGGGGTTCTCAGCGGGATGGACCGAGGGCAGAATGCTGGTGCCTGACACAAAGCTGCTTGATAGGGACTGGATGCCCTGGCTGGTGGGAGTGTTCCTGGCTGATGCCTCTCCAGGCTGAAGGCCAGGAGATGTTGCTACTGTTTGTTAGGGTAGTTATTTCATCAGTGAGTGACAGACCTGGCTGAGGACAGACCATCATTTAAAAGCAATCAGAGCTGTTGAGACAGCTGCACCGCTGGCCTTTCTGATCAGCTTGTTAATCAACAGGATCCATTCTAGTGAGTAGGAAAAAAATACACGTACTGTGGCTGAGCCAGTTGGCAGTGAGAGGCCTCATTTTTCATATATTTTTCTTTTCATTTTCTTTTTTTCCCCTTAATCCTCTCAACTAGAGCCTAAAGGACACAGAGGTGCAGAGGAGCAGCTGATACCACAGGGTAAGTCAATGGTTCCTGCTATTTCCTCTTTCAAAGCACAGAATGTGGCTGTGCCCACTCCTGTACATGATGTGTCCCAAAGAGCAGAAGGGTCCTGCAGCCAGGAGTCCTCAGGGATTCGGAGCCTCCCAGGGCTGGGGCTGGGGTTTATCTGGTCGTGAGTTGCTCTGGTCAGAAGGGTGAAGCACCAGCTTTACCACCTTTGAGACATTCAGTTTTCCCAGCACACAAGGACGGGGAGTGCTGCCCGGGAGGGGCAGTTCACTGGAGGAGACGTGGCTTGAGCCCGCAGGGCACGTGCTGAGTGATGGGACTAAACACCATTAGGATGGTATCAGCTCTCTGAAAGTGATGCTGCTGCAGCAGAGCTGATTTATGCCAGCTGAAGATGGGGCCTGTTTGCTTCCCTTCCCATTTTCCCCCGAATCCTTCGCTGTCTCTCCTCCCTTTTGCACTTGTCTCTTTCATGCTGGTAGCACCATCGGTTACCAGTAGAAGGACTTGCCTGCTACGTTGCTCGGTGCTGGTGCTGCTTCTCCTGGTCTTTCCCGTAGCCATTTCCATCCCCAGGGCACTAAGTGCCAGTTCCTTTAGAGCTCTGCTGCAGCTGCAGCAGCGTGATTGAGGATGCCAGCAGCAAACGATGGCTCTTGGTCTGCAGCAGTTCACAGGATTGAGTCACAGAGGTTGAACCGAAGGACTGAGGCTGACTGATGCCAGTGACAAAATGTTTTGACCCATACTCAGCAGCAGAGCGTGTTGTGCTTGCAAAACAGCATTTCTGCTATTCTTCCCTCTCTGCTGGGAAGAACTGGCTGCAATCAGGGTTGAGGGCTTTTGGGGTTTTGGTAGGGGAGAAGGTGCTCTTGCTCTCTTAAATGGGCTCCCGATCACCTGCCTGAGCTGGCCAAGCACAGCGGCCACCACCAGGTGAGATTTCAGCCCCGATCTGTTAAAGGACCCCCTCTATTCACAGAAACATCTGCAGTTTGTGTCCTCTGGATGAGAAACCTCCAGCTAATTTCCTTCCTGAATGTTTTCAGGGTTGCCAGGACAGGTTGGTCCTCCAGGCCCGGTTGGACCAACTGGACTTCCAGGACCACCAGGGCCAAAAGGAGAGAGGGGAGAACCCGGTGAGAGGGGCCCGGTAGGTCCACCAGGTAAGTCTTGGAGGAGGGCAGTTTGACTTTGTGCACCTTGTCTGTGACAAGAGACACACAAGATGTGGAGCATCTTTTATTGGTATTGAATCCATTCCTGCCTGTCCCCGGGCACTGCAGTTGTCCAGTGGCTCTCAGAGCAGGCAGCTGTCTGCGCGAACACTTGACAGGCCCTGGGATTCCCAGGGAGCTAGAGAGAGCTGGTCCCACAAAGCTGCAGAACAGGCTCATGTTTCCCCATCCGGCTCAGGAGCTGTAAGTCTCCCATCTGTCAGGTGGTGGAGAAGAACATTCCCCATTTAACTCTCACTGTGTGCCTGGTTTAACGCGCTTTTTTCTCCACCACATGTGTCAAGCTGAGATGCCAGGATGGCAAATTAATGATGCTTTTGTATGGCAAAGGAAAAGGATATGAGGCTGTTCTTTCAGAGTTAACTCCATTCCTGCACAAGGAGATTTTCTTTATCCTCAGAATGTCCCTGCCTCTCTTGATGAAGGCGATACTGCACAATAGGTGCCAGACCTCGGGCTCTGTGCTTTGTAAATCAGAGCTCAGGAAAGATGTGAAACTTGGAGCGTGCCTTAATCACGAGAGTGGCCCTGAAGGCTCTTTGGGGTTTTCTGGCAACCCGTCAATGGCTGAGGTCTGGCCAGGGTTGTGTCTGCCTTTTGGTGTCTCAGTTTGCAAGGAGAGCCTTCCAGCCCACAAGAAGCGGAATCGATCTGCTGAGGGACTGGTGGGATTTTGTGGGCATTGCTCTGCTTTCTGGCAGTAAGGAAACACAGGTGTACGTGCAAGGGGAGAGAAAGGGTGCTGCTTGCCCTCCTGCCTTTAGTTTCTTGCTTAGCCTCCAGGGTGGGAACAGATTTTGCTCTTTGAGGAACTGACCTTCGCGGCACCTTTGAGCTAAATAAGGTCATCTGCTTTTCTAAGAGAGATTATAAATGCAAATGATGGAAAACTGGGATGGTCTTCCTATTTCCCCCCGCCCTAGTTTCCAGGACAGAAATCCTTTGTCTCCTTACTGCCTTTTTACCCGGTTGCATCCATTAGAACATCTTCAAATGCACTAACACATCCTCTCCTGCCTCTGCACAGGGCTGTTGGGACCTCAAGGACCAAGAGGACTTCCAGGAGAAACCGGGCTCCCAGGTCCCCCAGGTCCTCCAGGGCCACCAGCTGCCCCAAGCCTTCCTCTTACCTTCCAACAAGGGGTTCTCTACTCACTCCAGCCCACAGCTGAAAAAGAAAGTAAGTTTCCTCCTCAGTTCTTGTTTTTTTCTCAGGTGAGATGACAGAGCTCAGACAGGTCACACAAAAGGCAGAGGAATGAAGAAATGCAGCAGCCTGGCACTGGGTGGGTACTGGTGCAGTGGAACCGAGCTCTTGAGAGACCTCTTGGTGCTGGTGTTGCAGTGCTCAGGGTTGCTCAGAAATCGGTACCAAAGGTTTGCAACACTGAAATTATAGAACATAACAAGGACATCTGTCAATCATCCCTTTTCCCACCCCATAGACATGTCTTGTACCTGCATTTCTGGTACAACAGCATTAGCTCACATCCATGCAAAACAGAGAACTAAAAACTCCAAAGCCCAGACCAAGAGCTGTGATTCATCCCTTTGCTGTAGCTGGAGGGTCAGGGTTTCATTGAGCCTGCGGTGATCTAAAAATCTGTTGATTTGATTTGTGTTGTGCATGGTGAGAAAGGTTTTCCAGGAAAGGCACATCACGTGCTCTTATGTGAGTGCTCTCAGATCTGAGCTAGATCTGATTTCTTCCGGCCCCGCCTTGTCTAGTTGGCAGAGCAGAGCTCAGCTCTATCTCCCCTTGGCCTGTAAATGCCCGGAGCCCTGGCCGTGCCGGGTGTCCCATCCCCACTCCCCCCCAGACTTCAGCTGTGCCTCTTCCCAGCTCCTCTGCTCATATCCAGCTTCCAAGCTCAGGTGTATGAGTTACAGCCAAGGATTAATCGATCTCCCTGGGTCTGGCAGTTTTCTAGACTTTTCCTTTTCCCTCCACCCTCTCCACTGTCCCAACTCCTTTTGCTTTTCCTGGAAGTGAACAGGTGTTTATTTTATTGTGGAAGGATTTTAACAGCTCAAGGTTATATCCAGTTACTTGGAGTGTATGGGCAAGACTAAGGTTTTCACAGAGTGTAGATTGAGCTGCTGCATTCACGAGCCTTATAAACAAGAAAGGTTTGCATTGCCGCCACCTCATTGCCTTACAGGATCCCACCTAATGGTGCCGCTCTGGATTCATTGTACTCCAAAGGCTCCTCATGGAGGGTTTAGGTTCTGCTGCTGCTTCTCCCTCCAACCACCCTCTAAATTCAACTCTTTCTTGCAAACTAGTGGGTGAATTAAAGTGTCTGCTGGCACTGATACACGGCTCTCCCCGCGAAGGAGAAGGGCGAGCTCCAGGTTGTCCCAAGTGGGAAGCGGATACGTTTGTGTATCAGCTCTGCTGGCAAGGGCAGCACAGGCTCCCACGAGGACCTGAGGACGGTGAGTTCACGGTTACATCCCTGGGGCCCTGTACGTGTCCCCGCGTCTGGCGGAGGCTTCTCAGTTTGCAGAAGGAGGAGCCTGAAACTTTATGGCAATTTTTCTCATTGTAAAAATTTTTCTTAACCCAAGTGTCAATGCAAGTCCCGGTTATCCCTGGGGTCGGGGTAGAGTTACAGCAACATCGAGACCATTTTCTTACAAAACCTTGCCATCCTGCATATGTATTGGCTCATTCTGCCCACCGCAGGCTGGTGGAAAGCTGAGCTCTACAACCAATAAAACATAGTCTTGTAAATTCTGGGTAGATTTTTTAATTTATTTACTTTGAACAGAGCACATCTGTAAACCATAAACACAAGGTTCCAGCTGCTGACAGCAGAGGGAAGCACATTCCTGGTAATGGGCACAAGCACCCCTGGAGATGGGAGAAAGCTGCATCACATTATTAGCAGAAGCGCAGTGTTTGGTTCTGCCTGGACATGATTAATGGTTGTGCCTTTATTAATCACAATATGTTCCTGTTGTCAGTGTTTATCAGCAGGGAGAACCCAAAAATGGGGAGGCAAATATTTTCTCAGAGTTTCACTGTGCTGCGGTAAAGAAATCAGTCCCAGTTGTCTCCCTCCGGATCAGGTAGCAGAAAGAAATTAACAGGATTACTTCATTTCCATCCTGTCTCACCGAATCAAGCCTCTAATGGGAGAATTTATCCCTTTGAAATGCTACCCGTAGGCTGGAAGCCAAACTGTCCTGCCCTGCTGCCGGGGCCGCTGCCGCGAGGGTCGCTGCTTTCTCTGCCACTTGGAAAAGGTTGGGCCCATGCCTGGTCCGGAGCCAGTTCCCTCCTCTTTCCCATGTTAAAGCTAAGAGGCTTTTTAGGGAAAAGAGAAAAGAAAGCAACATTCACTCTGCATTTCAAAGATTTTGGTTTGCAGAGGACACGGGAGATAACATGAATGTATTCCATGGGGAGAGCAAGGGGAACCAAGCACAGTCGCGGGGGGAAAAAAAGCATAGAGCAGAGCAGTGCCAAGTGATGTCCCTGCCCCGGCTGCCACGCGTGGCCCTTCTCGAGGAGAGCAGAGCTGAGGGAGTGAAGGGGAAGGAGAGATGGAAGGGAATGGCATTTGATTTAGAAACCCCCACTGACTGCTTTCACAGCTATTCGGGCCGATGCTTCCGAGAGGCTTTGCCGCTCTGGCCAGGCGAGTTTCCTGGCCTGGTTCAGGGCATCGCTGTGCTGGGTCGCGCTGTGCTGGGGGGATGCGCAGGCTGCCAGCGTGGCTCCAGGTCACCCGTACAAGTCAGGAGGCAACTCCAGATCCACGTTTGATTTCTCAGGAGCCAGAAGCCAGATGTATCTTGGAGATGGCAGCACCACCTGCCTGCGGCCACCAAAGGATTTAGGAGAGACGTCCTGCCTGCGGGGACCGGGCAGGTCTCACTGCAGGGACACTAACGGCTCTCCTCTTTAATGCAGATGGAGAACCCCAGCTGGCCTCCACGGTCATCGACACCATCATGGCTGGTCTGCCAGGACCACGCGGAGCCCCGGGCCCCGTTGGGCCACCAGGTAACAAACTCTGTTGAGCTGTAAAGCTGAACTAACGGGGAGAGTGAGCAAAGGAAGCTTCTGTTGGAGAACGCTCTGGGTGCCTGCAGGGAAAGTGAGAGGTCCTCGCTGGAAGGGCACGAGAGCTGTGGGTCCAGGAGTGGGAAGGGTGGCAAGGAGTGACCAGGTTTCTGTTGATATTGGTGGATTGTTCTCCAAGATAGACCTTGAGAAGTGAACAACTACAGACTGTCTTTAAGTATGGGTTGTCTATGAATTCCTTTACAAGAGCAGAGTTGTTCTCACTGCTGCTGCGATCCCGCGCTGTGGCTGTAGAGCTCCACTGAGCGGGATCTGGCCAGCTGCTCTCAGTGCCACATACGCAGACTTTGCAGACTTTGGGGCTGGTTTGAGCTATTTCAGATTTTCACCAGTATTTCTGAAATCAGAATCTGGGATGAAAATTCAGTGGGTATCAAAAAATCCCGTGTGACAAAGTGCTGATGCTGTTGTCCTATGATCCATGAATGGCTTTTACCTACTGGGAGACTAAGCTGAACAATGAAAGGAACTGCATGTCTTTGAAACTTAGGGTCCTTCCTGCTAAAACTCCTTAAAATTGCCTCAAATGCTGATTCCCCGCAGGGCCACCAGGTGCGTCAGGACCCAAAGGGCCACCAGGACCTGCTGGAATCCCTGGATCACAAGTAAGGCGCGTTAGTGCTTCGGGGCCGAGTCGGGGCTGAGGTGCGAAACATCTGATTGCACCAAGAGGGGCAGAACTTCATAAGTCTTAGATCTGATGTTTTGTTCCGCATGAAATTCTGTGATTTTACTACCTCTCTTTCATTCTGAGTTGTGCGGAGAGGCTGAAATGGTTCTGCTTCCCAGGTTTTCCCTTAATCATAACAACACATCTTGCTGTTGCTGTGTCAAAACATTATGCTGTGGCCTGGGTTGGTGCGAAGGACCCGAGAAGGGTTTCACTAGCCCGGTAATAGAAATACCACATTTCCTCTGGAACGTGTCTAAAGAACCACAGTGCATCAATGGGAGTTCACTGGTTGACCAAAGCAGATTTGTTAAATCTACTTTTTCAGAAACAGAACTTTCTAGTCAAGAAAAAATCTCACAGATTCCCATTGGTTTGATTATTTATTGATAAAAAATTGTGGAGGGAGGAGATAATGGAGCGATAAATAATTCCTACAAAAGAATTTACAGTATAAGAAAGGCAAAGTACTTGCCTAGAAGAAAAAAGCTAGTTAAATGGAAAGAAGTGAAGTTGCAATGAATAGTGAACTGACCAAGAAACTCAAAATTGTGGTTGGCTGATACAGTTTGGGGATGGGTATTGCTTCATGTGGAGGTAAACCAGTAACATCAAATGTTTCAAAGGGGTCTGACACGACTAGAGAGATAAAAGCGACTGAAGAGCACAGAGAGAGAGAAAGGTTAAGGAACTTAGCAGAGGGATGCAACTTAGATCCTGAGAAGAGGAGGTTTGGAACTGCTAGAAGCAGAGAAAGGAGTTTTTTTCCAATGTATTTATTAATTGCTTTGAAGAAGCAACGGACAGCAGGTTAGGGAAAGTTTGCCAGCATAGCAGAATCCTTTCAATTAGCGAATGCTCTGGAGAACAATGAGGAACTCCAGACAGAGGTGAACACAGTGGGAAATTTGGCAGCAAAATGACAGATGCAGTTTAATGTGATTAAATATAAGGTGATTCCCAATTCATAAATAGGTTCTGTAGCAGGATCTGGCTTTTTCACATACAGCACACATTATAAATCTTCTATTTTTTTACCACAGCTTTGTGGAATTCAGTGTTCTTGAGCATCCCTGTGTAATCACGCGCTGAAAGTCACCCTTGAGAGCTGGCAAGAGTGAGGGATGCTTTTGGAGACTTAAGCTTTGTTCGTGCTGTGTGTTTGACACAGGGCCAAGTCTGGTTTGTGCCATACCTCATTTAGCAGCCCTGGTTAACCACCTAAACCAGGCCTGAGTTTCTGAATCTCTTGTGGGGCTGGGGGAGGCGTCACTAAGCTGAGGCCAGGTCGCTGTGCGTGACGATGAGCTGGTGGGACTGGCCAGTGGTGAGCACTGCTGCCTCCAGCTGAAACCAGGAGAGCGAGCGCTCTGCCTTTGACTTTTTAGACCTTCAGACACTCCCATCCACTCTTGGGCCACTTAACCTGACGCTGAGGCTCCTCACAGCTATGCGAGAAAGCCCGTTCCTCTGGATGCTGAGAGGTGGGGGACCCTGGGGGCTGCTCTGACCCGGCTGCTCTGAATTGCAGCAGGAGTCTCGCTGCTGCAGCCATCGAGGCGGCGCGTGATATACCTGAGGTGGCAAAAAGCATCTTGCACGTGGTCGTGGGGAGCCCACATGCAGAGTATAAACAAACAGTCTTGCTCTCTCCCTGTCTGGTTCAGAGCCGTGGCTCTGCTGGGTGGATATGTTAAGAACTTGGATCGATTTCTGCAATCAGTTCAATTAACAGGAATGTGGAGCTTGTGCCCTTCTTATCCACTGGTGACTGGTTTATAGATTTATTCAACCCAGGGAGCAGAATTATCAGTGGAGTTTGGGCTTCATTTGGAAATTGTTTATGAGGGTGAGTGAATGGCTTCAAAATCATTGCCACCGCACAATCCAATTAATTTTCAGGTATGTGTGCTTACTCACACCACCCACTGAGGCAATTAGGAAGAAGGGCAAAGGGGGATTTTTAAGCTAACTGTACTCTCTGTATATTAATTTCCTCTTGGTAAATGAGAACAAGAACTGTCCTATCACACTGACCCCTTGCAGATGTTACACCAGTAGCTCACAGTGCATTAAAAGACCCAAACAGAGGGATGTGCAGAAACTGTAGCACTTGGGGTATCTGTGAACAGAGCTTTTGCTGGTGTTGCTTGCAGGTAAAAGAGAATCCAGCCCAGTTGCTTACTGGGTGTCTGAGGTTTTCAGGAGAGGAGGATCACTGGGAAAAGTATTCCCTATGCCTATGTGAAGGATGCATAGTAGAAAAATTAATTCCTTCTTGGTTTGCATCTCTTCTAGGGCTTACCAGGCTCTCCAGGACAACCCGGACCAAAAGGCTCCAAAGGAGATCGAGGAGAGAGAGTAAGGATTTACACACACACAGAGAGATTCCTTGTGGTATCCGGGGTGGTGCTCGGAAACTACACACACCATGAGTCTTTCAAATGCTGTGGGACTACAGACATGGACAGTTAGAGGTGCAGAGTCTCTAGGTCTACTGCAAGAACCAAGAGGAGGGGTTACTGTGCAGACAGAGGGGTGAATTGCTTGCAAAATATGCTGTTCCCTAAAGAGATTCAGGTAGCAAATATATGGTCTATAAACACTTGTGGAGACCGTCTTTCTTCTGCCAACCAAAGCTCTTTATTGTGGAGCGTTGTGTGTGGTGTGACTGAACGCTTCCTTCTGTGGCAAAAAGGCAATAAAAGTTCATCAGACTTTTCCTGAACCAAAGTCATTCCCTGGATCAGGACAGACAAGTCCTTTAGACTGGGATTTTGTTTTCTCCTTGTTAGATACTCAGGATTGTAACTCTCCCTCCCAGTTTGGGATAAATGAGATTTTCAAATATCAGAACATCTTGCTAAATAGAAAAAAAAAAGCATTCTATTTCTTGTCCTCCCTCTGTTAGCATGGGAAGTGGAGCTGGCTGCTTTTTCTGGCAGGATTTCCGTAGGCTGGTCTGTGTGCTTTTTGTCTTTTGTGAGCAGGGATTTGAATGCTGGTTTTGACAACTCCACGCTGCAATTTTGGGTTTGGTGGATACAAATTAGAGCAAAGCTTCAGCTGGAGTGGAGGAGCTGTGCAGCTGCAAAGAAAAGCAGAGGAGGATTTACAGGATGTATTGAGACTCGAGGAAGCGTTATTAAAAATTCTTCCTTCTTAATGTGGGAGAGCGCAGATGCAGAGAGACCTGCAGCAGGCTGAGCGCGTCCCAGGATGGCACAACTCTGGGTGACGTCGCTGTCAGGCTCAGTTAGTCTCGTTCTCAGAGCTGCCAAGGGCCACACCACCTCACCCCGGGCAGCCTTCAGAGGCTCCCGAGGGCCTGAGCCGAAACTCAGTCCTAACATCCAGCCTAAATACCCTGTGACGCCCTAAATCATGGGGGTCTGGGGCTCACTTTGCTGGCTGGGGGCAGCAGCAGCCCTGGGTTTTACTAGAGAGAAGAACACGGTATCTCTGTAAGAAACAAATCTCCAGCCAAATGCCTTCCTGCTCTAATGTAACTGACTCTGTACAGTTCAAAACATTGCTAATCGTCTTAGTGAGGGGGGACTGAGCCGAGCTGCTCTGTATCGAACACGACTTCTCCAAAGTGTGATGGGATTTGGAGCCGATGCTTGACAGAAAGCTGTGACCCCCTTTTGCTGCCTCCAAGTGATAATGTCAAGGGAGAGGATTTTTTTCATATTATCCCAAGTGCAAGGTTTCTCATTAAGCCATCTTAATTCCACTAGGAAAAATCACACTGTGTTCTTGTCAAATGGAAAACTGTCTCATACTGACCCTGACTTTATTTCCAACAGGGACAAGCAGGGCTGCCTGGAGAGAGAGGCATCAAGGGATTGCCTGTAAGTGATGCGTTTGAGGGTGGCTGCGAGACTCAGCTGGGTTGGGTGCCCCCGTGGCACTGTGAATACCCCCCAGCTGGGCTGCAGCTGGTTCAGCCAGTGCTCTCCGATGCAAGGCTGAGGTCAACTGTCTCCAGCTTAGACATTCGTTCAGTAAGCAGCCTCCCCTTAGCACAATCATCTGCAAACAGAACATAGTCTTCCTGCACCATGCCAAAATGTGTGATGAGGAAGGCGTCGCGCCCCCAGAGCCGTGCTCTGCTCGCAGATCCTCTCCAGCTAAACTTTGCGGAGAGGAGCCCCCGCCCTGCCGCACGGGGGCCTTTGGCAAGACGTGTCAGAGAGTCGGTTTATCAGTGAAATTCCCTTAGGTTGATCCTTTGGAGGGAGGGGATGGGTTTCTCAGTCATGTGAAAACAAATTTCTGTTTCTTGTTTGTTTTAGGGTGAACCAGGCAAGAAGGGTGAGGAAGGCGACAAAAGTGCTGATGTAAGTGTGCATTTTTACTGTTGTTTTACTGTCCGTTTTGTGTCTTACTGTCCTTCACCTGTATTCCCTTTGGTAGGCTGGTCCGTGTAGGGCAAGGGTCTTGTTCCCTGTTAAAAGTGCAGAGCAAGAGAATTCTTCCCCCACTCTCCCTCAGGAGCAACAAGATGGTGCTACCTACACATCCCATTTCCTGGTGTAACAACAAAGAGGAAGCCCAGGTACCTTTGATGTTCAGCGTAAATGTCAGATAAGAACAGAACTGGTTCTCTGGGTAGTTCAGTGTAGTTGTCAGCTGCATATTAGAAAGGTTTGACAGGAAAATACACTGTGGGTTTGGCCACTGCAGGAGAAGGAACCAAGTGGAGAGGCATGGCTTTAGGTCAGAAGCTCTGCATTTCTCCTGTGTTCCTTCTTAACCCTTGCAGCTTTTCTCCCCTTCGACATCTTTTCTTTCTTTAAACATTCACACTGCACAGTTTGGTGACAACACCATCACCAGGAAGCCTGTCCTGCAACATATACCAGTGTTAGTTTTCTTTGTCTTCCTGCAGGGGGAAGGTGTTCAACAGCTTCGAGAAGCTCTGAAGATTTTAGCTGAGAGGGTATTAATTCTTGAGCACATGATAGGAATCCACGGTAAGCGTCCCTAAGGTTTTCTTTTCTAGACAACCAGGGCTCCATTCAGGCAGCCGCTCAAAGGTGAAACATATTCCCAGTCTCCACACACTCGCAGGCTCCTAAGCTTTCAGTCCAGTGTCTCTTTAAACCATGTTTTCAAACCCAGGTATCCAACATGGTGTAATGGATCCTCAGAACTGTAGAGGCCCAGAGGCTCCCTGGGCAGTACCAGCTGCTCTGGCTCTACTGCAGCAGGTGAAATGACCCTACAGTAATTTTTAGTGCAATTTGGAGAGCCAAGTCACGAGCAGCAGCTCAAGCCACGTGGCTCAGATCATCTACTGGCTTCCCAGGGAGCTGCCTGTTCAAGTCTCTAGGCCAGAGCATTTAATCCTGTTAAGAGAGCCTTCCAAGTGACTTTACCGCCACTGAGGCCCTTGTCTTTCTTTATAGTCCATTTGGCAACAAGGCATGTGCTGCTGTTATTTGAAAGAGTCATTTGGGCAAAACGTTTTTACTGACGTAAATGTATTTTCTGTGATTGCTTAGGATGTACACGATTTATTTATACCTATGTATACTTCTACACCACTGTAACTGCAGTGGCAAAGATGGATGTGCTTTTAATTGTACAGTGTAAATAACGCTGTATTTAAACACCAACATTGTATGACTGCAAATAGTTCCTTTTCTATCCAATAACTATAGATAATAGTATTTTTACTCTGTGCTTTTAGATAGTTCCATTCTTTAACTTAAGACATATTTTAGGCCCTGCAAAAATACTGTTCAGAAAGAGGACTTGGAAAGCAGGGCATTTTTTCCTTGTGCAGTTATGTTCACCCCTGTATGTGTGCATGGTTAAAAACCAGCAACCCCAGACCAACAGAAAAGGACATAAAATAACAAACCAGAATTTCCTTGAGCACAGACCTCCCTGCCCTGCGAGGCACCACCCAGGCTCACGTCACCCAGCACCAATTCACTGGTCCTGATCCCACCATAGGTGTTATGGATTTGACCGCAGGTTCCCGGGCAGCCCAGCTCAGTGCAGCTCCAGGACCCACGCAGAAATGCCAATCGCGTGCTCTCATTTTCCAAAGAACTCCACGATCAGTGTGGTTTCCAAAACCACAGCCACCCGAGCAACAAGGCAAAACACTCCAGCAAACAAACCTCTCCTCTGCCGTGGGAGGGCGGCTCGCGATGGCCCAGCCAGCAGCAGGGAGCAGCCCAGCAGGACCCGCGACAGCCCAAATCCTTTGGCAGTGCTCACTTCACCCCCGGGCAGCCAAACCCTCGTGTGAACCAGAAACTGCCTCGTGGGATCAAATCGGGGCTGGGAGGCTGGTATGGGGTTGGGCTGGTGGCAGGGAAACAAGCAAACATCCATCTCTAAGGTAAAAAGAAGATGAAACGGGGGGGTTAAAAGCAACAAGGCAGTGTGGAGTTATCAGCATGTGTTGCTGAGTGCCAGGAGAACAGTTGGGTGGCTGTAGCTGAATGTCTGTTTGGCTCCAGCGGGCAGGACTGTACGAGGAGGAGCTGTGCGTTAACACCAGGCACACTGAGGCAATAGCAGCTAATATTTATTCCCAGCTTTATTGCTAATTTGGCTGTAGCCCAGGGTGGATCTGTTTGTTTGGTCTTTTTAGTGCCTCAAAATGTTCTCCTTTACAAGGAGCAAAATGGTGCTTAAGCAGCCAGGACCATCAGTCCTTAGTGACTGCTCGGCCTCATCCCTCAATCGGAGCAGCCGGTGGGCAGCGCTGAGCAGCAGCCACAGCCCCGCAGGGTTACAGGCAATGAAAGAGCTTTAGAAACGGGAACGGGACCTGCTGGGCCACCTGCAGGAAGGGCACCGACCCCAAGGAGTTCAGGCACAGCAGAGGGAAAAGCCCTAACGTTGGAGCAGTGTGACGGCAGCAAACACGTAGCTCCACGGTTGTTTGCTGGCACGACAAGCTCAGGGCTGGCACCGCTTCGAGCAGAGGTTCCGCTCAGAAGGGCCCCGCTTACCCTGTCCATAGCCTCCCCTGTTAAATAGCGCTCTCCCATGACTTTCTTTCCTTACAGACTCTTTATCTTCCATTGAGCCAGGCTCTGGACAAGATGTGATCCCAGGCTCCCCTCTGCGAAGCAGCATCAAGATCAAACGTGGAGGACCCCCGCAGCCCCAGGCCTACCAGATCCTCTCCTCACTGCTGGACGATGGTGAAGCCAAAAGGAGAAGCAATCGGATGAAGTAGGAGCAGCTGTGTTCTCCGTGCCTAATCACCAGTTAAAGATACAGTATCCCAGTGCTTAATCGCAGAGTGCAAACGAAGTGGATAGGAGGCTGCAGGGTTGGGGTTCCTTACCCGGCCACACTATGCCCTTAATGCAGACAATATCTCATCCATCGTTCAGAGAGGGTCTTTGGAATGTTCTTCCCGATTTTGTCGTGTTGCCTTTGGAATTCCAGGCAGCAGGTATCCTCAAGCTGTCTGCAGAAATGACACCTCCTGACTTTGCCTCAAGGGTTTAATCCTCCCCTTGTTTCCTCGCTGCCCTTGAAGGCCCCTCAGTTAAAACGCTCCTTAACTGGCGAGACAATCACTCCTGGTTAGACTCAAAGCCTTAGCCTTGTCCATTGGTATAGTTGGTGGCACCCACTCTTATTTCATGAGGGGGGATCATGCTGGTGAAGACACCCCTTCCCATGGCCGTTAAAGCACGGCCTGCAGGGATTTCTTTTAAGCAAAGAACAAATCGGAAAATTCAGAGAACATTTAAAGCTCTTACGCTGAAATTTCAGGCTACTCTTTGGGCTTTAGCATCAAAACCTGGGCTTTTCATATTGCAAATTGCATGTGAGTGGCATTATTTATAGTCTTGGCTGAGCAAGGACCTCTGATGCAAATGTTCATGGCAACATTGACTTTCTATCTATCTGCAGTGAGATCCAACTGTGTCTGTGAAAGCGTAGAGGGGTTTCTATGAGAGAGGATGGAATTGTGCAAGGCTTCCCATGTTGTGTTCAGCTTCTGCAGACATCCAGAGATAATTAATTTCAGTAATAGCAATAACTTTTCACAGAAAAGGATATTTTGCAATAGCTTCTAAATCCTACATCGAGAAGGAAAACTGTTTTCATGCTGTTTTGTTTTTATCTTGTGAGTAAATCCTTGCCATTTGACTCTGGAGACAGCGCCAGAGCAAAGCACCACCTGAGGAATCAGGCTTGTCAAGGGCTCATCCTGTGCTGGGAGTCAAACACAAAGTCATTTGACTTTTTGCAGTTATTATAGGGGAGGTCGCAGCTCCGGGGTTAAGAACCTGCCTGGCAGCGACAAACGAATCTCTACACCTGCTCTGCAAACCAGATCAGACGAGCAGGTGTCATTCAGGTAGACAGCGATTTCTGTTAGAAAGGGTGAGACTGATTAACAGAGCTGATGGTTCTAGTCTTTATTGTTTTTTAATCTCCACCCACCCCTTTTGACAGTTTTCAAATTCAGTCTAGGACAAAGTGAGCAAATTGAGTTTGTGTTTGTCATTTTCTGGCCTGAGTCGGGTCATCCCCTGGCTGGTTCCTGGTGTGGGATAGAGCCAGTGGGAAAGGGCAAACTGCACTGCGAAGATATTGCTGCCAGAAGCTCTTGCAAAGACCGACAACTGCACAGTCTGGGTGTCCAGCCACCTTGTCACCCAAAGGGAATTCCCAGGGCAAACCCAGAAGCTCGTGGTGCACGGGACACGAGGCTTAAAATGAAGAAGCTCTGCCAGCCCAGCAATAGCTACACAGTAAATTAACTTTCCACATACACTGTAAACGTGGGTGACCTACAGAGACATCGGAACCTTCAAACCTTTCCTCTGAAGAGCTTTATGTTTTCTGAGCTGAACCAGTTACAGGTTACTCGGGGGTGACTGAAGTCACTCGGTTTGGCCCCATTCTCCAGAAATCAAACTGCTCCTCTCAAAGCAGATGGAGTGCTGGAGGCTGGTGCTGAGCAAGCACCGGAACCTTGTCCTCATCCAGAAGCTACTTCATAATGAGCCTTGGCTGATATTAGCTCAGCCTGAGCGTGGTCCGGGCAGGCGGTGCTGCCTGCAGTCACTGGCCACACGAGCAGAGTTTCCTCAGTGCAATTTCAGGAACCAAAAGAACCAAAGCAATTGTTAAAAAGGGAAATGGCAAAATACGATTTCACTGTTCTTGTAGCTATGGGGTTGAATTTGGGGAAGAGGACGTACAACAGGGCCATTTTCACTTCCCTGGCAGTTTGGAGTCTTCACATTGAATTGAACAAGAAATTTTTCTTCCTCCAACTTTGCCTTCCTGAATTCAAAGCTGTTGCATTAGCTTGGGTGCTCTCTTCACATCGTTCATAGTGACTGGAATCTTGGAATTTAATTTCTGTAAAACAAATCATTGGCAAAATGAAAGGAAATTTAACTGCAGTTATTTGCAATGAATCCTGCCAGGCCAGTTGTCAAAGGCTGGGCAAGTTTGGGTTTCAACCATTTTACTTATTGAGTTGCCCAGATTCCTGTATGAGCTATGTCATGTTTTTCACCCTACGCTTCTTGCTCTCTCGAGCTGCACCTCTCTCACGTGGTTCTGTATCTTTCATTTGGGGGACAATAGGTTAGACCAAATGGACTGTCTCTTAGCTGGGGTTTCATTCCTCTCTGCTTGCTCACGGACCACGCTGTTGTGTGGTCCCACTTTAATTACATTTGAAAGGTGAAAGCAGCCTCTCACGCTGCCGTAGATGATGTTCTTGCCTAAGCAAACCACTCCGGCCACGCTGTCCCTCTTGGGCTGGGTACTGAGATTCATTCTAGCCAGGGCATATAGTGCATCTTGCCACGTCTGTGTGACCTAGGGGATTTCTTTTGAATACGTGCTCATTTAGAAATGTATTTTAATTGAAATGTTTAGTGCTTTCTCCTACATGCGTACGGTGCAATACCACAGTGTTTCCTTTTCTTTGAAATTCTTAATGTTTCTCTGAGCTCCGATGTGGTTTTGACTTGGATCGATTCTGGTAGCAGTAACGCATTTTCCTTGCCTCGAGCTAACGAGGAGCAGCAGCAGCGTGTCTCACAACTGAAAACGTTTGCAGTCCATGCACCCTCACGTCCACCAGCACTGTGGTTCTCCTGGGGGAGGAGAACGCTTCTGCAGAGTATCGGATTTGCACTTACTGTAAAGAACTGATAGCAGCCCAGGGAAAAGGGGATAAACTAGAGTGAAGAGCCCTCACCTGCTCCCCCAGACCTCACAGTAATTCTGCCATCACCTTTCCCAGGAACAGGCCATAAGAATCGGCTCCAGATCCTCGGCTGCCCGGAGCGATGCTGCCAGCGGAGCAGAGCGACGGCTCACGAGCAGCTTTCTGAGAGTTCGGCCCTGGGATTCGCTCCCAGTCTCTGCAATGAACGATTTTAACGTGACCACTGTGACAAAGGCTTCTAAGAGACAATTGGCTTTGGGAATCACTGCTCGATAGAGCTCGTTTGGAATCCATTCTCCTCTGTGTTTACAGCCTCTGGTTTACTCGAGATTACATTCCATTTGGGGCTTGGGGGTACAGGGGTTTAAACTACTCCCAGTTTCTGTGATTGCATTGGAACCAAGCAATGCAAAGGTGCTATAATTGTCCACAAAGCACATTCCCCATCCGTAGAGGGAAATGTTAACTTTTCCACTAGTTATTTTACACAGTATTTTTTTATTTATATGGGTGTGTTTCATGTGTGTGCAAAAGGTCCCGGCTTCTCTCATTGTAACGAGCTTTACAACTGTTTGGTGTTTTATAGGGCAGCCGTATGCCGTACCTTGCTATTGTGTAATTTCTTATCTTAGAGCAAGAACAAATCTCACCTGACACGATGAACTCGTTCCTGGCAGGCTCTGACGTTTGTTGTAAACACAACCTGTTTGTGCCACCTCTTGCATGGTTAGTTATCTGTTTCATATCGCTATGTTATTGTTCAAAATATCTATTGCTCTTTATTTCCTATGGGTTTGTTACTGTATATGGAACATTTTGTATTCAGCGTTTTCTTACAGAGCAGAGTGGGAGCAGTATTCAAGAACCCACAAATACCAAAGACTTTCATGTAATGCACTGAGAAATAAACATGCTGTAACGGAGGGCAATGTTGGGTGTCCTGTCTCTGCACGGCTCAGAGCAAGTACAAGTGAATCGCAGCCTGGAATGAGGGTGCCTGTTTCATCCCAAGGTTCCTTACAGCTCTAAGCCAGGTTGGTTGATGCAGCTGTGACTGCACAGGCTGGCTCCGCAGTCCCCGCGTCCCTCCTGGGCAGCTGCCTCCTCCAGGAGCCGCTCTCTCTGCCCACTCCTGCTTTCTCGGAGTTTACCTCTGGGCTCTGGAGCTCCCCAGAGCCATCGCCTCGTGTGACAGTTCAGACTGTGAGACGAGGTTGTGGCGAGGGACTTTTGGGGATTTTAACGTTCCAACTATGAGAACAACGACCTGTTTAGATGCAGCTACCCGCCTGCAAAGGGCGCTTTACTCTGCGAGAGCCTTGGCTGTAGGGGAGGACCTGGGCTGTTTCTGTCAGACGTGACAGTTGTGGTTCCTGAACTTGTTTTTCAGATCCTAACAAAAACAAGATATGTAAATCAGCCAGTTTTTCCCCTGCTGATCGGATTACACTGAGATCTGCAGATACGGAAATTGTAGCAAAGACTGGGTCTTGTAAACACTGGGAAATGTCCACGGTGTCAAGGCCTCTGCTTCATCCAGCTTTTTACATCACTGTTGAGGACACACTCAAGGTTACTTGGTGCCAAACATTCCCGGGTAGCGCTTCTCTGGTCTCTCAGGGTGCGTTTATCTTGGTTTGTGTGTCCTAACGCCTCCAACTCCAACAGATTTATCCTTACGGAATGCCCTCTGAGGAAGGCAGTTTGTTAATCACTGCTCTACAGATTGGGAGCTGCTGGATAAAAGGCTAAATTAATTTCTTGGGACCTTTGTGGCTGCGCTGGGCTGCCAAGCACTGAATTAGCACCAGGCTTAGCACCAGGCCCGCACGGGGCCCTGGGCCATTACGGCCACCGATCACAATCACGGCAAGGGGAGACGCTGCTTTTCCTAGTGCTCAACGCAGCACAAGAGAAATCAATGGCAGAGCTGAACTGCTGATGAAAATACACATACAGACAAACTAAACACCGTTACTCTTTGACTACGCTGTCTTAACCCTTCGTTAACCACACACTCAGCAGCAAGTCGACGCAGCTTGCTTTTCAAACACAGACAAACAGTAACACTCCAGTAAGAACAGCTCTGACAACACCGTTTGCTATATTCATGCAGCTGGAATCGCTCTCGGCGTTTCAGCCCGCCGGAGGTGCCCGGGGAAGGGCTACGTTAAAGGATTTTCACCAGACAGAGGGTAACTCTGGGCTCGCTTTATTCACAGCTCAGAGCGGGGCTGTCGCCTCAGTAGAACGACCGCCCCACCGCAGCCCAAATCAGAATCTGTAACCCATGGTCCCAGACCGGGACACTGCAGACAGGGGAAGGCGATCCTGAGGTGGGAACTGACTATTCCCAAGCTTCTCAAGCAATGCTGCAGCCTGAAAGGCAGCTACAGCTCCCCACGCATTATAAAGATTGAGTAAGCAGGAAAATTCCATGACCCTGTTAATCACGGCTCCCTCCTGTAGGACAGCCTGTCTGCAGCTCACACAACAGGGTGACAAGTTAGTTCAAAGATGGATTGGAAAATATTTGACTACTCCAGACTAAAGGAAATAATTTGCTGGGCTTCAAAGAGAGACGGGGAGCTGATCAGGCCCGGCTTAATTATCCCTTTTATGAGGGAGAAGCAGCTGTGCCAGAGGGCAGGTCTTCACCCTCCCACCCCACCCAACTCTGAGGATCAGGCACCCTCAGACAAACCCAGTCCCTTTTTTTTTTAGGCACATGACAAACTGGATAACTCCTCCTTTTACAGGAGGAAGCGTTTTGGCCACTGATAAACAGCAGCCGTGCAATCCTTTAGCCATGATTTAAATTAACCACCGTGACAATTTGCCAGAGGATGTGGCTTTTGCTACTGGGCATTTTTTAAGCTGAGAGGACTTTCTCCTCCTAAATGTGCGTGTGTGTACGTACATGTGTGCATGTATGTACCTATTCCGACTCAAAGAAGAATTCATCCAGGAAAGCCACACGAGACTCTCTAGTGCATGGGAACAAGATCTTTTTCTTCCCACTGACGGTGGCTCCCTCAGTGCAGCTCTCGGGGGCCCCGTCTTGGTGCAGCACCCAGAGGGGCGTAGGCTACACCAGCCTCAGCCTGGCCTGGGGGGCAAGGGCTGCCCAGGGTGGAAAACGTGGGGCATCAATATTTTGGACCTCGAGTGGCCACTCAGCAAGGCGAGCGGCCGCTGGCCACGCGCTGCCAGGGGAAAGGGAAAGGTTGAGTCAGAGAGCCCAGAACTGGCCTGTGCTCTGGTGTCTTTGGCAGCACTTGTGCCCCCGTGGCAGTGAAAACCAATTTATATGTAACTGGATGGAGTTAATGTTCAGCCAGGAACTTTATATAACGGTTAAACGTTATATCTAGTTCAGAAAACATTGGCTGAGAGATGAACATCGCATGCTAGGATCTTGGCAGCAACCTTCTCTTTACTCCTCAACCGCGAAAACATCTCCAGAGATGGATGGAGCTCGGGTCTACCTCGTGACAGGAGGATGTGGTTTCATTGGGGAGAAGATTGTGGAGCTCTTGTCTCAACAAGACTACATCAACGAAGTCAGAGTCTTTGACTCAGTAGCAAGAGAAGAAGTAGAAAAATTCACCACAGGTAAGAAAAGGGCATCAGCTTCTAGGCAGGAGCCCTAACCCTCCTTTTCAAGCCAGCTGGTGTTTTGGTGGAGATGCCACCGCTACAGACTTGGGGTAGGAACCTGGATTAAACAGGCTGCACAAAGAGGAACTTGCATCTCAGAGAGGTTTGTCAGCATAGGACTGAATCAAAAAGATCCACAGCATGTAACCCCAGGAGCTACCACAGGGAGGATCTGAGTCCCCGCTGGGGATCAGCTTAACGAGCAACAGACACACCAAGTAGCTGACGGGGGAACTCCAATAACCCACTTGCTTCTGCCCAACCAGTCTAAGAGCAAAGGGACAAAACACACGCTCCTGAACTGCTCCAACCAGTCATCAATTCTCAGTAAAATAACAAAATTCCCTGATAATAGAACCAAGCTCAGCATCTGCTGCAGCTACTGTGAAACAAATCACTAAAATAACAGAGAAACCTACAGCAGCCTGGCTGTGCTGTGCATTGAAAAGGAAGATACGAGCCCCAGTAAACAGGCTTGGAGATGTTAAATTAATCCATTTGATCACATTCTGAGAGCTGCCTTCTGATGTTTCACCAGGGCTGATTGCAGAGAGATATGCTGGGGAAAAGCAACCTGTTTAACTGGCTTTGGGACTACCCACCCCAAACAAGGCAGCGCAGTGCAGGGTGCTCTGTGGGGTTAGTGCTGGGCCAGGTCCCCTCTCTGACTGCCCAGAGCCGCAGTTTGCTTCGAATGGGAGAACAGAAACTGTACGGGAGATGCTCTCTGCTAGGAGATGCCAAGAGGGAGGAGAGAGTCCCAGGAAAAATCCCCTCTTCACAGAGCTGGTTTCCCCAGGCTGTAGGTAGCCAAGAGGGAGAGGGGAAAGGTGACAGGAAAGAAACCACTTCAGAATGAATTAAGGAGGAATTTCTTATGAGACATTTTAACATGTTACATTTTTCCCCTTCCCTTCCACAGCATTTGCAGTTTAAATAAAGGTCTGTGCAATGTCCTGAGAACTCACTCCGGGTTATCCCCGGCAAGCGCTAAACACCCTCTGTCTTAAGGAAATAATCTGGCACGGCTCCACTCATTCCCATGTCCTGGAGTAAGTTGTGTAGCCAGCTGTGGCTCTGGGCCCGTTCCCTGCCCCTGGACGCACGCTAGAGGTGGGCAGTGACGGTCCCGGTTATTCTGACCCAGTCGGGGCAACCTGGCGAAGCGCTGGGCTGAGTTGTACCTGACAGATCTGCCCTGTTGCTGTTGGAGGGCAGGGAAGCAGCTTCTCCGTGGGAGGCACCGAGACGGAGCGGTCGGTGGTTGGAGGAGCTTCAGGTTGCTCTGCGGAGAAGGAAGTTTTCCTGGCAGGCTCTCCTCCTTCAGGAAGGCTGGGATGCTGATCTGTATTCCCCCCATCCATGGTTATGTTATTTCTCTCCAGCCACCACTCGTGTGACAGTGATGAAGGGAGATGTTCGGGACTACGAGCTGCTCCTCGCTGCCGCGCGGGGCGTGCACGTGGTTATTCACACGGCTGCTGTTGTGGACTACAGAAACACCGTGCCCTTTCGGGAAATGAGAGCTGTCAACGTTGAGGGTGAGCTCCTTAAAACAAGCAATTAAATACAGCCCTCAATTCACACGCTTTGCTGTAGTCATACGAGATGCTACGGCAAACACCTCCCTGATTTACTGCTCCCTTGTCCCCTGAATTTCACTCTGCTATGAGATGAGAAAGGTTCCCGAGGACCTTTCCTTTCCAGTAGAGCGTTTCTGCCTTTGCCCCCCTGCCCTGGCTCAGGACAGGCCATGCTGCTCCTCTCCACTGCTAAAGCTTCGCCTTGGAATGTCAAACCTGGACCCAGTTATTATTCAGCGACCCTGGTCAAGGATGCAGCTTTCAGGGATAGAACCAAGTTGATCCAGAACATGCCTATGGGGTAAGAAACTGTTTGTTATGTGACAGGGACACCAATTAAATGTTACCCCCTGTTCTAGACAGCTCATAGCTTACGCAGAGATTCCCAAGGCAAAAACCCCTAAAACACAGAGCAGTGCAGGACTATCCCAGTGGAACTGCAGCCACGCGATCGGGAAGTGATGCTATTTTAATTACTGTCAGAGTTCAGAACTATTGCCCCATCTACAAGTCACGCACAACAGCATTTTCTTCCTATTACCAAAAACTGATTTCACGTCTGGTGAGGATCTGCTTAAAGAAAATTTGTTCATAAATCTAGGAAATAAGCATGGGCTATAAAAATAATGAAATCCCTATTACAGCAGCAATTCCAGCGGCACCTCAGGCTGTTCACTACTAAATAGTTGTTAACCACAAGGAAGGAATTTTATATATTTCATATGTGTATGTCTCAAACTCGATTACCGCTTGGGGCTCCTACTCTTTGCTGAGGCATTCAAGGGCAACTTTTAAATCCCATCCTTCTTTTCATGGTTGTAGTTGTTTTCAGACCCAGATACTTTTAAGAGCCCGTCTTGTGCGTGAGTACAGAGATCGAGGGGTCCTGCAGCCGTTAATGGGTTTGGGAGATCTTCCCCCTCGCTCCCCGTTTAGGAGCAAGGTGCTTCGTGGCAGTGAACAGTGGGAACCCCCCTACCCAGCAAACCACACCTCCTGCAGATTTTTGTGATGTTCCCGGATAGCCATACACACAGAGCTTATCCCAGGGTGACTGGGTGCCTCTCTGAGGAGCACAGGTCATACAAACTCTGCGTTTCTGCCTCCCCTTGGATGGCTTCACACCAACCTCCCTAAAACGATGTGGCTGCCCTCGCTGGGAGTTGAACCAAAAGATTAGTTTCAAGTTTTCTATTAAAATCAGAGCATGTTAAAGAATAAAAACGAACCGTGTTTGATACCTGCTGTAGACTGGATGGGATAAAAAGCCAAGGTCAGGACAGGTGAGGTGCACAATCCTCTAGCTGCTCCTCCGCACGGCTCAGAACACAGAAATCCACCCAATTACTGCCCCGAGCCCAGCGATTTGTGGCTGAATTGGCCTGCGCCTTTTCAAAAGACTTTGCCCAGAACAAAGAAATGCAGGTTACTGGGCTATCTGTCAAGCCATAACAATGCTGAGGAGCGTTAGTGTGGCTGCGGTTAATCACCAGTGCTGGAAAAAATTTACATCTCCTGCTTTGATTTTTTTCTGTTTCAACCACCGGCTGCTGAATCCTATTTCAGTTTTTTTTACTAGATTGAAGAACACTCTTCCATAAGAATTATTTTTTCCATATAGTCCCTTAAAGATGTTTTAATCTGCTTTTTGTTGAGCTGAATGGATTTTAACTCGGCTGTTTCCAGCCGTGTCTCTCAACAGGGGTTCTCAGTTAACTTTACATAGTGGGATAGGCACGTGGAAAAGGAAATTGATTCTTTCTACCAGGTCTTCACACTGATACCTGCCCTCTGAAATGATCCTAAGCTCAGAATTTCCTCAATAATTTCAGATTATGCCCTTAACAACAAAGAGACCAGAGAAATCGTGATCCCTCCCAGACAGCAAAGCTCAAAGGCAGAGCCTGATGAGCCAGGTATAAATAGGGTGGAGATTTCCAGAAACCAGCTCTATAAGCGGCCTCCTTTCAGATCTGTTTATCAGATTCAAAGGTCCTCAGCACGCAGTTGGGCTTGTGCTGCTGTTATTGAGGTTCTTATAGAATCAGCCTGAATCAAAGTCATGATGAATGCAAAAGCCACCCCTGGAAGCGTCATAAACAATTTAAACCCACCCCACCCCTCAAACCCAAGCAGGACTTCCACGGAGGAATATATACAACTACCACAGGAGCTGCAGCCTTGACCTGTGGCTTTACATCTTTTCAGCCATAAAGAAGATGGATCTGTTCCAAGTCAGGATCCTAAGCCTGGATTTGCAAAGCAGCAATCAAGACGAGGTGGTTAATGTTTGTCCTTCCCAACTTGCCCCACAGGTACTGAGAACGTGTTAAGGGCTTGCTGCGCCCTGAACGTCCCCTACGTTGTCTACACGAGCTCCATTGCTGCGGTGGGACCCAACACATCGCATGAACCCATGTTCAGGTGAGGCTAAGCAATTCACCTCCATCTCCCTGGATTTCTGGTTAAACACCAACGAGGCTGCAACCGGGTGGAGATTTCTGCTGTGGCTACAAAGGAGAAAATACGTGTTCCCCTTCCTGTTTATTCCTCACCTCTATTCTTTGCTCCTTTTCACCTTCAGGAACCACACCTCTTCCCAAACTCACTTGTACGTGCTTGGGAATTGACACAGACGGAACTGGATTAGTCTCTGGACAGGGTGATGGGTGCAGGGATAATGCTCACACCTCAGCATCCAACAACAGTAGAAAATGCCTCTGTCAGTCTCAATCCCTCTGAGACAGCCACTGCCGAGATACCTTCTGACAATGCTGCTCCAGTCTTATTAGCGTTTAGTTATCTGTGATCGTTTTGAAAAGCAAGAGCATTATGCTGAGCTCTTTGTTACTACCAAGCTTCAAAAGGAGTGGGGGAAGCAGCCCAGGAGCGGCTTTGCCTCTTTGAGAAGCTGCTGCTTTCTGAAAGCTCTGCAAGGTGAAAAATAAATTTGGATTTTAAAAAGAAAGCAATTAAAACTAGAACTTCCAGATAACCCCCCTAATTGTCTCGGGCCTCTCCTGGGATTGCAACAAACCGCACACAATCCATCTTTTGTCTTGCTTGTTCTCTGGTTTGTCCCTTGCTCATCACCTGCAAACACAAGGCAGGGGAGGGGGATTTGGGGAAAACAGCCCAGGGTGTGCGAGGGGGCTGCGTCTCTGATGCTCCTCATTTATTTCTGTGGCTGTAGCACAAGGTGGCCCTAAGCTCAGCCGGGATCTCTGACACACGAGATGCAGGCAAGAGAAAGGCAACAGCATCATCCACGTGTACACGGGGAGATTCGAGCATAGACAAGAGCAAGCAAGATGCCCGAGCTCAAATGTGGAGACAGAGTCAGAGCTTATGCTCCCGAGGCCCGTGTTGGACAAAAAGTTTTGCTGAATGAACTTGTCAAAGGCCACTTAACCCTTCCAGGGGGTGCATCTAAGCCCCATCTGCAAGAGAAGCATTATTATTCTTTATTGCCCAGTGTGGGTACTGGTACCCCATTCCTAGCAGAGCCTGGTGTTTGCTCCAGGTGAATTTCTCTAGGAGAGTAAAATACAGAGTGAATGGATTTAAAAATGTGAAAAAGTCTCCTGCAGCACACAGAGGGAGAGAGAGGCTGTCCTTGCCAGTCGTGGCAGCAGAGAAGCAAAGGACACATTGTCTTTATGGATGATCCTTCCCAATGCTTCAAACAAGGCTTTGCCGACTCCCCAGCTCCTCCAGATCCCACTAAATCTGCTTAATCCAATCCTGCAATGGACAAACGGTGATCTCGAACCACTGGGGACAAACACCAGTGCCCTGGTGGGGAGTAGAGCTGCTTTCTTGTTTCTCCTTGGAATTATTTCAGTGTCTATGAGGCCAGCTGCGTGTTCTACCCCATGGGCTTTCCTCCTTGCAGCTGTAAGTTAGGAGGCTGAGGAGCAGGTTATCTTTCGTAGTGCCAACCGTCTCCAGCCTGGCTGCGAGTCCCTCTTGCCCTTAATCACAGGTCTGCTGCTTTGCTCTTCCCCTTGAGCATAATTTGCTGGAGGAGACGAAGGAATAACCCCAGCACAAACCTGCTGACCACATATCTTCCAGGAGACCACTAGCAGCTCTATCACATCACTGGCAAACCTCTCCCAGATCTAATCAACTCTGAGAGAAAATTAAGCAGAGGCTTCTCCTTTTAGTTTATAGCTCACGAGAGGCTTTTCTCTACCTCTAATGAAATAATGCACTAGGATTGCTCTCATTTTCCTGCTCCCCACTTTCTTGTGCTCTTTACACCTTGTTCAGCCGCTTCTGAGTTGCTTAAAAAGGAAACTCCGCAGCTAATTTGCCTGCCAGAATATCGTGTCTTTCAGTCACACCATCAGACAAAACCAAATCCTCCTCTCAGAACTCAAACTTTCACAGAACTGCTTGGCATTTCTTGTGCCTTTCTTCCCCCAAACTACAGCAAGGACCTCAGAATCATTTAAGTCACTGACAGTGGAAAGTTCCTGGAGAGCAGAGATTGTGGAGTAGATCGCGCTGTGACAAATATCTCTGAGCCCTGTGCCCTCCGTGGGCTCTCACCATCTCTCACAACCTGTTTCAGAGGCAACGAGGACACCAAATACAGTGGGGAGGTAGAGCTGCTGTATGGGAAGACAAAGGCCATGGCAGAGAAACTCGTACTTGAAGCCAATGGAAAAGAGGTACTAAAGTTGGTGGTAGCACGGTTTTGCAGCACAGGCTGGGTGGAAGGGAAGAGCTGGTTAGAAAGACCCCACGACTCGTATCTAAGTGTGTATCCAACTGCTGCCTTGACTTGATGCATGAACCACGTTGCCCAAAGCTCACCAAAACCCAGTATTCCCACATTATCAGAAAGCTGGAAAACTTTTCCAAGATCAAAGGGTGCTGCTCGTTAAGCCTGTGCTTTAGCTCCACTGGGAGGAGCCTGACTTTGGAAAGAGCCTAAGAAACCCATCTCACCTAGTTCATACTGCATCGAGGTGGCACTTTTAGATGTGCTTCAGTGATTTAAAAATCAAAAATATTGGTGTATCCAGAGTCAGTCACCTACCCAAGGTAGCTGACCAGCCTTTTTAGACTCCCAGCACAGTCAGCAAGCAGCTGAGTTCTTGTAGGGAATAAACCAAAACACAAATGTAAGACTTTTGTCCTAAGCCACAGCCCAGCACGTCTCCCTCTCGAGTCACAGTGTGAGGCCAGCTAGCCTGGTGGCATCCTCTGGTACCTCACTTTGTTTGTTGCAAATACTTAGTTATACATCACAACTGCAGGAGGGGAAGATTTCCTCTCTGGATCCATCACTCGCTAACATCCCTATTGATTTTACCGCTGAGCAACGGCAGTAAGCTCAGAACCTGCATCATCCGTGCAAACACGGTGTATGGGGAGAAAGCAGCGTTTCTTCAAGAGCTGTATTTGGTTGCCAAAGCCAGAAATGGTGTGCTGGACTACCTAGAGCCCGAAGACACGGAGCGTAACTACACATACGTGGGTGAGTGAATGATCGATCCTCTTGCTACCGGGCTGGTTTAGTCACATTTTACACATCTTCCTTCCAAGACAGAGAGTTGAATACGGTGAATAAGCACAAATATTTTTACTAAACTTTGACTGGCTAAAAGAATTTTTAAAACAGTTGGTCACGTTACACTGTTTTTCCTCTGCGTTAGGGCTTCTAATAGGGAGAAATAGAAGTTTAGGCAATATTTTTATAATGATTTTGATTAGAAAAGACAATTCCTTCTTCATTAGGAGATATTAAACTAAGAGTGCTATCGCAAAGGCTGCTCTACAGAACTGATTTAAGTAAGTGCAAGAATCTACTCACAGAGCCTGTAGAAAGGGTTTCTTGTGGTATTGAATGCGTTTTGGGGGTAGAACTCCCCATTAAATCACACAGGGCAGCACACTTATATGTCTTTTTCCAAAAGTGCAGATAACAGTTTGAAAATGCTGTTAGGGAGGAATCAAGCCTAGATAAATCAAGGGACTTCTTCAAAGGCTCGAAGCAGAGCCAGGAATAAAACCCCCGAGCCCTGCCTCCCATTCATCCTGCTCTCGCTACAAAGCGCTGCCCTTTCACTTCACGTGAACCACTATCACAAGGCACGTTAATTGTCCAGCTCAAAGGGGAGACCAAAGGTTTAAAGGATCTTGGAGGTCTGGATTAACTACTCAGTCTCTCTACAGTACAGCTGAGTAACACCATGAGTGCTTTCCCTGCTTCTCAGCCCCAAGGCCAGCGGATCCCATCATACTCCTACAGTTAACAGGGAAACATAGCTCCTTCTGAATACCTGATTCTCTCTCCCTCTTGTTTTTCCAGGGAACGTTGCATGGATGCATGTACTTGCAGCAAAGAACCTGCAGCTGAAACCAGACTTACTCTCCGGGCAGGTGTACTATTCCTATGACGACACTCCAACACGGAACGGTTCTGTGATCAGGCACCAGCTGCTCTCTGCTGTGGACCCCGCGGTACGGCTGGGCTCACGCATCCCTTACTGGAAGATGTGGCTAATGATACAGTTCTACAGGGTAATCAACATCATTCTGTACCCTTTCTGGAAGCCACAGCCTTTCCTAAACTTGCCTGTACTGAACGTGATAGTCACCACCTTCTCCTTCGAGACAGACAAAGCCTCCAGGCACTTTGGGTACAAACCCCTCTTCACCTGGCACGAGAGCAAGCACAGAACTGCCCAGTGGCTGAAAGCAGCTGCAGGGAACCCGGGACCCCCGCGTGAAAAGAAGAATTAAGCAGCGTGAGAGAGAGTGTGTCACGTCAACAAGTTTCATCTGAACTTCGCAACATGCACAGGTCTTAGGCAGAAATATTGCAAACACCAAGGAATCCTGGTACTCTCGGGCTGCGAGGACAAACCCCTGCCTGCCAACAACCCACACTACAGAAGTGTCACGCGAAACACCAGGGTGCGTTTAAAGCATCCCCCATCCCCCTGCAGGTGTGCTGGGCTCAGCCTTCCCTCAGTGCCACCATGGGAACAGGGGTGAGGGTGCAAGGCAGAAACCACTGTGATAAAATGAATTAACTGGGTTTGTTCCACAGCCTGAGGAGCCCCATCTCTCTCCGTACCCAGCAAACGGGCCTCTCCCTCACCACGGCTCATTAATACTTTTACATAACCAACAAATATGCTCACAGAGAATTTGGGAAGGTGACGTCAGTTATCAGTTCCTTTTGGTTTTTTTCTTCCACCGTTAGAGCTGGGAGGTTTCTAAGTAAGGGAATCATAAGATTACTGGGGTTTTGATTTCATTAAACATTCTCTTTGTGGTTTTCTGCCATTATTCCAAGATGAGAGCTGGCTAAGAATTCGAGACAGACACACGCCCCCCCATTTCTCGAACCTCCCCACACCATGACCAGGTTGACCTCGACAGGTTTAAAGCTTCAGAATCCTTGTTTTTCTCTTGCCAAAAAGGAGCCACTGGGTGGAGCTGCAAGTCTGTGATTCAGGCACCTTCCCCTCAGGAGATGAGCTCTTGCAAGGCTTGTGCTTCAGCTGCTGTTTCAGGGGCTGTTGGATGGGCTGGGTGGGTCTGGCCATCCAGGTTTGTCCTCACTCTGTGGCACTGGGAGTTCTACACTTCCCTGGGCTGGCTGCAGTCATTATTTTATCTCCATGTAGCCATGTAATCAAAGAGACTGAGGAAATTAGTTTTCCACTCAGAACTCATTAGAAAAGAATAAAAGTTTGCTTTCTATTTTTAAAAATAGAACTAAGTGTGGCACTCTGACCTTAGAGAAATCTCATCTGAGTGCAAGAGCTCAGGCTTTCAGTCCCATTTGGAGCCTCGTTCCGTTCCTTTGTGGGATGTGGAGCTGCTGAAGGTATCAGATGGGCCGGTTGTCAAGACTCAAAGCTATCCTGGAGATCGATGCTTTATAAGCTTGCCTGCTCCCACAAACCTTGCTGGGAACCTCATCACGCTCTTGTTCCTGTCCTGTTCATCATCACCTAGGATTCTGATGCTTATCAGGATGCAGATGACACGCAGGATAAGGAGCGGGGATTGCTAAAGCTAGTTGAGTGCAGCCTTTTTCTAAAGGATCTGAATTAGTTGGCTGCTTAGGTTTTTTTATACCTCCCAAGCTTTGCAAAAAGCAATCAGAGGATTCCCTTGCCCCGCTGATGGTAGAACTGGGGGGAAGCGTTAGACAGCAAAGGCTCTGTGCTCTTTTCCAAAAGGATGAGTAAGCCTCCTTTGGCTGCCCTGCATTCTGTCTCCTCCAAGCTAAGGCTGCCGCAGACTCCCTGCTAGATCCTCGAGTCTAGCAGATTATAGCTTGTTTTCTCCTGGCAGTGCTTTAGTTCTTTCTCCTGCACTGGGCTGCCATTGGCTCTGCTTTGCAAGGTCTCAGCCCTGTTATGTAACAGTGGCAGCAAAAAAAGGGAAAATAAAAATATTTCAGATCTGTTTTTGCTTCTGGAGAGGAGCCTTTGTGCACAATTACTCATCCCAGAGCTTCAGCAGGTATAACTACTTCCCCCAGGGGCTCCATTATATAATTGGATTTCAGCCATACAAATTAAATCCTATCTTACCCCTTAGTTAAGCCAGGCAGTAAGTATTTAATGCTAATATCCCTGACAACTATTGCAGGGAGCAGACAGACGCGTTCTGTGCTGGCGGAGCAGGGAGGGCGAGTGAGGAGCCGACAGACACACCTGCTGTACGGTGAACACGGCAAAACCTCCCCAGCGCGAGCTGCAGCGTCTGCTGGAGTCGTCGTCCCAGCTGGAACATGGTTCTCCCCTCATTTTCCGATCCGTGTTCCCACATTGGCTCAGAGCACTCACCCCCCAGCAAGCACACACTTCAAAGAGCCGCACGCCTGACCCTGCTGGAGTTTCTACGGAAGCCTCTGTTCTTGTGCAATGTCTGAAGGAAGCAAATTTAGTAATATTAAAACTCAAGCCAAACACGCAAACAAGCAAAGAATCCCCAAATTAAAAAGAATATCTTAACCGAGTTACTCATTCATCTGCATTTTCTGTTGCGTTCTGTCTTCTCCCGGCGTGTTTCTTTTAGCCAAAGCCCTCTGGGCAGAGCCCATCTCTTTTGGTGTCTGGTACATCAGTCGCAGGGTTACTGCATAGTAATAAAGGAAAATAGATTCCTGGTAGGAGTTAAACCAGTCAGTCTGGTCCTGTAATTGGGACACAATCTCATTTTGACAGTGTTTAACGCAGGATGCGCAGGGAACCGGTGGCAGCGCGCCAGCCCACAACCCCTCCGCAGACATCGCAAAGACGTTTTCCAAGTCCGGCTCCTGAAGCTCCTCTCCAGCGTCGCTTGCCCCGATGGGCCTAGATCCGCTCACCAATCCTGGGAAAAGCCCAGCACCCTGCGTGCTCCTGGGTCGCGGGACGCCCGGGCTGCTCTCGCTGAGGCTCCGCGAGGAGTTGACCACTGAAGGAGCTGCTTACATCTGCTACAGCAAGTTTAAATTGATTTTTCTCTATTTCAGCAATTAATTCTCATTAATCAACTTATTGAACAATGGTGCGCTATAATTCACAAGTTTTATGCATTATATGAATAAAATCGCACATATATTTTTATGTGATTTTCATTTAATTGAATTCCAAGGAGATTTATCTGCCGGGTTATTAATAAATCTTAATATGGCCTATAACACTCGATTGATATTTAATTAACCTGCAATAACTGCCTTGTAAAACGTAAATTAAATGCTTTATTTTTCCAGGCATATAATCTTAAATCAAATTCTTCATTCTACCAGCAAAGCAAAAAGAAGCGAGGGAAAAATAACAAGATTGCGGGCAACCCAACCTTAGACCTGAAGATATTTGGTGTTTAAAGAGGTTCAAACTGGAAACTGGATCCGTGCTTTGCAATCAGCCCTTCTCCTGAGGACGTGCTTTTCCACTCTCTCCCCACCTTTAAAGATCACAAGAATTCGGGTGGATTTAGATGAAACATCAAAATCTCAGGAGACTTGAAGAGAAGTGAGAGGTGCCCATTATTAATAATAAGGTTGCAAATTCCCATAAGTATTGTGGTATTTGGCATTTTTCTTAAAGTCTTGGCTCTTGGAGTCACATTATCAAATGAGTATGTCAGTTTTCATTTAAAAATTATAAAAGGAAAGATGTGAAAGCCCTTTGATAGGGGAAGAAGTTTGCAAACCTGAATGTCAAAGGCATGAGAACTGAGAGACAAAAATACATACAATTTGATTCTTATCTTTAAAAGTATTAGAACTTTTTGAGAGACTCGAGATGTTTGAAAACTGGGAGGTGGCAAAAATGATCAAAACAGCCTCTATGAGAAAAGATGAGAACAGCCCAAATTGTATTTTAAGATCAAACTGCTCTCCTCCACCTCCCCCAGCAATTTCCATGGATCTACATTCAACATCGCAAACTGCAGCTACAATCGTTCCTCATTTCAAGCCCGGGAGAGCGGCTACATTTGCAAAGCGATTGGGAAACTTCAGGAGAGTGCGACTGTCTCAGCTTGATAGGTCTATAAAGTTTTACTGCCACAGCACCTCAGCTTAGTATATCTTTCTTTTTTTTAATGCATGGAATGCCCAATCTGTCTTACAACATTTTATTAAATAGGGTATTTCCACCGAAGGACAGGAACCCTTACTGTCTGTAATCTGTCTGCATTAGATCACGTTAGAAAGTATTAAATGAAAATCAAAAGTTAAATGCACCATGGATTTTAAAGGTGCCACAGCATGGAAGAATGAAACTGAAGAGAATGGATTCTGACTGGCACTGAATGAATGGAAATAAATCCAGATCTGCTGTAAGGAAAGCGTGTCCTCCTTCACTGTTCATCCTCTCCAGGCTCCCTTCGTCTCGCGCTTGCAGACGCCGCAGCCCAGAGCCCCGCTGCCCGGGCAGGGCGCAGGGATTCTGCTGGGGAGCCTCGGGCTCCGGGATCTCCGAAACGCTCCAGCCGGGCGGGTGGCAGGAGGGTACGAGATCCTGGCGTCCCATCCGTACTCGAGGGATCATGCAAACCGTACTGCCCAGAAAAGCGTGGCTGATAGCCCCAGTGCTGCCACGCTCACACTTTGCAAGCAGCTTCACAGCTCCAGAAGCAGAGAACCCAGAGCAGGAGTCAGCGGTGCAAGTGGCCTCATGCTCCCAGTAACGGACTGGGGGGACTTTGCAGACCCGGCTTTAATCCCAGCTCCAGCACGGACTCACCAGCTAATTTACAGCAGGTTTCTTTCTCTCTCCCACCTCATTTTATGATTTTGGCGATTGATCAGAATCAGCCTCCTCTCCTTTCTTACCTCTCATCTCCTAGTGCAGGGAGCAGATCCCTGGGAAGGGAACGCTGTGTCGGATCTGCTGGCGGCCGGTGGGGCGCGGAGGCCAGCGTGAGCCTGCAGACCACAGCTCCTTCCCAGGACGCTTGTGTTTTACTCTACTGGATAAATATTGACAGGAATAGCGAGGGTTTTTTCCCCTCAAAGAGGGTTTGTCATTGAGCTGAATCCAGCAGAGCTCTCGTTAAGGACTGGCCGTGGCTGACCGTTTGCATTTACTCGGGCAGCACTTTTCAGCAGGTTGAAGTCACCAGGGAGCCGCACCAGGCAGAGACAGAGTCCCGTCTTCCTACAGACCCCTCCTAACAGTGCTCCTGGGAATTAAATCACAACACGAGCAAGAAACATAACGAATCAGGAACTAGGAGGCTGCAAGTTCTCAAGAGCGCTCAGGGCTGAGGACCTGACAGGTTCCCCACAGAAAGTTTACCTCCGAGTTCAATAAAAGCCAAAGTGAGCCTGGCGTGGGGCTGCTGGTGGCCCCTGCACCAACAGGCTCTGTCTTGGGGCTGGCATCCCAGCAGACTCACCGTTGCCTGAATGACTCCTCTCTGCTCTGCCCATTGGACGGTGACACACACGACTACCCTGCGGTCACATCCATGTCTCATCCTAGTCCTATATCCCTTCATGACCACACCACCCTCCTCTTAAATCCCACCTTTGGTTCCCTTCTGTTGAGAAGCACAGCAGGTTAAACATTCCCAGCATTTCCATGATGCTCAAAGTCACCTTTAGTGCAGGGCTCTCAGCAACAGCCTCACTGGAAATGGGAGGAATTCACCTGCTTGGCAGACGTGACCAAGAGCAAACCTGTTTCACAGCAAATAACTGAGAAGCGAAGCGTCTGTGGTCCTGCTGCTTCCACTGGGAGTAATCCAGGTACTGACTACAGGGGATCCTTAACAGAAGACAGACACAGCACTTGCAAGCTCTACCTTTCTCAAAATTCATATTTGGAAATGAGCAACTGAGCAAAAACCAGCCCCGCGAGACACATCTAAATCAGCCCATCTCAATATTGGGCACATGCTCTTCACTCACATGTTGCTGTGCATTGAAATGATGAATGGTTCAATATAAAACTCACACAGCATTATACGGTGGTGCTGCAGCACGTCGCCTCGATCGATACACACGCCTTGCCCCACAGAGGAACTGGGATTTTAAAACCAAATAGAATTAGGTGCCTGTTTTCTAGTACATTTCAAAGGGACTTAGAAGCTCTGCTCTCTCTCAGAAACCTCATCAGACTACCTCGGAGTCTGTACATGACATGACACCAGATAATGTTTGTGGACTATGGCATAAATGGGGATTACCGCCTCGGAAAAGGAGGACTCGCTGAAGTGGCTGTGGTTTAAGGAGGGATTTGAAAGGGGAGAGAAGTACAGAGGGAAGCTGTTCCAGACAGTAAGTCACATAAGGGAAGGCTTAAAAACTGAGAGCAGGAGGAAATGATCTGAAAACGAAGGGATCTGGGATAAATGAGAGGAATAGGAGGAGAAATGTCAGCTAGCAGCAAGATTACACGGGGCGATGCGTGAGCTCCTTCAGCCCTTCTTCATGGGGCGACTGGAGCGATGGGGAAGGAAAGATGTAGCAGTGAGGTTCTGGGCTGGCTGCAGGAGGCAAATGGGCAACCCCTCCGGCACGGGGGGGACAGAGGGGATTTGGTGAAATTACAATCCAGCTTGCTCAGATCGCAGAGGAACTGATCGCAGTAACTTGCTACAGGCAACTCCAGCAAACATAGGGATCAAATATAGCCAGTGGGCATCCAAGCAGAGAGTGAGCACCGCGGCACGGGCCAGGAGAGGAACGGCGTGGGGAGGAGCAGAAAACTGAGAGACGGAGCAGCTACATGCTGGAGCGACGCTGGTGGAGTATAATGGTGTAATGTTCAGTCATCAGATGGAATCAAGCAGAATTGGCTCCGTTCATAGCTTTCCCTGCACTAGTTTTCACTGGTTACCACAGATAAGCCACATTATTGCAACTCTGCTGCGATACTGGGAAATCTTAATAATGGAAATTAACTGCTTTAATGGAAATTAAATGGAAGTTGCACAACTGCTGCCCTGCTTCCGCAAAGCACGGAGTGATGAGTAGGCGCCGCCAAATTTAATCGCGTTGATCAAAAGCAAGGAACGGACCTCCATTCCAAAGGTAACCCAAAGAAAAGTGAGGACTTAGTAGCATTGCACAACCACAGCTCTGGACTCCCACCAACAGTAACTCCAGTGCTGGAACAACGTACCAGCTTGGTGACCTGGCACGAGACCAGGGGGCTTACAAAACACCTCCAAACGGTGAATGCAAATCCACGTTACTAGGTCTGTTAATGGCCTGTCATTGCCTGTCTGCAGATCACTATTTTGTGCTGGTAAAGCTCTAGATTGCCTTGATCAGCTATCCTCAGCTGACATGTCTAGCACTGGTGGGATTCCATAAGGTCCTAAAATCAGGAAGATCAATCTCTTTTCTACCCATCGTATCACCATTCTATCAACGCTCACCATCCCCCCCACCCTCTGGCCTCTGTTGCCTTTTTCATATAGGGGGACAAGGCCTTGGACATCTGCATCCAACTGTTTTCAGACCTGGACACAGCTGGGTAACTCGAGCAAGCCTCTTAGTTTGATTTTCTTATTGCCTCGATTAGAATTTTAAACTGTTTCTTACAGTCTTTCACACACATGACATAATGATCAAAAGCCATTTACAGCTCCTTTTAAATGTGCATTAGACTTTACTAAATCCTGGTATTTCTGCCCCGTTTGCAGGGGGCAGGACAGGAGAAGGACGGCGTTTCCCTTGTCTCAGCTCCCTCGTCTGTTAAATGAAACCTAAAATACTCCCCTCCATTTTGGATCAATGTCACATAACCTCATTTCCTCAGCTTAAGAAAAAGCCTTAGATTTTATATGTTGCACTAAAATATGTCAGCACTGTTGGGTTAATAAACAGAGCTAAATCAAAACCAGGCCCCAGTTCGTAGATCATGTGAGCTATGTCAAACACGGGGAGCGATACCACAGAAGAGATGTAATGGACAGCCTCCTTCGCCTGGTTTTTATGGCTGTGAAAGAGAAAAACCTGGTGTTCAGTCAATTTTCATTCACCAGCGGCTGTCACGCAATCTCTCACAGCTTTTTGGGTTGTGTTTATTTTTCCTGAGGTTCCCAAGAGCCCTACCTTCTGATCCCCTTGCAAAACCTCCTGTGTGACTACCTAAAGCACTGACCCCTGGGCTGCAGCCAAAGCCTGAAGCTTTTACTGCACGTTAGACCAGATCCTTACCTGATAAATCAGAGTATCCCCCACCAATTTACACCCACACAGGAAATAATTTTCACAATTCAGAGGAACAAAGGTTCGATTTTCTTCTCCTTGTTGACTTTTCCTATGTGGCAACTCTGTTAAAGCCAAAGAACTTCTCTCTCTCTCTCATTTGTCAGCAGAACATCCCATCCCAGCAGCTTTTAGAGCCGTCACTCAGCATCTACGGCCACCCCGGCCTGGCAGCCACCCTGCCCCGCTGCAAGCACGAGCCCACACGGCGATTCCCGTGGGGCTCCTGGGGAAAGGAAAGGAACGAATCCCACCAGGCAGTGGGATTCTTTCCTAACAACATCCTCATTTTGGGGGGAAAAAGCCAGGAAATGTGTCTTCGAGGCTATCCCACATGCTCATTCCTTCCCAGCTCCCATACTGGTGAGCAGTATGAGCAGGTTCACATGGAGATCCCTGAGCAGACACTGACTGCTCCTCGTACCTGAAACACGATGGACTGATGTGCACCTTTAGAGATTAATACTGGTAATGCTCTTCTCTCACTCACAGCTGGAAAGAAAATGTTTGGGTTTTTTTCTGGAAAGCTGCTCACAGCATGTGATAGCATCCAGTTTTTCCACTGAGAAAAGCAACACCTGAAACCCACATGGTGGTTCAGTTTTTCCCTTGGCACAACCCAGCAAAACGCTGCTCAGCACATCTACAGGCTTCTTGCTGCCGCTTCTGGAACCTGTCACAGACCAACGCGGCGACGCCAGCAGGCAGCGGAGCAAGGCACAACCCATGGCCACCGAGAGGAATACCAGAGGCCACGGAAAAATTCACACTGATGCTTCGGTCCAGCCAGAAACACGAGCAGTGCTGCAGCAGGCTGACCTCCCACTGCAGCCCCCGTCTCCGTCAGGGAGGACAGTGGAGCCACCACTGTGCAAGAAGTCATCCCCATCATTCCCAACTGAAATCCAGCCACCTAAACTTAAATTAAGTTCAGACTTTCATCCTCCTCTGTAGTCAATGAAGAGAGAAATTGGCACCGATGGAGGGCTATTCATCCCATCCCAAGATAGCTATCCGAGACGGGCAGGGTGAACGGATGCTGGAGGTGCCAGTGTCTTTCGACACAGACTATAAAAGCAGCCAGGATGATTATCTTGGACTAGACACCTAACTTTTAGGCAGAGTCAGTTAAGGTGAATCTCTGCTAAACTGAAATCAGTGGCGGTTTCGCCTCTGCCTTCAGCGGGGCCAGGTTTTCACCATGGCAATCTGAGTTCATTAGAAAAGAACAACAGAAAAGGGAAACACATCTATAAGGGAATGAAATATTTATTTCCCCCCATTCACAGAGTGCAATTAAGATATAAAGAGATTAGGGGAATACTTCGCAGACACAAAGTGGGCTTGTATTGAACAAGAAAGGAGTCTGCAAGCACAACTCGAGCTATCAGCCACCCTTGCCTGGCTCCCAGGAAAAGCATCATACAAATTTTAGAAAGAAGGAATCATGGTAGACGTGCCATCTGGGAAGATGATGGACAACAAGCTGACTAGGAATAAATAGCAAAATATAATAAATTCCAAGCCATGCCAACAGCAACTGTTGTGCTATGAACTAACAGTGCTATTAAATGTTTACGCACACACTTGTGTCAGCACCTGTCAGCATTTATGCAATACATACGTTGGCAAATCTGTATTACGTTATTTCTTGCAACTGATCTGCATTAATACTGCCCGTGCACATGTTCAAGCAAATTGCTACGCTTCTTTTTGACCTATCCATGTGCAAAAGGTGCAGCAGTTCACAGTATTTTATGCCTATGCAGCACAGTGTAGGTTTATGCACCAGGCAAGGCTGGGGATAGGGGGCAGCAAAGGAAAAAGAAAGAGGAGCAGGGAAGAACAGGGGAGCTGAAAACCTTCTGGCTGGCACCAAGATGCCCAAGGATGGTGGGTTTAGGGCAAAGCTGCCTGAGCTGGAAGAAACGGCTGAGAGTGCGTGAGGGGAGGCAAAATACAGCCCTAGGCTGCAGCCCCAAGAGAGAGGGAAAATCATTTGACCCATTTGATAAAACCAGGCTGCAGAGAACAGAGTTTTGCTGTAGCCAGTGAGATAGACTGCAGAGCTTCCCGCGCCCGGGAACTTAAATTAACTTTACCCTTTTGATTCCTTCTTCTTGCTCGTCCTTCACTTCCCCCAGCCCCTGAGCAGTAGTTGGGGTGGAGGAGACAGAAGGGTGTAATTAAGGGAGGTGCCACCTGCTAGGGCTGGAGATCGCTCCAGCGAAAGGCAGGGATTGTGGTGACAGAGCTAAATCTGGGACCCACCAATTGTTGCTAGCGACGAGAGCCTGCGGTTACCGTGCCACCCAGACAGAATTGGTGGAAAGACAAGCTTGTTATTGCAAAAGGAGCGTTTGTGCCCCACCTCTCCTCTGTGCAAGTGGATTTCTGAGGCTTGCAGACGCGGGATGGGTGCAGGGCTTTGGGACACCTGTGCAGATGCAGGCAGAGCAGGAGCACACACCTTCAGAGTTGCTGCTCCTGGTCTGATTGAGAGAAATTTTTGTTGAAGCTGAAGCCACAGAAGCATCAAAACCCTGGCATGAAGTGGAGCAAGACAGAGGACGTGGGCAGAGCTCCTGACAGTTGTGTGCCATAGAACACCCCATCAAGGTCACCTTGAGCTCTTGAGCTGCAAAAACCATTTGTACTTAGCAAAACCAGAAGGCCCGTGGAATCAAAAAATCATAAAGATACTGTACTGACATTACTCTGTGTGAATTAAACAGGACTCAGAGACCAGGGAGTGAAAGCACTTAGCCTGGCCATACATACCCTCAGTCAACCACATGAATTCATCAGCAATATTCCCGTGCCTTCAAAAAAACCATGATTTTGATCCAAACTAAAGAAGGGGTCTTATACTTTACATTGGAATTAACATGACAAGCAATTAGCAGGTCATCAAGATTAAGACTTCTCTTAATAGTACTAATAAAAAGAGATATTTTTAATGCAGTTCCTAGGATTAATAATTGCCATTCTGATAGAGTCAGAATTTCCAGCATGAGCCGTTCCCTCCATAGCCACAGGTGCAGATGGATGAGGCAGCTCAGACAAGCTGAAGTTTATCACATTTTCCATGTAAGAGGGCACAGCAATTACAACTGAAGAGGGTGCTGGAGCCAGAACTCTGGGTCTTGGTAGGGGGAAAAAAACCCAGATTCATAATCAACAGGGGTAGCCGCAGGAGAAGTTTTAAAATCCTGATTTAAAAACACTTAGCAGTAACACGCCAAGCTCCTACAATTACTGAGTACCAGGACATGAGAGGAGAGGTAATAAGTGTCCCTGGAAAGTGCTCCTATACAGGGGGACTTTCAGGCTTTACTGGGATTTCCAGTGCTTGCACATCTGAAACTTTTGTTTTTTCTTCTCTTTAAGGGAGGCACAGGGTATTTTAGTGCATCTCCAAGATTTAGAGGAAGAATGAAAAGGTTGCTATTTAAGATTCAGTTTTGAGGACTTCAGTCAGTCTGTAGTGATAACAGCTCTCTGTCCCCATCCTGGTGTTAGAACACTCTTGCAAAGCAGAAATATTACATTTCATAACATTTATGCCTTTAAATAGCATTTGCTTTGCTGAAAAGGATGCAAACGTCTTGCTGAATAGTAAATTCATGGCACTTAAGAGCTGAATTTCCAAATGGGTTCAGCCCACAGTTTGCAGAGCAGCTTCGTTCCACATTTTTTTGTTTGCCTAAATGAGTGCCCAGATCCTTGGAAATCTTTTCTCCTGGTTGTGGGTTCTGTGTACCATAAAACATGCTCTTGGTCTCTTCTAACACAATGAACCCTGAGGAGAAATACCAGTAGGGTTAGAAACCACCACCAGATATATTTTGAGCACGATTGCCTGTATTATCTTAACGCCCTATTGCTCCAGAACCTGAAAACTACATATCTCATCTTTCTGTTGTTATTACACCCAAAGGATATGTCTGCACCGCAGTGCTGAGGTGCCAACGCCAGCTCTCGACAAGCTCGCTCTGGTGCTGCGAACACGCTGGCTGCAGCCGCCCCGAGCACAGCTCCTCTGCGGCTCATTCACCCGGCTGCTCCTGCCCCAGGAGGTGCTGTGAAAGCAACCAACAGGATCTTGGCTTGATTCTTCTGGCAACAGACAAATGCAACAGGGCAACCACTCCAGGCAGGCTCGCTCCCACACCATCTGCTTTCCAAGGGTACATAGACTTTCTGGCACAGAGATTCCTGTTTGAGGATCTGAGCTTGTGTACAACAGTTTACCATAACCAGCACATGCGAGCTGGCACTCCCTCCTTTAGAGGCAGCAACAGTTCTGATTTTTTGGGGTAACCCTTTGCCTTTTGCCTCGCTGGGTACCACGCTGCATCGCATCGCAGGGCGACGACTGCCGAGACGTCTGCGTTGGAGGCAGCTTTGTTGGCACAGAGCAGATCACCTCATGGGTACGAGATGCTGCAGCCGAGCAGATATGGGAAGGAAAAGCTCATCCCTGAAATCGCAGCGGGGTTCAGGCCACTCTGCAACAGCCCCTTAGGTGAGAGGCAGTGCTGAAACCCCACCAGGCTGCAGGGCGAGGGGAGCGCGGTGCCGCGGATCCTCCAGTGCCACCCAGGAAGGTACGGATTGAGGCAGAAGGGCTGCACGGCCCCGCTCCTCACACTCCTTCCTTGCTCTGGCAGCGACAGAGCAGCCCTAACACAATGCAGAACCCAGGCCAAAACCCACAGCCACTCTGTCTGTCTAACTCTGTCTGGCAGTGCTGCAGTACATTATTACCTTCTGTAATTCCCCCAAGTTATTTAGGGCTGTCTCCTTATTATCTCGATATCTTGGCTCCCATAATAATTACAGACCCAGTTTTACAAGGGCAATTTTTTTTTCTTGATTAGTTTCCAGGATTCTGTTGTTGCATCAAAGCTGTGCTAGTTTTTGTGTATTCCTGACAGATGTCTACTGGGGGAATTACAGAACGGGCATGCAAGGAGGAAACGATCTACGGTGAAATTAAGGAAACAAAGAACAGTTCTGTGATTTTTTTTTTTTTTTTTTAAATAAAGGCATTTCTCACACATGAGCATATGCACCCATGGCTGGTCAGACAAGCGCACACACACTTGGACACTTGAATCCCTGCCATTCCTCCCTGCTCTGCCCATCCGGAGCGCGGCACGGGACAGGAGTGCTCCGAGAACATCCTCTCGTCTGTGCAAGTGTAAGCAAGAATTAACCAGAATTTGCCATATCTAATTACTTACTATTTCTGCTGAAACTCATCATCTGCAGCCAGAGCTCCCAAAGCCCTCCATGAAGGAGCTGCTTGTTAATTATGCTTTTCATAGAATGGAAACCGGCGATAAGTAAAGAAGTGGCTGCTAAACGCAACTTGGGAAGCAACTGGGGTAGGAATAAAGCAGAGACCTGCGGAGCCCTCGTGTCGTCACCACAAGCTCACGTGAGTATTTGCTCCTCTCTAAACTCAGCCTGTGGCACAAAGTCCGCTCGGCATCTGCTGCGCCTCCGCCTGCCGCCCGCCTTCGACCTGCCCGCGGGACTCGGCCAAGAGTAAACAACAGGAATAAACAACAACAACAACAACAACACAACACCCTGGTTATTTGTACTACAGCGGTGCCTAAAAAAATACTAATTATCTGTAAGAGAGTGGTGCCTGCAGGCCTCAGGTGAGCCTGGCACCCCATTGTGCGAGGTGTTACACAAAACAGCTTGTAAAAGGATGGTCCCTGCCCTGCAGAGCTCGCAGCCTAATTAGGCAAGAGGAGGAGTGGTGGAAACAAGTTCAGAGAGAAAAAATAACTGATGCCGTATCTCCCAAAGCACAGCTAGCAAACAGCTTCCTGGCCTCTGAACCAGCGCCCAAACCACACCGAACCCCTCAAAATACGGGGGTCTTCGCGCTGTCTGCCGGCAGCCGCCTCGAGGCTCCCAAGCCGCCAACAAAGGCAACAGCTTCGTGGCTGTGAAGCAGCCTTGGGAGGTGCCTCTGGTCTCTGCTTACACAGCAGGGCTGTCTGGACCTCAGTGCTGGAAGCAGCCCCGTGCCACCAGGAACGATGCCTGCCATCACCATTTTCAGCAGCAAAGGGTCCTCCCATGAAAACATGACTTCAGCCACTACTGAAGGCAGAGGATTGGACTTGTTGGACTAAGAGTTTGATCTGGAATGGCAAATTCCATACGTTAAGGGCTGGGAATGAGCAGATCAAACTGTGTGTCAAATAAATCAGCCACTCAGTCCAGAACCATACATGAAAATACAATTAGAGATTAGCCCACAGAGTGCATAACTGGCAATACGTCAGCCACAAATCATTTTAAAAGCATGTAGCTGATCTAGCCTCCTTAATTCCTTGAGTTGTTGATTCCAATTATCAGCAGCCAAGTAGCAAAAGGGTTTTTATCCCAGAAGATTTCTTACTTTTGGATACAATAAAAGTCAATTTATTCAATGATTACTAGGACATGGGCAGTTAATAGGTTGCGTCTGTTCTTTCTCCCCTCAGATACTTCAGAGTGGATCCATTAACACATCTACAGACTAGACTTAAACAATAATAGTGCTGCTTCTTCTCTGGGGGTAACCAAACCAACCCACTTTTTGTACAGGGCTCTGGGATGTTTTTTTACTATTACAGCTCCAGAGGAATTTACATAATTGGTTATGAATAATTCGTAACTTGTCTAAGAGTCTCCATGTAGCTATCTGATTTACTACAGCTCCCCACTCCAGAACCAGCAGAAGATTTTAATACAGTTTTTAATTGCAAGATCATAATTTAAGCATATCCATGCTGCCTAATGCAGATGGGATGCATGGCGAACTCCTCTCCAGAGTCTCTCCCTACCGGAGGACTCCAAGGCCCTGGAACGGCTGCGGAGATGGGCTGCAGGGCAGGGAGCAGACCCCACAGTCTGCAGCGCAGACCTGACCTCTCCTCTCCTTCTTTATGTGCTTGCCTTCAAGTTACTTGCTTTCCGCAGGGGTGACGGACGGCAAAGCCCTCGTGGTTTAAGCATCAGCCTTCTGCTAGGGATCTCTGTGCCCCTTTGTTCAGCCCTTTACCCAGACCATAATAGCAACAACACGTCCCTCCCTTTCAGTAAGGCTGCTGGAAGTAAGGTCGGCAGCATTCCAAGGATGGCTGGATACTCTAGGACCAGGTTTATAGGGGAAAAAAACTACATTTGTCAGGGCTAAAGACTTGGAAAAGCGATCTGTGCGCTTAAACTGCTTGATGGCAATCGTTGAATCTAGGCTCTCTCTGTTGGGGTTTTGTCCCCTGTCACGCAGGCGGGGAGGGATAGAATAGCCAGATGTTGCGCAGGCTCAAATAAGCCTCCTTCCCGTACAAAACCCGGAGATCAATGTCCTTAACTGAGATGGTGTACAGAGAGCCAGCCTGAAAGCCAGTGGGATGAACTGGGAGAGGTCCTGCACGAAGCAGACCTACGGCTGCTGGGTGCTGGTTCCTCCAGGGTTTTCCCACTGGGCTGTGCCCCTGCGCTCTGGATGCTCTGGAGCCTCAATTCCCACAGGAGACCTTGACCCAGGTCTGGGCAGTCGCCTTTGCCTCAGTCCCTCACCTCACAGATCCTGCAGGAACCAGCTTTCTTCCAAACCCTCCATCCAGGCTGGAATAATCAGCCATCAGATGCAAAGTCAGCACCACAAAGTGACTGCACTGGCTCTGTTTCCAAAGAAAATGGCACTAAAATAAGAATCCACATTTCCACTCAGCTGGATGAAGGTATAAAGCACAGGACTGCAACAAACTTGCTCTAATTTTTTCCCTATATGACGCTTTTGCTTCACCAAATGGAATTTAGGACTGGGTCATTGAATCAAATTGTTTGCTCCCACAGGAAACCTCTTCACATAGCCCTTTTAATTATTAATATTTCTGCGCCCCAGTTCAACAAAATCATGGAAATGCTCCTAAACTTGTTTAACTTAAAGCTATTGCTAATTTTCAGACTCCAAGTGGCATTTCCTAAGACAAAGAACATGATGTGCCTTACAAAATGCTACTTTTATAAAAGATGCTGTATCTCTTTCTACAAATATCACCATGTAAAGGGTAAATAATTGCTTGAATTCAGTCTTTAGTCAAGAGAGCAGAACCTTCATTGAGGCGCGTCTCTGGTGAGACTTAAGCACATGCCTAAATGCTTCCTCTGAATTGGGGACTGAACTCATTTGCCTTTGCTATGAGAGGTCCTTTACTGTATTTTTTTTTCCTTCAGTTACACTTTCTTTTAAAAAAATTAATCCCATCACACTACTAAAAGAGCCATCTCACTTCCTTCAAGTTTCTTCCCAGCATTTATAAAAAAGATGGTTTATTGTCCTGAAAGCAAAACCATTACAGCCTGTCAAAACCTTTCTGTGAGGCGGCAGCGAGCTGAATAATACATTTCACATTAAATTACACAACTGTGTCATCGGGCTAACATTAAAGGTAAGTCATTAATAAAAAGAGAAAATAAAGTGGTCCTTAATTATACAAGACATTAAAAGGCTGAGTGTTTTGCTTCTGCAGCACACTCACTTTGTGAGAATAAACGTTTTAAGAGCAGTGTGAACTTTTCTCTGTGGAAATTACAGCTAAAGATAATCCCTTACGCCCGCTAAGGCTGCTCATTGCTGCGAGATGTGTCCTTCTGCACCTCCCGACTCCTTTGTGCAAGTCCTAGGGATGAAGCCAGTTTACAAACTCTTGGCTTGCGTACACAGCTTTTGCTTTTGTTTCGTTATTTATGGGGGACATTTTCAAAAGGCTCAGCTGAAAGCACTTAACAGCTGAACCCCATTGATTTTCTGTAAAAATAGGGCACCTCGGTGCTCTTGACAAACATCCAAATACACTTTGGAAGCTGGAGCCTAACGGGATAAAGCCAAAGGAGCAGAGAGGGAATCCAAGCAATGAAACCTCAGCGTTTGTGGCCAGGTGTAGCTGTTACAGGGACAGTGACGGGGAGAGAGGGGCATTTGCAAGCACACAGCCACCTCTGCATCCGCAGAGGACGAGGGGCACACTGCCCCTCCTGCTCCCCATTCCCGGGAAAGCCCCCAGACCTATTGCAGTCATTGAAATCACACAGGGACAGTGTGACTCCTGCAAATCTCCACACGTAACGCTGTCTTTACCTTGCAACTAAAAGCAGAAACTCCGTGGAGCTTGAATTCCTATAGGAAAACCACTGATTTAAAGCTTTTGGGGACGTTGCCCCAGTTGAAAAGCCATCTTCTCTTTTCCTTATGTTCCTTTCTGGCTCCTCCTTTAGCCTCCAGAAGTGCAAAGCTACCACTTTGAGAATCCTCTGCCATTCCTTATCGACTGAGCCAGCCTTGCCTTGTGGCACAGGACTGAGGCACCATTTCTGGTGCTTGGGAACCCCTGAGGTTCACCTGCAAGCTAACAAGAGAGTGAGCTTTGCAGTGGAAAGCATCACACATTCTATCTGTGGGCTGCTGCAGAACAAGCCACCTCCAGCTCTCAGATGGCCACGAGTCGCTGTCACTTGGAAGCTGCAGCGTTAGGTAGGAGCGTGCTGATGGAAGGGTTTAGTAAAAGAAGAATTAAGGGCACCCAGGAGCATCTATGCTATTCTTGTGCTAATGATAACCCTCCTCTGCCCACAGAACCTTGGTTAACTTTGGATGAGCCTGCTCTTGAGGACTTGAGTCAGGTAAGGCTGTGGGTCCTTCCTCAGAGGGGCCAGAGTCTGAGTTTTCCAACAGGAAAAAATTTGAAGGAAAATTTCCAAGGAAACACGAGAGGCTGCAAAAAGTGTTGGTTTGTGTGGAAATTTTTTGCCTGTTTTTCCTGAAAAACTAAATGCCCAAAACCTAAAGTGTTTTGGCCAACCCCCTGAGTTTTTCAGTATTTGAATTTCTGAAACAAAAAAAGAACTTTTCTTGGGAACTGTAGATCAAAAATATTCCCTCAAAATGAATTTTCTTCTAGAGTTTCATTTAAATTGTCTGCTTTATTATGGTGCTAATTCTAGCTTTGTTCTTTTTTTAAAGAAACAAGCTATTCAGCACTGCAGTTGCACTGAGGGCCAGCAGACCTCTGTGTTGTGGATGCAGCTTTCGTTAAGGAGAGTCAAGTTTTCCACAAAGCTTCGATGCTGGGAGCTATCGTCTAAGGCTTTGCTCATGTAGCCAAACCGGCCAGTTATGAGTTTGTAAAGAAAACATCAGGGATTTAACCATAACGCACGTCCCAGATCATGCACCTACGATCTAATCAACTGGTTTTCTTTCTGTAAATACCAACAGAATACTTGATACATATTAAGGGATGCTAATAAAATTGACAAGATAAAACGAGATCCTTCCCACAGAGCACAGCATCTGCTCTCCCTTTGCGCTTCCCGAGCTTCCGCAGAGCGGTCGAACAAGACGCACGGGGACACTGAAATGAGTTTGCAAACTGGAGGAGTCTTTTAGCCATTTCCTCATATGAAGGCGCTCTCTATCTGGTGCCTACTAAATCATCCTTGCCAAACACTGTTTACCCCTGAAGCTAACAAAAATACTTTGAAGAGCAAGTCTCAGCATACCAAGTGTTAAATATTTCACGTATACAGGGGTAGCCTTCACATAAAAGCAGTCTGCTTCACCTCAGGGTAGTTAACACATTTGAACTGTCCTGGGGTTTAAAAAAAAACCCAAAAGGCATAAAACCAAAACAAAACTGAAAAAAACCTCAAACCCAAGCAAAGACCAGATACTTGATGTTAACCATGAAATTTATCATCGGTGTTGAGCCCAGGAGAAGATAAAGGGCTGATTTGGGTGGATGCCCCTCACAGCACAAGCCTGGGCTTCCCTTCATTACGCATAAGCTTTGCTGGACTCGGAAACAGTCACCCCTGCGTGCAGAGAAGAAAAAGGAATGAAAGTAAGAATGTTGAGGGGTGCAGTCCCTGTCCCCCTGAACCCGCACGCAACAGCAAGAGCCACACACCCGAGGGGGCCACCGGGCTGAGCAGGACCGGCCACCGTGGGCTACGTCACAGCAACAGCTTCATCCCTTCCTTCTGCAGTAGCACACCAGGAGAACCAGCCTGTGCCGACTCATCCCGTGCTCAGTTATTTCCCGTGCTCACTGCTCCCAGCAGCTCTCTGCACGCTCCTCGGGAGCAATCAGCCAGGTGAAAGGAGCATATTTTTTAGGGAGTCCCCAGCTAAAACACCAACAGTGTGTCCTGGCTGTGTTTCAGATCGACTTCCCTTCCACCTCTCACCCCCAGCCTTTGAAACGCGAAGGAATGATTTACTTGCAGACACTGTTGTATTTCCACTATCATTAACCAGCGTCTGTCCGTGGAGCGGAACAGGAATTACTGCGAGTACACACACAACAAGACACCCACACACTTCTGCCAGAGACACCTTTCCTAGGAGACACACGGACTGGATGGGAGAGCAGAGGGCTAGGAACAGTGGCAATTACTCGGAATAACAGGCTGCGAGCCTCGAGCTTTCAAGTGGAGCAACTTTGCATTAGTGCAGCCTTTTCCATCATGGCTGAGGAGGAAATCAGTCAGGAAACCAAATAAATCATCGCGGCCTCATCCGTACAGCCTGAACACGGCTCCAGGGGCAGGACTTCCACCACGTCGATGAGGACCTCCCGTGCTCCCGAGTCTGCAGAGAGCACCCGTGGAGCCTCGGTGACGCGCAGCTGATCAATGGAGCCGCGCTACCGCCTGTCTCGCTGCCAGGCAATTCCTGGAGCTGCACTGGCAGCGTTACTGCAAGGTGCTCCACGGAGCAGCCCTGGTATTTGTACTGCTGCCATTTCATCAGCGGCGTGGCACCAGAGTCCGTCTCCCTGACAGCTGATCAATGAGGAGGAATATAATAACCATAATGCGGTGTTTCCCAGGATATGAGCCTTTAACCCAAGGACCTCCAATCCCTTTTCAGACATTCATTAAGCCACAAATTCCACATGCATCGAGATGGTCACGAAGATCCAGATCACCAACGTACTGCAAATTCATCTTGTTCTTGTTGTACAGCCGGGTGACCTGAGATGCTGTGGACTAGTTAAGTGTCCCAGTTTAATTCCCGCTAATACGAAGTGTAGGTTGGAAATAGATCCTCAACACAGAAAGGCTAAACCAGGATGGATTCCCCCAAAAGTTTCCCAGAAAACCTAGCTACAAATATCACAATGAAAGCTAAGATGCACTGAAAATAAAAACACACCTGACACGAGGCTTGCAGGCCATCCTTTTTAAATCCTGGTAAGTCAACTTCAGACTTCAGCCCACCAAACAGGAACGTGGAACGCCTTGGCAAAAGCCAGCACCACCGACACCTCAGCAGGGCCACCTCCTCACCTTCTCTGTTCCCTGACCACAAAAGTATCCTCCAACTTCAAATGCAGCGTGAAATTCAAGTGTTTAAACTCCCCATGCTCTCATCAATCCCTGCACTCAAATCCCACCCATGGTCAGCCTCAGCACACCGAGATGGCACTGCGACCAACGAACCTCCAGCAAGCCTGCCACGCCGCTCTGCTAAGGTCTGATTTTCCTGAGTTTCTAATTCAGTATCATCTTGCCTCAGCAAGCTGCTCAGCCCAACAATTCTCGTTTCATAGTTACAGAGGCCAAGCCTAGCTAATCTTTCTTTACAATTCATTCCCCAAATCCCTGAATAACTCTGGTTGCCCTACACTGCCCCTTCTGCCTCCTCAAATGTGCTGCACGCTTCCCATAATAAGGTAACTAAACCCTCACACAATAGCCTACGTGTTTTATTTCACGTTCCCCGCTGATTAATGCTGAATGCCTCCATACAGTATATCCTCACGCTCTACATTTAATGCTTCACTATATATATATAGTGCAATAACCTTGTTGCTTTTACATCACGGCTGCCAATTTGTGCAGATGGCTGCAGTGTATTAGTCACCAGTGACACTCCCCTCCTCCTCCCAGCAGTCCTGCTCTCGGTCAGCGTCTCACATGGCATTCCCTTTCAAGGTATCTACGGCTAATTTTGGCCCGAGAGTCCCTGGTACTTTAAACGTGATGAGCTGCATCCTCAGCTGGTGTAAATCTGCACAGCCCTAATTCGGTCAGCGGAGCTGCGCCAGTTCATGAGCAGAGGGAGACCTATAAATCGGTTTTCAGACCAATACATTAAGGCAGCTTATTTAAACGGCTTTGGCATTGTTTTTTATTTATGTACAGATAACCACGGCTTGTAAAGTTGATGGTCCAGCACCACAGAACCCACAACGTACAGACTGACCGACAGGGAATAAGGACAGACACACAGACCGGTCAGCTCAGTTCACCATTGCGCCACCACAGTCAGGCACCAAGCGAAATAAACTTCTCTGTTCGGTCTCCTTTTGCCTCACCAGAAATTTGTTTCAAGCCCAGAACAGGAAAAGACAACTTCTATGCAGAAGGGGAAAAAAAGTAGCTAAAATTGACCTTTGTCACACCTCCCCATCTTAAACCGTTTCCTGACTGTGACGTCCTCTCTTCTCTGTCCAAAAGCCAATTTTTAGCCAGTCTGTACTCTGGCTTTTCAGAGCAGTTCGATTCATACATAGTCTCCTCAAACACTTGATAATCTGGGTCAGCAGCAGCTCCGTGTACCGTGGCTGCAGTCTGGAGACGCTGGAGAGGCATGAGAGGAAAACCCCCAACCTTTTAGAGCTTTGTCTCAGCTCCTTAACGTTTTGAGGTGAATGATCTAGGTTGTAAGAAGAAGCCTCCTGACAACAAGATCTATTAGTGTATGGAATAATCTTCCAAGGGAAGTGATGGAAACATTGCTGCTTGGCACAAAGCGAGTGTTTGTCCAGACTAGTTTTTAAATATACAATCTGAGTTGGCAGAGGAAAAGTCTAGTCGAGTAGTTGCTCTTATCTATCGCCATATTCCAGGATAAATCAGGTCATCTCCTTTGTTCTAGCCTAAAAGTTGAGGAATGCACTTAAAACAATCCATGCAGTTTTAATCAGCTACAATCTCCCTTTTATGATCCACATGGGTTGTATCTTATTAAATTAGATATATCTAGCCGTTTCTTTTTAATCATCAAGTTTTTCTAATATAAGGCAGCAGCACTGTCTAGCACAGCTGGCGTGAGCCGGGGCTGGGAGCACCTTCAGGTCTCGCATTGGCTGCACCCCAGGCTCCCAGGCCAGTAAATAAACCCCTCACTTTAAATAAAATCACTCCTCAATTTGTTTTTGTCACTCAGAGGGCCTGGGACTGACTTTTAGAGGTCATGAGTGTTCATGGCTCTGGTCTGAGTCACTGGAGGGGAGCTGGGTGAATTTATGAAAGACAAGGAAGGACTCAAGGCTACTCAGTACTTTGTGTGATATAAACCCATGGAAACAGACCATTCTGTGCATGAATCAAGACTGACAAGCACTGCGTCCTGAAACAAGAGATTGGGATTTTCAGCCTTAGTGTTATTTTGCAAGTGTAAACGATAGCTGTAATGCTCACAACTGGAAAGCAAGATCAAGTCTTGCAGTCCCCAAACTGACAGCTAGAGAATTTTGCTTTCAGAAAGACCAGTAGGCAAAAGACAAACCAAAACAAAAAGATAAAAAGGAACAAAAGATATTAGCAAATTCCCTTCTGCTGCAATGCAAGGTCTTCCTTCCAGTGCAGCCTTCCTGCCTCTGCTAAGGGGTCAGTAAAGGCAACAACTGGAGGCCCCTTCAACGATGTTGGGCTTTGCATGGGATCCAAGGCTCAACACACGGCCATGAACACTAGCGCACGCCTACAACAACCCCCTTTGCTTTGTACGGCAACCGGCACTGCGGGGCCCCCCGTCCTCAACAAGGCTCCTCAGGGAGGTTCTCTACCCATCACCCTTCAGCACAAAGAAACCCCAATATGACAGATCACTCAGGCATTTGGCTGCCCTTAAAAAACTCACCCCTGACAGAGGAAGCTTCAGGTATGAGGCTCTGTGAGATTTTGTCCTTTTCTTATCCTCTTTAAATTATTCCTTGAATTCACTGGAAAGAACTTTGTTAGTGACACAAAATTGTTTGAGGAGCCATAAATATACATTGACGAATGTAAAAAAAGATAAATAAGATACTGAGCAGCCACTCCAGCAACCATAAATTTAGCCTTATTTTTCTTTCTGAGCCTCTATATCAGATCTTATCTCCTGGAGGATACCGGTTTTCTTTCCCTCAACTCCCAAACACTCATCTATTGTTTTGAAAACAAGAAGTCTGATGGCAGAACAAGACATCCTTTTAAGAACACATCTGATTCTAGAAATCACAGCAAGTCCAGTATCTCTTCACGTTCAAACCGCAGTTACTTAGTGCAGAGCCTGCACTCGGTGTGTTGTAGAGAACAGAGAAAATGCGCTAGATTTGGGCAAATTGTAGCTAAAGAGGGCACAGCTGGTCAGAATACAGGCAAGATGCTATAGATTTAATAGAGGGCACAGTCACATTTGGGGACACTGAGCACTTTTCCTGAACAGGATTAAAGAATCGAAAACAATGCATGTTTTCTTGAGCCGTTCTTCGGTAATCTGCTCCTAATGTCAGTATGGATTTGTGAGCTTCTTATTGATATGACGGCAATGGGACTTCATCAAACATATTAAAGCAGAGGAGAGTCTTTTGGTTATTATCAATTCTACTCTGTAGCTGCTATTTGTGCAAAATAACTCAATTCTTAACTTGATATTCTAAAGGACAAATCTACTCGTCCCACCACTGAAGAGGCAGTCGCTGGTGTTTGCCAGCATTGCCTATTCCATTTTTGTAGCTGGAACACTGCTGAATTTAGCAAAGGAGTTTTACCCCTAAAGGTATACACATGGATCTTAAAGTTCTCTGGAAAGCCAAAGCTATTGGGGGCTTCCTGAACCACTTGTTATCACTTTGAAGCATCTGGCTCGTGGTCAGGCGTTTCATGTTAGTAACTTCTACATTTGTTTCTGAAGAAATTAGCACAGCTTCCTTCACTGCTGCATTCTGCAGCGGGTTTGGTTTTGATTGTAACATCTCCTTGTTCATCTTGAAATCAAAGTCATTTATGGAAGCTGCAGAATTTTAATGTTCCTCAGACTCAAAAGCATTTGTTTAACCACCACCAGACAAGAGGATGAATAAGAGAGACTGTCTGCTCCTGATTTAGTGGGATCAGATTTTTAGAAGAGCTCAGCAACCAGCGTACGACTTCAGCACACTAAGATCTTTGGACAGCCAAAGAACTTTTATTACAGTGCTTCAATGAGAATGACTCTCATGAAAACCATGACCTTAGTGAACCAGGCAGTTAACACACACTATACCTTCCTATATTTTCACCTGAAGGAGGAGATTTATTCATTTTTTCAACCTGCAATTTAAAAGCAGCTTTTGATTCTCATTATTTCTGCATCTGTTCACCCAAAAGGCCTGTCTACGCGATTGTTGGGCCATGGGCGGTGGTTAAGAATCACCACCGAATACAAGATGATATGCAGGACAAAAACAAAGAGACGGTATCTTCTGAGGTTACTTTTGTTTAAGCCCTACACAGAGAACAGAATAGATTAAAGCAGTGGGAAAATAAGAGATGGAGGCTTGTGATGTGGTGTAGGGTGATCCTTCCAGCCAACCGCACTTCATTTTCCTACACTGAAGTTTCCAAGTAGTTTTCTAGGATACCCCTGAGCAGAACTCATTGTAATAACTGGAGGAAATAAATTAATGGAGAATTACCGTAAGGCTCATCTGAGAGGAGTTTTGATAAACAACACTTCCAGGCTGAGATATTCAGCGCAGCCTGAGGAATGTGGACTTTCCCACTCCTGCCAAACTGAATGGGATTCTGCACCTCTGAGTCAAGCTGGGAAGCGGCTGCCACAACCACCAGAAGCAATTCTGGATTTCAGGTGCCATCAGAGATCAAGAAGCATCCTTAAACTGAACAATTTTGACAAAGGAAAAGGTGAAACAAGAAACGTTTGACCTATCCAGCTGGCATTAATACCAGACTTGGTCTCGGCAAGCAAACTCCCAGGGGAGTTGCAATCTCTTTGCTCCGAGTCTCAGTTAAGAAAATTGCACAATCTTCAGCTGGGGAAGAGGAGACAGAAATGGACAACAGCGGGATCGCGGTCCGAGTGCTGCCACAGACGCAGATATGTCCCACGTGCAAGCCAGAACAGAAGCCTATCATGTTTAATTTGCTGGGATTTTTATCATATTGCTTCTGTCCGGATTCTCCTCGGATGCAGTCCCTCCTCAGTAAAGGGCCAGCCCGCTCCTGAGCTTTATTTAAGTTCTTTCCAGACCAAGTTTTAAGCAAACCTTAGTTGATGCCCAGGCTTTAGGCTAGCGCTCTATATGGACAAAACATTTTCCACTCAAAATGGTTCTGAAACCACCATCTCTGCAGGCAGAGCTACATCAGGTACTCCTGTACCTTTAAAAATCCACACACACCTGGCACTCTGAGCACAGATTCTGCCTCATTTGTACCCATGGCATGGCTGGTGAAGTCATCGCGATTGCACAGGATAAATGAAGGCTGAAGCTGGCCTGCTTAAATTAGGATTTTTTTTTTTTTTGAACCTGTATATTCTTCCCATTGCTAAATCTTTTACAGAGGCTACTAAGGCAGAGAGCTGCTGAGCTAATCCTCTTTGACTCCTTGCCATCCTGGCAGGTAGAGTGAAGCCTAAGGTAAAGTGAAGCATCAAAAGGAAAATTAATGTCTTCTAACAGCAATTAGAGGAAATTATTTAGATATAAATCTTGTTTTATATCTTCTCATACTTGTTTTTCAATCTTTCTCCTTTGATTTTTTTTTTCCTTTCAGGCTTTTCAGAAAGAAACATTTAAAATCCCTCCTGTAAACCAGTGGCATAATTAGCTGCATGTTACACCTGGTATTTCACTCTGCTACAGCGCAATTCCTTTGAGCTTTCTTTTCTACTAAGCCCCGAGGTCTCCTGAAACTGAATCTACTTGTTCTCTCCTCTGCAGGCTGACGGGAGCTTGAGAGGAACCCAAACGCGGGCAGGGTCTGCCGGGTGCCCTCCTGCTGCCCCCCAGCCGGTGACCGCGGTGCCAGGCGCATCCAGAGCCTCCGACATCCAGCGAAGGCTCCTCCCGGTCACCCGCACTTGGCCTGTGCTGTGAAGCAATGCGTGTAACCTAATTGTACGGCGATAACATCAAACAGAGCCTCTCTGATCCAGCTCCTGGCAAGCCGCCACGTTATCTGGGGTCCGATCTGACAAGCTTGCCGATTGATCAAATCATTATCTGGTGGTGTAGGTGTATCCTCGAACACGAGCCAAATTCCTTCAGCTGCTGCTTCTCCGGTCGGGAGAGGATGCCAGGCTCCAGCAGGCTCCTTCCCCGCGCGGGACACCGGTGGCTTCAGCAGCAGCTTGTACAAAAAGCAGAGAGTGGCTCTCGTTCCGCTAGAGGAGGCTCTGCCTTTTGCTCCCCGAATACAGCAGCTGCTTTGCCCGTGGTGTTAGCGCAGAAAACCTGCGGCGCTGCACAGCCACCTGCACTGCCAGGGACAGCAGCGAGAACCGCTAACCCTCCAGGTCTGCCACATCTTCTGCGCTGAACCTCCTGCTGTACGTGGCACCAGAGCCGAGGGCTCCCTTTCCACCTCTGCAAACCTGATCTCTTCCCCTGGAAATACATCCCCGTTACCGCTCACAGGGGACAAGATCTTGGTTTTAGGGTTCTCTTATAGCACCAGGCTTTAAACCCTTCACAGACAACCTGGGGACAGTGTTCTCCTTCCAAGCAGGAACAGCATTTGCTACTGGTTTTGAGGAGGCTGCAGCAGCTGTTGGTCTGGACCTGAACAACTGCACCTAAACCAAACAGAAGCCGGAGGACACCCAAGCGCTACGGGAGCAAGGCCCACGCGGAACGCGCACCCTACCAGACGAACCTGTGCTTTGGGCAGCTCTGCTTTGTTCCCACCCCAAGAAGCTGAGCGGACCACGCTGGGGTCCAAAGTCTCAGATGACCATTTCTCAGAGGAAAAGGGGTGGCGGTCACCACGCCACAAACCTCTGAGGATGCTGCTGGTCGTGAAGCTCACAGTATGGCCACTCAGTTTCTGGCACATTCCCCTCATCTGATCAGACCCAAAGGGATGAAGACGACATAGGTGGAAACAGCCCCTTTCCTCCTTTTGTAACCTTCAATCTCCAAGTATAAGAGCTTGGCAAGGGCAGGAGACAATATCCTCATTTTAGCACCACCAATCCAGGTCAGCATCTCATCTGGCCACCTCTTGGCACTTCTCAGACTCCTATTTCAAAGTAAGCTATCCAAGGTAATTTATTTGGTTTACATGCTTTATTTTATCCACATAAATCATGGAACAGAGTCCATAGGGAACAGGCACTCTATACTTATCATAATATGTAACTTAGCTCCCCGGAGACTGAGTATGTACAGAACAGCTAATAAATGGTTCAAAAAACCCTGGGTCATTAAATCTTGTTTTATATCTTCTTGTTTCCATCAAAGTATGCAGGAGTGGAAATTCTCTTTCTAAGACAGCCTCCTACTTTTCAGCCAACTGGGAATAGAGCCAGCTGAAAAGAGAGAACCCCACATACAACACTGACAGCTGTGCACAAAATTCATGAGCTCGAGAACCAGACTGCTGCAGAGACAGGTGTCCGAGATCTAAGTTTAGCTTGAAAGATTAAAACAGAATCCACAAAGAATGCATTTATTCTAATCCTCTCAGTGCTAGAAAGTACACATGCATCAATGATACATCCAGCCTAGAAACATTTGAGATATGTCTGTCTTCTGTAGGATTTCATCCCATTGTGTTCAGGGATAAAATAGGTTCGTGTTAAGACCACAGAAATGCACAAACCCAGCAGAGAGATGTTCCTGCGTCTGAGGAAGGGTTGCAAGCGGTCAGGATCTACAGTTACAGAGGAGATGGGATTCAGGCTTTTGCTGCCCACCCTGGCAGCGAGCAACCCCGCCCCAGATGTTCTCAACACAAGGAGGATCTCTGAAGTAAATCAAAGCTGGGAGGCAGATCAGGTGTGGTTCTTACAAGACAAATGCGCTCGGGAATTATGTACAGTTCCATGTTTAGTTACCCTGATATAAATCCAGAGTAGGTCTTTTTGATCTTAAAGCAGCACTGTTCTAAGCACACGTGAAATGGAAGGATGTACCCACTATCCTTGGAAGAGCCAGAGGGACACAGGACACTCAGGCTTCCCACCCTCCCCGTGTAGGTGCGGGTCTGCGAGAGCTCTTGTCCCCTCACTGCAGAACTTAGTGAGGAATCAATTTGTACTGAACCATAGCTACAGTGCAGAAGATTTTGATGCCTTAAGCTTGCCATCTATAAACCAGAGGCAGTCTGGGAAGGTGGGAGACCCAGTTTTTAGGCTCACAAGGAACAAAGGATGAGTCACTCCCTTCATATTATACGATATAATGCAGTTCTGTATATAATTGTCTATCAATACAGGTAGAAATTATCATATGCTAATACAAAGTGAATTGGATAATGTAGAGGACATCAAAGCAGTGAAGTCAACAACCAGACAGACTTAAACTTCACCCCCACTACTCAATAAAATCAGGGGTAGGTGTTCACCTTTGGAAAGCTGCAGAGCAAAATCCCTGAGCTGACAATAAAAGATTTACAGATGCTTTTCCCTCTGTGGTACAGATAATACTGAGCAACAATATCAGAATTCTTAGAACAATTCTCGCTCCCAAAGAAATGAGAATAACGGACAGTAGAGTATTTTAAAAGGGCAGAGTCACTCTTAACCCACATCATCCCCCTATGCCTCATTTCCACAGGTTCAAGAAAATTCCACAGTTTTGTTTCAGGGAATGGAATTTCACTGTCATGAAAATTTGCAAATACTTGTCCAATTCAGCACTTTCACAGGGAGACAAGGTATCATTTCTCAGATCTCATGGCAAAGCTGCTCCTAAGGCTATCACAGAGATTACTCAGTTGGCGCCAGCCGGCACAGAATTATAATACATGGCTGGAACTGCCATGCAATTCCTGCGAGCAGAAGTAATCTCTGCCCTTGCATCATCAGCTCCACCAGGCAGGAGGTCATGTGATGGGTGCTCCTGGCAGCGTGGGGGAGGACAGCAGCAGGGAGGATGTTTTTAATTTATGTATTTAACATATCTGTAATGGGCACCCGAGAACTGAAGCCGCAGAGTAACTTTTCTGCGGCCTCTGGGAAAACCTCTTTGGGGAATTGGCTGGGCAGAGAGGGGGGAGGCAGAAGAGAGGGTCAGGGCACGACTGCAGCCAGTAGGCGAACCCACCCACGTGTGGCGACAAGCACACACAAGCACAGAGTTTATAATTTTGAATGTCCCCACAGCAGGCAGAAAAGCTCCCCGCTGGAGAAGAACTCCCCCATACCTCCATCACTCAATGTTTGGTCATATCCTCCCATCCCGAACACCTAGCAAATAATAGTAATAATAACGAGTGCTGCCCCCGTGACCCTCCTGTGTGGTAGAGAGGCACCGGCTGTCCCAGCTGAGCAGGGGGACCTAGGCTGCTGGGGCTAAGCATCTTGCCTCAGCCTTCCCCGTACGAGCGTGGCAGGCTTCCAGCACTCAGCGCTTTCATGGCGGGATCAGCTTTCCATGCCTAAGGATGGTTTGGAGGGGGAGCAGCGAGGAACTCCATGGACTATACGTCAAAGCCTCCTCCCAGGGCTTTCCCACAAGCAGATGGCAAACTGACTCCTGGTTAGCAACTCATCACGAAATGAAAAACATCTTCCTCTTCCCTTCTCTTTCTGGGCAGGCTCATGTGTTAACTGTTTAGCTTTGTTTAAAGGCTCCATGGGCTCCAGGCTTTGGGCTTGTGCAGATTCTTGCCCTTGTGCAGTAGCAGACACCAACAAAAAGGACTAGTAATAATAATGATAAAACAAAATGAATCCAGCACCAGAATTCATGAACATTGTTTCAGTTTCTGACAACCCAAGTGCTTCGGCTTTGCTGAGATTCCTTGGTAATTCACAGCTGCTCCTTTCCTCTCCCTGGCTTGCCCCCAGGATCCCAGGCACTTGGAGCCTCACCACGGCTTCAGGACATAACAGACCCAGGAGGGGTCCTAAGCCTTGCAGCAAGAAGTGGTTTCCTCAGAAGTACTAGATTAAAACTTAAGGGGGAGGCACGCTAACATTTATTTGAAAGGAAGAAAACCAGGATAGGTAATGAATATAGCAACTTTGTCCCAGAGTTTGCTCCACATCAAGAGCAGATGATTGTTTCCTCCTTCCAGGGCTGAGGACACCATTACCAACCTGCTCCACCCGTCCCGTGTCAACAGAGGAAACACAGACCCAATCCAGCCACCACTCTTTCTTTTCTCCTCCTACTCAGTAGCATATTACAAGGCCACTAAATTAAAGAGAATGCTCTTTAATTCTTCAGTTTTCAACCCTTCCCTTCCCAAGCGCTGCTTCTATATAGATTTCAAACCAGTTTGACAATATCTGGTTCTCGGTGTACGTGTGGGTTTTGGAGTAATATTAACAACTAGATTAGATATATGCTTAAAATACACACAAGGGTGCCTAGATATTAGGTGGAGTGTTATTATATAAAGGCAGGAACAAAGAGCGTTTATATTAGAGTACGCAAAACCAGCGTACAGAGCCGTGCACGGGTACACGGGCTGCAAGTGAACTAATAGCTCAGGCATTTCATGCAGCATTATTCATGACTTTCATATTAAGCCATCCCTATTCTTTTAAATTCCATTTTATGTTACCCATACTATTTTTAGTCCATGCCATTTACAGGGCCTTGGTGGAGAGCTCTGCAGCTATGTTGTGGTGAAGCCTCCCGTAGCGTGGCCGCGGAGGTGTGTGTGGTGCGGGGCTGCTCCGTTACGCCAAGCAGCCAGCCCTGAGCGTGTGCTCTAAGGACACGATCATCATCGCTGCCGATAAAGCACAGTGCAGTGCTAGCTCAGCGGCCTCGCGCTTTGTCCGTGTTCTCTGCAAGTAAGAAGTAGCTCGCTGGCCAGAGGCCAGGGCTCTTCAAACCAATCTACAAATGGCCTAATCGGAGCTGTGATCTGCTCTGTATACTCAATTTGTTGAGTCACATCAATTTGTTGAGTTTCCTCTCCTGTTAGATATAAATGCAAGTGCCGTTTTCTAAACGTATTAGCTCTCTTCAGGCTATTTTGTTGTGTAAACAGAAAGACAAGTGACTAGGCATCGCAGTCAAGAAACTGATGTTCACTGTGGCCTAAATTCTTTACAACTCCACCAGTGCTGTTACACTAGTTTTATGTATCTTCCGTTTCATTCTACCATTTTGAGATTTACGCTGTGCCTGTTTTCCCAGGCAACTCCAGCTTAACCGCAGCTCAAAAAAACCCCCGTACGCTGTGCAGGGGCAGGACACTTCAGATAAAAACTGTTTCATCTTTTTCAGCCATGGTCAAAGACCCAGAGCACCAGCAGGATTAATCTTGAGGTTGCTAAAGCCACGATTTACCCACGTTCCCACCGCGATCCTGGGACCTTTGTTCAGTTACAGATTAGGGATCTTCCCAACCCTGCGCTCTCCTGAACCACATCTGAGCCAGCACAGGATCAGGGCATAGAAGCCAACCCACAACAATCCCACCATTCCCACTCCTCTCCACTCCTCCCCAGTTCGACTCCTCTCTCCAGGCCATGGGAAGAGGCTTCAAAACAAGCCCTAGGAGGGCAGAGCTTGCAAATTAGGAGGGCAATGTAACTGGCTTTGCTGCAGGCTGCCAGAAACAACACAGAGACTGGTTAGGGTAATTTCAAGGTCAGCGCCAAGTACTGCTGTAGACATACCCTTTCTCTTGAATTTTCCGCCAGTATCTTCTGTCAGCCTCTCCCCATCACTTCTGTGCAGTACACTCATCATCTTGATTGCTGTTGTCCGTCCCAGAACCAGCTCATTTTGGACAGGGCTCTGTACGCTGTTTGTGAAGCAAACCATAAAATAGAATTATTCATAGGCTGCTGCTTCACAGGATGATTTCCATGCCGCCACACACAGCTCGTACAAAGGTAAAGATTTTCAGTTTCTTCCCTTTGTACAGCAAAATTTTCAGGCCAATATTTGTTCCTTTTTGTGTTACAAGTTCCCAACCACTCTGCCAATCATTGGGCCAAGAGGGTTAGGCAAGAGTCAGGTTTACAGCAAAGTTGTACAAATTTTATAGCACCACAAACACTTTAACTACCATGATGCTTAAAACTCAAGAGCATTTGGAGAACAAGGAGAGTTATTCAGGCTCCACACCATTTTGGCTGCATGTTTTCCAGGTGTATGATTTCACCACATGGAAAAACACAGCCTTTGCCAAAGTGAACTCATAAAAACCTTTGATGAGTAAAGTTTGGATAAGCACAAATCATTTGAACCGACAGTTGGTCCAATTCTCAAAGGGGTTTGGCAGACATAATATAATTCGTGGTTTCACACACAGGCCATTTTCTCCCTCCCTTCTTCCCCCTCAAATCTTCACAAATTTGGAAGATGTTGTTCTAGAAGGTGCGCTGGGTCGGGTTTGCTGTGCTTTTCTTTTCCCCTGAAGGGTTAGGCACCACGCTATTGCGTCTCAAAGCCATTTGGGGCTGTGAGTAAGCTAGCAAACAGGTATTCCAGAGCAGTGTTTAGATAGTTCCATGATCTGCCTAACAGACATTAAAAAAAAGAAAAGAAAAAAATTAAACTCTGGGTGTCTCACCACCCATTGGCTAGCAGGCAGGTAACACAAGGCAAACACTTTAACAATCTCTTCCTCTGACACATTTGGACATGTTATTTCAAGATTTGTGGTGTCATTTAAGGCTGTGCCATGAGATAACACAGAATTTACATCACTGGGCTGGCAGCAACACTGCTACAGCTTTTAGACATTATTGACATAATATTTTCTTTGATAAACAATCTATCAGGAAATTGTCAAACTCCTAACTGAGGTAATGCCAAGGGCTCAGCAATCCTGCACGGTCCAAGAGGCAATTAGAAAGAACGTGAAGGCATAAACATAACGAGGATGACTCCAACCGGCTTTTGTTAAGCTCTGCTACAGCAAAAAGCGTTCGTTTACCACTCACACAGTCCCTTCCAAACCCAAACAGGGTGATCAGACAGACAGTGGGAGTCTTTCTGATTAACCTCTCCAGAAGTAAGAGCAAAACCTGCTTGCTCCTCCAGAACCGGGGTGAAACTCTCCTCCTTTCAAAAGGATCATATGCAGTTCAGCAGCAATTAGTCAGTTTTGGATACTTGGAAGTATTTGAGCTCTAAGAATTCAGTGTTTTCCACTCCACAGTGCAAATGAGCAATGGGTAGAGATTAAAAATTTAAGTTCTGTGGCATGAGTTACAGGGCTGAGACTTCATGCATCTCATCTCCAACAGGTCACTGTGTCACCTTACACTCAAGTGGATTTACAGCATTTTTCATTTTATGGATTTTCCCCCTGTTCAGAATAATTTGAAAGCCCACGCTTGCCATTTGCAGCTTCCCAATATACACACCAGATCTGAACTAAACAAACTGCCTAAGAAGAAATTGAGTGGCCACAGGAGGTGCCTCAGTCCCTTGCTCAGACATGTGGAAGAGAATCAGCTGCAATACCACAGCCCAGACCTTTGAAACCCACTCTCCATGCAAGCTTTGCTGTATCTCCCTATAAGTTTTTTCCAATGAATGCTCCTGAAAATTCCTGCCTAGGAGTAATAATCGAGATAAGCACACACAAAGCAAGAGGCCAACAGAATCACCTTTTTGATCACTTTTTTAAAATGTTTAGTATTTGGGCTGTTTGCCCTAATCCTCCCCTCCTTTACTCCCATAAAGACAGACTATTTCCTAGGAACTCTGTGGATGGAACAGAACTTGCTCTCATGCAAGTCAAGAGGGGGAAAAGGAAACCGAGAAGTAGACGCAGCATTCTCAAACCATCACCACCTCATCACATCTGCCCACAGCCAGGTCCAGTTCTGCAAAGCAACTGCTTTTATATTTAACAGCGTCCCAGTTTCCCTTCTCTTTTCAAATGCCCACATCACCCGGGCAGTCCAGGGCCTCAAGTGCATCACTAACATGTTCTTTGAGCCACGTGCCACGGCTGGGGAGGCTGCAGATGAGCGGGACCTTCCTCTTCCACAGGATTTAATACCCACATACTCCCCTCACCTTCAATCAAGCCCCTAAGTTGTAACACGCTTCCACGTTCAACTTCTTGGTTTGTTTTTAAGTGATCAAGCTCACACAAGCCTAACGATTCCCCTCAGTTTTACAAGCATATTCATGTTTGCTGTCAAATGCATGAGTTAGTTTTCTGCAGGCGATTGCAAGAGAGCAACCATTAATTACTGCAACTGCACAAAACACTTTTTTTTATTGAGAAATGTATTTCACAAGGGTTTTGCCAATTGTACCAGCACTCTCCCAGTCGATGGCATTCCCTGGTAAGCAGTTTATCTGCTCTGAATTTGTAGAAGGTAGGTGGATTTCTGTTTCCTGCAGAATGACATTTCCTCTGCCCTTCCCTTTCCCTTCTGGGAGGACTGATTTTTTTACCTTTTTTTTTTTTTTAAATTCTTTTTTTTGTTCTGTGCCTTTAGGAGTTTAATGGAAGATTTCCAAACTTTCTAACAAAAGCAAAAGTAGTTCAGGGAATAGAAATGCAAGTTTCAGTTCTTTAGTTTCCTTTATGAAATTAATACAAATATATATATATGCAATATATTTTACAGATGTATTCATAGAGTTACATTCCAATATTATATACTAGTACTATACTCATATAAATTTTTAATCTATACTAGAATCAAACTCTATAACCCCCAGTAGTTTATCCTTTCCAGCGAGTCCCACGTTCACACTCGTGCCAGCTATTTCTGAGGACAGCAGTAGGGAACGCCAATGGGACTTTTCCCAACACGAGACATAATTAAAGGCTCAATCCTTGAGTGACACCAGATTTCACAGATTTAGAAACTACCTAAAATCCTATTTCTCTAATTAGCTATTAATCAAGCACCAACACATAAACATTTAAACAGCTGAGACCAGATCCCCCTTTTAGAAAACTGCTTCAACTGACAATTAGTGTTGTAAACTTTTCCTATTGTACTTTTGCAAGAAGAAAATATCATTGTTATTGACAATAACTAAAGAAAACATCACCCTTTCATCCCTGGTTATACACAGGCAACAAAGGATCCTGGCTTTTTGGGGAAAAAAAAAAGAAAGAGGCTCAACATATTCCCATTTTGAGTTTGAAGGCTGGTTACTAAGCAGCTGAGACATCAGTCCACCCGCTGCTTCGAAGACGAAGGATGAAGAAGGTCTGGAAATGGTGCTGTTGAGATGTCAGGTTCCCTATTGTGCTCTGCTGCCCCTTATATTCCTCAATACACACCCCGGAGAGATTTTTGCTGATCTCTAGCTGAGGTAGTGGACATTCACCACTATGCGGACGCTCCAGAGATGTGCTACCACCCCAGAAGTCACGACACCACCGTGCACAGCAGCAAACCAGCTTAGTTCAACTCGTGCTACCACTAATGCTACATCTGGCTCACCAAAAGGTTCTGAGAATGCTCTGAAATTGAGCATTCTGCACAATTTCACTTTCCATTGGTTTGCGTGAACCCTCAGCCCTCACAGATCACACACCGACTTCCTGGGCTTTGTTTCCATCCAGTTATTTGTCTTTTTATTTATGAATGAAAGCATCCTTAGGCAGAAGGTGTTGTCCGGATTAGAAGCAGGCAGAGTTTTCAGCTGGCACTTTTATCCCTGCCCAAAGAAAACAGGCATATTTGGGTCAACAAAAATATCGCAAATTTATGTTGGATTTGTCACTTCAGCTGAAAAAATAAAAGTCATCAGCCTGAACGTGCTTACACATTTTCAAACTGAAATTAATAAATTCATTTCAATTAACTAGAAAATATCACAGGCACTTTTTGAAAGGAAGCTTTATGCATTGAGTCGAACAACGTATTTTATTCAAGCTGAACCAATTCTCTGTTTTGGTCCTTTCACAAGTATCTGCATCCTCTCCTGTGTTTGAGGGGGCTGCTTTGCTCCTTAGGAAACACTTTCCTTTCAGCATTTTGGAGCAAACTGGTCAGACTTTATTCCCTGCAGCATTTCAACTCCTCCTTGCTCCTTCCAGGATGATTCCTACCTACCAGTATCAAGGCTGCTGTTACTTAGAAACCAGAGGGGGGTTTGTTGGTGAGAAAACTCTCCTGTTTGCTGGCAGAAGGGACAATTCAACAGGTTCTATATTTGCATAACCCAAAGCTGCTGTGGAAGGCGATTTTCGCTTGTGCCCAGCCTGCCAGGGCAGGAGCCTGTGAACACTCACACCTTCCTTTGCCAAGAACTTTTTGACTCATTTCATCCAAGCAAGCACTCATTAATTACAAAAAAATAAAGTCGGATTCCCCCTTGGCCACTGCCACCCAAGGGTCAGAAACTACTTAAAATAAATAGGTGGATCCGAAGGAGTTTAATGCTCTGTAGTGAGAGATAGAGACCCGCCAGGTGCATGTCACAAAAATCCAAGTGGGTGCTTCACAAGGAGATGTGGGAAGAAGGATCCCTTCACTGGTTCTTTAACTCTAGATCTTGCTAATTACCTGCCACTGCTAACACGTGCAGAGCTGGGAGACGCGTGTCCCCTTTCTGCATCCTGCAGAGACCACCTCTGAAAGAAAGCAAGCCTTGTTGCTGAAACAGCAAGTACAGGGATCGTTAAAGATGTTCAGCCTCATGTGAACACTTTAAGGCTTGCAACCCCCCAGGACTATTTCCCAGAAGCAGACACTGCAACGGAGACTTCGCAGCACGG